>UESW01005108.1:113437-419055 GCA_900491605.1 Calamus simplicifolius
GACATCGACTTCGTGGTTGTCTCAAAAGGAGATCCAATCGAGAATCCCCCAAAGCTTACCCAAAGAGCCGAGGCTTCTCAACCCGCGATCGAAAAGAATGAAGCCTTGTAGTCGATTGTTGACGGTGTTATGGCATTGGGGCCATCCCTTGAGGAAGTCGACGTCCCGCTAGCTATGGGGAAGTAGACCAGCTGGTCAGACCACTCCGAGCGTTGCCGAAGTGCTCCCAAAGATGAAGCCGGGCCTTAGGGATTTTATTTTTCCTATATATTCTTCTCCTTTTTTGTAATTTGAAAAGACTTATATGTCTTGTACTACATCTTTATGATGAAATATTTCCTCAGCATTCTTATTAAATATTGTATATTTTTTGCTAGGTAGAGCAGGTAGACCGGCTATACCGGAGCTTAGGAAGTCCCTCGCAATCTGACTTTGCCTAAGCAAACTTATAGTTTGATTTTTTTTCTTCTTTTTTTTTTTTGAGGATGAAGAATTGGCTCGGTTTTACTTGAGGGAAACTCACGGCCTTGCCGAGACAGGCCATCTGGCCTTGCGGAGATGAAGGCTATCATTCTTTTGCTGAGGCTTGCTAATAGATCGATTTTTCCTGAGCCTTGTAGGGCTCTTACCTCCTAAATGTGCTCCCCTTTTTGATGTGGACTTATCTTTTCATACGTCGAGCAATCAATTGCTCTTAGGTCACCCACTTTTTTGCAAGTGCCTCCTCATATTTATCGTACCTTGGGGAGCAAAAAATGGTTTTTGTATTTAAGTTGCTTGATCTGGGATTGACAGGAGATCTTTTACTTCTCTCGCGGCACAAGGAAAGACTCTCAGTACCCTCGCAGAGCCCACCGAGATGACAACACGTGATCAATCTGTGAGCTCGAAAAACACTCATTTTATTGGGCAAGGAGAAATTCTTCAAATTTCATCTAAGAGAGAGAATAGATGGGTGACACATGGCCCTAATAGTGTAGAGTTATGGCGATCGTGTGCTTTAAATCCCAAAACCTCCTTTTTATTGATGGAGGCCATCCCTGCCTGAAGGCTATAAAAAGGGGAGAATGGGATGCATCGAGCAAAGTCGGAGGGCCTTTGTTATCTTGAGAGTGGAAGAAAACCTATAAATTCTTTTTTCATGCCAGAGACAGATGCTGAAGGTTGGCCTTCTCTTGCAGGATTTGGCCTGGGTTTTATGGTTCGGATGAAGAAGTTATTGAAAAGCAGGCCACTCCAAGGAGTCATAGAGTGTGCCCCTCCTCGGAGCTCAAGTGGAGGAGTAAAGAAGAGGAGGAGATAAAGAAGGAAGGATATGTGGAGGTCATACGTGAAGCGCAAGGGAGAACGTGTAGAGGTCATATGGAAAGCGCACATGGGCATTTTTTACTTAGCTCTATCTATTTAGAAGGGTACCTGAGCCAAACAATAGAGGAAGACCAGCAACCCGAGCCATGCCAACTACCTCCACCGAAACCCACCGATTGTTGGCAATGTCAAAATGATTTCTATGATTGGATCCTCCCATCTCAGCTAGGTGAAGAAGAAAACCCTCCAAAGGAGAGGAAGCCGAGGAACTCGAAAAGGTACCGCTTGACGAGGCTCGATTAGACCGAACCATAAGGGTCGGATCATAATTGAAGGGGGAGCCTTGGCAAGATTTGATCGAGTTCCTCCGAAGAAACGCTGATATCTTTGCTTGGTCTACTTCAGATATGCCAGGGATCAGCTCGGATATTTTTGTCCATCGCCTAAACATGGATGAGACATTCTGGCCAATCAAGCAGAGGAAAAAAAGCTTCATCCCTGAGCATCAAAAGGCCATCAAAGAGGAAGTTGACAAACTCATCAAAACTAACTTCATTCGGAAAGTAAATTATCCCGATTGGTTGGAAAATATTGTCATGGTGAAGAAGTCAAATGACAAATGAAGAATCTATATCGACTTTACATACTTCAACAAGGTCTGCCCGAAGGATAGTTTTTCTCTGTCCCAGATTGATCAACTTGTGGATGCTATCTCGGGCCACCAGATGCTGATCTTTATGGATGCTTATTCGGATTATAATCAAATTTGGATGGCATCCGAGGATGAAAAAAGACCTTTTTCATCACTGATCGAGGCATTTATTGCTACCGAGTCATGCCTTTTGGTTTGAAGAATACAGGAGCAAACCTACCAAAGGCTGGTTAACAAGGTTTTCAAAGAACATATTGATCGGAACATGGAAGTATATGTCGATGATATGCTGGTTAAGAGCAAGGAAGCATCACAGTACATTGATGATCTTACGAGAGCTTCACGACACTTAGAAAATATCAGATAAAGCTAAATCCAACCAAGTATGCCTTTGGAGTCAACTTCGAAAAGTTCCTGGGCTTCATAGTCTTCCAATGAGACATCAAAGCAAACTCTTAGAAAATTTAAGCTCTCCAGCAGATGGCACCTTAACGGTCGGTTAAAGGAGTACAGCATCTTACCAGGAGGATAGCAGCCCTCAACCGCTTCATTGTCCGATCGGTCGAGAAATGTTTATTTTCTTTAAGGCACTTTGGTCGGTCAAGAATTTTCAATGGACTCCTGACTGCTAAAAATCCTTCGAGGATCTCAAAAATATCTCGGTTCACCATCTCTTCTCAGTAGCCCGAAGCTTGGAGAGTGCTAAAAATTTTGAATTAAATTTGGGCCGCTATTTACCCTAGTCTACATCCGATCTTAACCTTGAGTCTAAAGAAGGCTGAAACATTGGCATTTAAAAGTCTAGGTATAATCCAAATCTAATCATAAAATTTTAAACTACATGGCCTTTTTAATTTTTATAATAAATTTTCTATCAATTATGTAATCATTTTAAATTATTATTTTTTCATAATCATTTAAAAATAAAATATTACTTATTTTTATTATAGGTTTTTTGTCTCAAATAAGTTGTTGTGGATTGATCCAAATGGGTTTCAGGTTGGGTCGAAGCTTGGGATAGACTTGGGCCTATGGATTTGAGCTCCATCTGAAGTAAGAAATAAATTTTCGGACAGATCCCCTTCCAGCCCTACGGCAAGAACACGTAAAGCAATTTTCAGCACTAAAATTTGTTGACAAAAAAGGTGCCGTGCTGTTGCATGAGACACCAAGATTGATTTTTTTACAATAAAGAAATCGGTGTTGCCATCAAATCACTTTGGATGAGCGCCGGGCAAGCTGAGATCTCTGCAGACCTTCGAGGTTGTAGAGGGGTCACCGTCTCCTTTTGGGGGGCCTACAAGAAAAGTCCCGGACCGGTGATTCCGATGAGGACCCTCCGATGCCCAAATTAGTCACTTGTGGAATAGTCAAATTTTTTTGATGAGAAAGTAGAGATTGAGTTTTTCCTCCCTCCCCCCGTTGGAGGATTGGGTCTTTATATACCTGTTCGGAGGTCCCTCTTACCCTTCACTGGTAACAGCCGAGTAATATCTTCCCTCCTTCGTAGGTGGGAGTATTAACTGTTAAACGCATATCATAAGTGTGACTCTTAGTTTTTGGAAACGTCCGTGACCTTAGTAATTGCCGGTTCATATTATTGGGTGACCATCCGTGATCATGGTAAAGCCACGTGGAATTCCTTGCAGTAAGTGGACGCTTGTCGGCCTATGTCGCCAAGGCTGACGCCGAAACCGAGATGGGCGGAGTGCGCCGGACCGTGTGACATTGAGCTTGCATGACACTGTTCACGTACAAGGCTCTATTCACTTGCATGGCACGTTCATATACCAGGATCTGTTTACTTGCATGGCACTGTTGATGGCGAGGGAGCTTGGCAGCTTGGAGATGTCGGCCATGGAGGTGTCGATCTTGGAGGTGCCAGTCTTGGAGGTGCCGGCCTTGGTGATTCCGGTCTTCGAGGTGCCGGCCTTGGGGTGTCGGCCCTGGAGGTGCCGGTCTTGGAGGTGTCGGCCTTGGTGGTGCCAGTCTTGGAGGTACCGGCCTTGGTGGTGCCGGTCTTGGAGGTGCCGGCCTTGGAGATGCCGTCTTGGCGCGTCGGCCTTTGGGGCCGACGGTCTTCGGGGTGCCGGCCTGGAGGTGCCAGCCTTGGTGATGCCGGCCTTGGAGGTGCCGGCCTTGGTGGTGCCGGTCTTGGAGGTGCCGGTCTTGGAGGTGCCGGCCTTGATGATGCCGGCCTTGGTGGTGCCGGTCTTCAAGGCGCCGGCCTTGGTGGTGCCGGCCTTGGAGGTGCCGGTCTTGGAGGTGCCGGCCTTGGTGATGCCGGCCTTGGTGGTGCCAGTCTTCGAGGTTCCGGCCTTGGGGTGTCGGCCCTGGAGTGCCGGTCTTGGAGGTGCCGGCCTTGGTGGTGCCGGTCTTGGAGGCCGGCCTTGGAGATGCCGGTCTTGGCGCTGTCGTCCTTTGGGGCCGTCGGTCTTCGAGGTGCCGGCCTTGGAGGTGCCGGCCTTGGGGGTGCCGGCCTTGGTGGTGCCGGTCTTCGAGGTGCCGGCCTTGGGGTGTCGGCCCTGGAGGTGCCGTCTTGGAGGTGCCGGCCTTGGTGGTGCCGGTCTTCGAGGTGTCGGCCTTGGGGTGTCGGCCCTGGAGGTGCCGGCCTTGGTGATACCGGTCTTGGAGGTGCCAGCCTTGGTGGTGCCGGTCTTGGAGATGCCGGCCTTGGAGGTACCGGTCTTGGCGCTGTCGGCCTTTGGGGCCAACGGTCTTCGGGGTGCCGGCCTTGGGAGTGCCGGTCTTGGAGGTGCCAGCCTTGGTGGTGCCGGCCTTGGTGATGCTGGCTTGGCGCTGGAGGCCGGCGCTGGAGGCCGATGCTGGAGGCTGGCGCTGGAGGCCGACGCTGGAGGCCGGCGCTGGAGGCCGTAGCCAAAGGCCTTTGGGGCTGACTGTCTCGGGGCCATTGGTCATGGAGGCGCCCAAAAAAATTTTTATTCTCCATGGGGTCAACTGGCTCCATCAAATGCCCCCCACACTCCTTGAGCTTGCATGCCTTTGCATCAGCTAAGCGAAAGGAGTGTAGAACTTCAAAAAAAAATTTTGGTGGCAAATTGATTACCTCACGCCTGCCACTGGAAGCAGTGTACGCTAACTTTTCTGGGGGGGATGCTCGTCAGTTAGCCGTTGAGGCAAAGTTGAGGCCGGTCTTTGTTGCGATGCAGAGCCGATCTTGAGTTGCCAATACGGAACCGGTCTTTGTGCCGACGCGGAGCCGATCTTTGGTGCCGGTGCGGAACCGGTCCTTTGTTGCCGACGCGGAGCCGGTCTTTGGTGCCGGTGCGAAAACGGTCTTTGTTGCCGATGCGGAGCCTGTCTTTGGTGCCGGTGCGGAACCGGTCTTTGTTGCCGATGCGGAGCCGGTCTTTGGTGCCGGTGCGGAACCGGTCTTTGGTGCCGGTGCAGAACCGGTCTTTAGTGCCGGTGCGGAGCCGGTCTTTGGTGCCGACGCGGAGCCGATCTTGAGTTGCCGGTGCGGAACCGATCTTTGGTGCCGACGCAGAGCCGGTCTTTGGTGCCGGTGCGGAACCGGTCTTTGTTGCCGACGCGGAGCCGATCTTGAGTTACCAGTACGGAACCGGTCTTTGGCGCCGACGCGGAGCCGGTCTTTGTTGCCGACACGGAGCCAATCTTGAGTTGCCGGTACGGAATCGGTCTTTGGTGCCGACGCGGAGCCGGTCTTTGGTGCCGGTGCGGAACCGGTCTTTGGTGCCGACGCGGAGCTAATCTTGAGTTGCCAGTGCGGAACCGGTCTTTGGTGCCGACGCGGAGCCGGTCTTTGGTGCCGTTGCAGAACTGGTCTTTGTTGCCGACGCGGAGCCGATCTTGAGTTGCCGGTACGGAACCGGTCTTTGGTGCCGACGTGGAGCCGGTCTTTGGTGCCGGTGCGGAACCGGTCTTTGTTGCCGATGCGGAGCCGATCTTGAGTTGCCGGTACGGAACCGGTCTTTGGTGCTGACGCAGAGCCGATCTTTGGTGCCGGTGCGGAACCGGTCTTTGTTGCTGATGCGGAGCCGGTCTTTAGTTGCCGAACATACTCATTCAAAAAGAATGTGAACATTTCGAACATCAAACTTTCAAGTGGATTTAAATTAATGAAGATAGCACCTTACTGGTAATACCGGCGTAAGTTGTCGGCGTTCCAAGTGTGTGGGAGCGACTTTCCGTCTAGTTCTTCAACTCTGTATGCCCCGTGGTGAAGAACTTCTTTGATGCGGTATGGTCCTTCCCATCTCGGTGCAACTTGCCTCCTTCCGTCGGCTTTGATACTTCAGCTCGTCTTAGAACGAGGTCTCCCTGGCGGAATGTCTTGGGCCGTACTCGAGCGTTGTAGTATCTGGCCGCTCGTTGGCGGAAGGCCGCCATGTGAAGTTGTGCTTGGTCCCGCAATTCTTCCACTAGATCTAGATCGGCCCGCAGTTGATTTGAGTTTCTCTCTTCGTGGTATAGCTCTGTCCAGGGACTGGGGATGCCTATCTCCACTGGATGACTGCCTCGGTCCCAAAGACCAGGCTGAAAGGAGTTTCCCCTGTGGGGGCTCGTGATGTCGTGTGGTATGCCCATAATACGCTGGGGAGCTCTTCTACCCAGCGCCCCTTGCAGCCATCTAGGCGGGCTCTAAGTCCTTAGAGGATAATGCGATTGGTCACCTCGGTTGCGCCATTGGTCTGGGGTGCCCCACAGAGGTGAACCATTGATGAATGCCCAGACCGTTGCAGAATTCCCGGAAGGCCTGTTGTCAAATTGTCGGCCATTATCTGTGACCAGGGTGTGCGGCAGTCCAAATCGGCACACGACCGACTTCCAGAAGAAGGATCTTACTTTGCTTTCCGTGATTTTGGCGAGGGCTTCAGCCTCAATCCATTTGGTAAAATGATCCATTGCTACCACCATGAACTTACGCTGTCCGGAGGCTGGGGGAATGGTCCCAGGATGTCCATACCCCACTGGGCAAAGGGCCAGGGTGCAGCTAGGGAGGTTAGCTGGGACGCTGGCTGATGCTGAATATTAGCATGGCGCTGGCAGCTGCACACCTTTTGACAAGCTCAGATGCATCCTCCTTCATTGTCAGCCAGTAATACCCTTGCCGTAGGGCTTTGTATGCGAGCGCCCTGCCCCCCAGATGGCTTCCGCATATACCTTCATGTATCTCTTGCAAGATATAATTGCTTCGGTGGGGCCAACACACTTGAGAACTGGGTATGAGAAGACTTGCGATAGAGTTTTCCATCCATCATGAAGAACTTCTGAATCCGTCTCTTGAGTTTCTTGGCTTCGGCAGGGTCTTCTGGGAGGGCACCATTGGTAAGGTATCGGATGTAGGGATCCATCCAGGATGGCTCCCGCTCAATTGGTAGAGTTTCTCTTGTTGTGTCAATACTCAGGGCTTCCATATGCTCCACATAAGCTTTTCCTAACATTCCGTCAGCTGAGGTGGCGAGATGGGACAAGGCGTCGGCTCTTGCATTTTCCCTCGGGGGATATAACACTGAAATATGCCAAGAGAGAAGCCTGCGATGTACCATGCTTAGGTAGCGGGACATGATGGGATCTTTTGCTTCATACTCTCTCGCGATTTGGCCAGCGACCAGCTGGGAGTCAGTAAATGCCCTAAGGCGCTTCACCCCGAGCTCACGGGCTAACTTTACCCCAGACATAGAGCTTCATATTCCACCTAGTTATTGGTGGCTGGAAAGAGGAAACTGAGTGCACACTCGGCTACGACTCCATCCGGGTTGGCCAAGATGAGGCCTGCTCTGCTCCCTGAGAATTTGATGCCCCGTCCACGTGCAGAACCCAATCATCGTCTCTGGTGTCGAGAGGTGAGGGGCCCACCGAGGCCTCTTCTGGCCGCTCCTCGCCCCAAGTGCACTCGACCAGGAAATCTTCCAGGACCTGTGATTTTATGGCCGATCGAGGGCAAAAAGATAAATCAAACTCCCCCAACTTGAGCGCCCACTTCGCCAACCGACCCGACGTATCTGGGCGAGCGAGAATTGTCCTCAAAGGTTGGTCTGTGACACTGCAATCGGGTGTGCTTGGAAATATGGCCGTAGGCGCTGGGCAGACACTATCAAGCAAATATGATCTTCTCAATCTTCGAGTATCTGGTCTCCGCATCGTGGAGCACCTTGCTGGTATAATATATCGGTTTTTGCATGTCATTGGTGTCCATGCGGACCAATACAGAACTAACGGCCTCGGGAGAAGCTGCGAGGTACAGAAGGAGTTCTTCTCCATTTGTGGGCTTGGATAATAGTGGCGGGGTAGAGAGAAATTCCTTTAGTCCTCAAACGCCTTCTGACACTCTTTCGTCCATCGAATCCGTTGACCTTGCAGAGGGCCCTGAAGAAAGGCAGGCATCTCTCGGCGGACCTGGATAGGAAACGGCTCAAGGTCGCCACCCTCCCCGTCAGGCGCTGTACTTCTTTCTTATTGGTAGGTGGCCTCATGTCCAGGATGGCTTGAACTTTGTCTGGATTTGCCTCAATCCCGCGGCGAGTCACCATGAAACCCAAGAACTTTCCAGCTGTCACTCCAAATGCACACTTGCGCGGATTCAATTTCATTTGGCATCATCGAAGGTTGTCAAAAGTCTCCGTTAGGTCGGTGATGTGGTCAGTGGCGTGGATACTTTTGGTCAACATGTCATCTACGTATACCTCCATATTGCACCTATCTGGTTCTCGAAGACTTTATTCATTAGCCTTTGGTAGGTGGCTCCCGCGTTCTTTAATCCAAATGGCATCATCTTGTAGCAATACAACCCCTTCTCGATTATGATGGAGGTGGCTTCCTCATCAACCGGGTCCATCCTGATCTGATTGTATCCGGAGAAAGCATCCATGAAACTAAGGACCTCATGGCCGGATGTAGCGTCCACCAGCTGGTCGATCCAAGGCAAGGAAAGCTGTCTTGGGGCATGCTTTGTTGAGATCAGTGAAGTCTACACACATCCTCCGCTCCCATTAGTCTTGCGAACCATCACCACATTGGCCAACCACTCGGGGTAGTGAACCTCCCGGACATGCCCCGCAGCCACCAGCTTGCGAATCTCCTCGTCGATAGCTCTCTGTTTGTCCGGGGCGAAGCTCCTCTTCTTCTGGAACCGACCGACACTCTGGCTTAAGGTGAGCCGATGAGTGATTACCTCCTCAGGGACGCCTGGCATGTCGGCAGCAGACCATGCGAAGACGTCGCGTTGGCTCGCAGGAATGCGAGGAGTCGATCGCGCGCCTCTTCGGGCAGTAGCGCCCCGACCTGGATGGTCCTTGCTGGTTCATCTCCTAAGGGAAAGGTTAGAAGGTGCTCGGCCGGTCTCCCCTCCCTCCCGGGCCTCGGGAGTCAAGCGGCCCAGAGGTCATGTGACCCAGCCTCCAATGGACTGGGAGACAAGTGGTAGCACAGCGGCGGCGGGCTTTGCTCTCCTTTCATTTCTCCGACTCCTTCGTTGGTAGGGAATCTTACCAGCAGTCTCTTGGGAGATGACAACATCTAGCATATTCAACCCTGGTCTCCCCAAGATGGCGTTGTAAGCCAGCGGGACCCGAACCACTAGGAAGTTTATGACCACCATGCTTTGACACGGTGATGTCCCAGCCGTGACAGGGAGGGCAATTTCTCCTTCGGCGCTTATAGAGTCTCCCGTGAAGCCCATTAAAGGCGTGATAGGCTGAAGGAAGATTCAGAGAGGTTCATTCGAACAAAGGCCGCATAGCTCAGGACGTCCACAGAACTACCACTATCAACCAAGATTCGTTTCACAGGATGCCTGGCTATGGTCATAGATACCACCACGCCGCCGTCGTTTTTGTTGACTACTTCATCTAAGTCTTTTTAAAGAAAGGATCATGGGGTCTACCCCTCCCGCTATCTCTTTGAACTGCCGCCTGCCCCCAGGCAATCATGGCTATGGTCCTCTCCGTAGGGGCATTGTCTGCACCAGCTTGAAGTGTAGGAGGCACCGCTGGGCCTGGAATAGGAGGGTTTTCCCTTTGGAAAAACTTGCCCAAATGACCCTGCTGGACAAGCTCTTCAATGGCCTCTTCAGGTGGCGGCAGTACTCAGTGTCGTGACCATAATCTCGGTGATACCGACAGTAGAACTCTTTATTGCGGGGGGTCCCCGACCTCATGGGGAGCGGGCGCTTGAAGTAAGGTTCTTCCTCAATTTCAGCAAGATGTGGGATATCGGAGCCATGAGGGGAGTGAACTGCTCCTTATGAACAAGCGTCTGTGGCCGGCGGTCTGGACGGTGAGGGGGCTCAGCCTTCCGAGGTCGCGCTCTGGCTTGCTCGGTGGGCATTGATTTCTTGCCAGGATTCTTATCAGCCTCCCTCCTAGAGGAATCTGCCTCATCCGCATGGACATATTTTGTGCACGGCTTAGAAGTTCGGCATAAGAGCCCAGGGGCTTCTTATCTAGAGTAGGCGAACCTGGAAGGACGAAGTCCCCGCTTCAACGCCAAAGTGGCTACGGAATCATCTAGATTATATACCTCCAGCGCCGTATCCTTGAACCGGGCGACAAAGTCTTTTAGAGTCTCATCACTCTTCTGCTGGACAGCAAATAGACTATCCGCCACTCGTGGGATCTTCCAGCTCGCGTTAAAGTGGGCCAGGAAAGCTCGCTCGAGATGACGGAATGAATCGATGCTACGTGGTGGCAGACGGAAGTACCACGCACGTGCCGCCTTTCGGAGGGTGGCCGGAAAGGCAACACATAGAAGGGAGTCTGTCGCTCCCTGGACCCGCATAAAGACCTTATAGCTCTCCAAGTGGTCCAATGGGTCTGTCGTGCCATCATATGGATCCAGTTATGGGAGACGGAAACGGGGCGGGACGGTTCCTCCATGATCTGCCGAGAAAGCGGGGGCGATGGTCGTAGTCCGCCTCATGAGGATTGGTGATCCGGCGGCTAAGCTCCTCCAACCGTCGGTGATACTCGTCGAGCCATCGGGTAGTCTTCCGCTGGGCGTCGTCTGTAGAAGAACGAGAAGATGAAGCTGGGGCAGGCCACCGAGGTAAGGAACGCACTCGTTCGGATCCGTCTTGGCACCGATAGGAGTGACCAGAATGACGGGAAGGGGACCGCCGTCGCCGTGAGGCCTCTCGGGGATGGGGCTCCGGAGGTGAGCGATGGGAAAGGGACCGTCGCCATTTTGAGGTTCCTCGGCGATGGGGCTCCGGAGGCAAGCGGGAGAGAGACCGTCGTCGCTTTGAGATATCTCGACGACGATCTCCCGAAAGCGAATGATGGGAGGCCTCGGGCGGGGTCCCGCCCCGATGGGATAGAACTGCTCCCCGCACCCGTTCGCCGGGCGGAGGGAGCTGAGGTGCGGCTGCAACGTAGCGCTCCTGCAATCCCCGCACCACCGCCGCTAGGCTCTGAACTTGGTGAGATAGAACCTCCAGCCGGTCAGGCTGGCTCATCTGGGCAGGGGGCAAAACATGGAGGTTGGCCTCCGTTTGATCAGCTCGAGGAATGCGCTCCGCGGCCTGGCTGGTGGAAGCCTCCTGTGCTGTGTAGTCACCATCGTCTCTTTCGCAGAATTGAAGACAGTCACAGGGAGAACTAGCGCTCCCCCTACCTGGCGCACCAATCTGTTGCCGCGAAATCACTTTGGATGAGCGCCGGGCAAGCTGAGATCTCTGCAGACCTTCGAGGTTGTAGAGGGGTCACCGTCTCCTTTCGGGGGCCTGCAAGAAAAGTCCCGGACCGGTGATTCCGGTAGGGACCCTCCGATGCCCAAATTAGTCACTTGTGGAACAGTCGAATTTTTGATGAGAAAGTAGAGATTGAGTTTTTTCCTCCCTCCCCCCGTTGGAGGATTGGGGTCTTTATATACCTGTTCGGGGGTCCCTCTTACCCTTCACTGGTAACGGCCGAGTAATATCTTCCCTCCTTCGTAGGTGGGAGTATTAACTGTTAAACGCATATCATAAGTGCGACTCTTAGTTTTTTGGAAACGTCCGTGACCTTAGTAATTGCCGGTTCATATTATTGGGTGACCATCCGTGATCCTGGTAAAGCCATGTGGAATTCCTTGCAGTAAGTGGATGCTTGTCGGCCTATGCCGCCAAGGCTAATGCCGAAACCGAGATGGGCGGAGTGCGCCGGACCGTGTGACATTGAGCTTGCATGACACTGTTCACGTATAAGGCTCTATTCACTTGCATGGCACTATTCACGTACCAGGATCTGTTTACTTGCATGGCACTATTGACGGCGAGGGAGCTTGGCAGCTTGGAGATGTCGGCCATGAAGGTGTCGGTCTTGGAGGTGCCGGTCTTGGAAGTGCCGGCCTTGGTGATGCCGGCCTTGGTGGTGCCGGTATTCGAGGTGCCGGCCTTGGGGTGTCAGCCCTGGAGGTGCCGATCTTGGAGGTGCCGGCCTTGGTGGTGCTGGTCTTGGAGGTGCCGGCCTTGGAGATGCCGGTCTTGGCGCTGTCGGCCTTTGGGGCCGACGGTCTTCGGGGTGCCGGCCTTGGAGGTGCCGGCCTTGGTGATGCCGGCCTTGGAGGTGCCGGCCTTGGTGGTGCCGGTCTTGGAGGTGCCGGCCTTGGAGGTGCCAGTCTTGAAGGTGCCGGTCTTGGAGGTGCCGGCCTTGGTGGTGCCGGTCTTTGAGGTGCCGGCCTTGGGGTGTCGGCCCTGGAGGTGCCGATCTTGGAGGTGCCGGCCTTGGTGGTGCCGGTCTTGGAGGTGCCGGCCTTGGAGATGCCAGTCTTGGCGCTGTCGGCCTTTGGGGCCGACGGTCTTCGGGGTGCCGGCCTTGGAGGTGCCAGCCTTGGTGGTGCCGGTCTTCGAGGTGTCGGCCTTGGGGTGTCGGCCCTGGAGGTGCCGGTCTTGGAGGTGCCGGCCTTGGTGGTGCCGATCTTTGAGGTGCCGGTCTTGGGGTGTCGACCCTAGAGGTGCCGGCCTTGGTGATACCGGTCTTGGAGGTGCCGGCCTTGGTGGTGCCGGTCTTGGAGATGCCGGCCTTGGAGGTGCCGGTCTTGGTGCTGTCGGCCTTTGGGGCCGACGGTCTTCGGAGTGCCGACCTTGGGAGTGCCGGTCTTGGAGGTGCCGGCCTTGGTGGGTGCCGGCCTTGGTGATGTCGGCCTTGGCGCTGGAGGCCGGTGCTGGAGGCCGTAGCCAAAGGCCTTTGGGGCTAACTATCTCGGGGCCGTCGGTCATGGAGGCATCCAAAAAATTTTTTATTCTCCATAGGGTCAATTGGCTCCATCAATCGGTATGTATAAATTTTTTATCTGATTAATCAGATAAATCAATTTAAATAAAGTGGTGTCCGATTGGGTGTCAAAGGATCATACGCGTGAAAGAAACGCATCTACGGATCCAGCATCTCGCTTCTATAAATGTTGTAGTATGTAATTTGAATGCGTTAGCGTTTCGAGGAGGACCACGGAACACGCGGGTTAATTTGAAGCTCTCTTTTTGTGACTGAGAAGGCAAAGAAGTTGGAGGGGATGCAGAGAATTAGAGTTCAAAAAAGTTGTTTCTCCGTCAAACAAGAAGTTGGAGGGTTGCAGAGAATGTACATCGTTGGGCATGGTAGAATTAATCCATTCAATTAATTTGTGAACTAGTACGTGTCTGAGTGGGTGACAGAGGTCATGCACATGAGGTCATACAACTGAATACTTGCATCCAGAGATCCAGCTCGCTTCCAGAGATGTTGTACTTTGTGATTGAATGTTCGCGCCGTGAAGGACGGGCCAAGCGTGGGTTTGGATCCCTCTTTTTGTGTACTGTTTATGGATGCAACAAGTCAAGCAAAAGAAATAGACTTAGGCGTTGAAAAAAGAAAGGAAAAGTGTTTATATTTTAGTAAGTTATACGTGGGCTGTATTATTTTTTTTATTAATTTTATTAATAGATAAAATTGTTATTGCATTGATAATCATGTGAAGGGGCTAAGATTAGCCTCATCTCTCCGTTACATTACGCTCCTGAAGAACGAGCTAACTAATGTGATCCAACGGGTCAAGCAATCCATAGCTCGGCTTTTACGAGCTTTCCATAACTCGGCTCCCCCCTCAAGCTACCCATAGCTTGGCTCCCCCGAGCTTTCCATAGCTCAGTTTTCCCGAGCTTCCCATAGCTCAGCTCCCCCGAGCTACCCATAGCTCAGCTTCCACGAGCATCCTATAGCTCGGCTCTCCCCGAGCTACCCATAGCTCGGTTCTCCCCGAGCTACCATAGCTCGACTTCCACGAGCTTCCCATAGCTCGGCTCCCCCGAGCTTCCCGTAGCTCAGTTTCCACGAGCTTCCCATAGCTCAGCTCCCCCGAGCTACCCATAGCTCAGCTCCCATGAGCTTCCCATAGCTCGGCTCCCCCCGAGCTACCCATAGCTCGGCTTCCACGAGCTTCCCATAGCTCGGCTCCCCACGAGCTACCCATAGCTCGGCTCCCCCGAGCAATTCATGGCCCGACACACACCTCTGTGGAACCCGACGCGGGAGAGCCCAGGCCTAGCGTAACAGAATCCCAAACAAAGAATCATATCGAGGAGTGGCCTAGGATCTACAATAACGGCCTAGGACCTACGCACTCATCAGATCTCAGGCCATCAGAGGGCCCTCCCAGCCGTCGATCCCCCAACGAACAAGATACGGATCCCACCGGCCTTACAACAGCATGATTTGAGTCGTCTCCGTATCCTAACAACCTTCGAACCTTCCAGAAGGCGCTCAAGATCCAGGTGATTGCCTATAAATGTGACGCTCTCAGATTCTCTCAGGTATGCGCTCACAGTTCCTGGCTCACTCTCACACTCACTCACTATCTTTAACCTTCACTGCTCGTCGGCGCTCCCCCAGAGCTCCCGATTGGCCACCCCTGGAGGGACTCCCTAGAGAGATCCTTCTCCTCATTTCTGTTGATTGTCGATCCCCACTGACTTGAGCATCGGAGGGTCTTCCGCGGAGGGTCACCCCCAACGCCTCTCGCATGAGGACTTCTATGCAGGTCCGCCCAGGAGGAAGCACAGATCAGGAGACCGGCCGCACCCGAGTCGGAGGACAGATCCCGGCGGCAACAAATTTATATAAATTCGGCTTGATATGGTGAAGTAGGAATATCATCTTAAATTTTAACGTGATGTGCATTAATACCTGTTTAAATTTTTTTAGAATTTATATACACATTTTCTGAATGGGTATCGTAAATTTTATAACTACGGTATTATAAATTTACAACTAAGATGTCATCTTAAATCTTGACGTGACGTGCATTAATATCCGTTCAACTTTTTTTTGAAATTTGTTTCTAAATAAGTGTCATAATTTTATAACTACTATGACATAAATTTATAATTGAGATGTTATAATTTTTTTTTTGACTTTATTAATGAATGTCTTAATTTTATAACTACGGTGTGGGTATCATCTTAAATTTTGACGTGACGTGCATTAATACTCGTTCAGCTTTTTTTTTGAATTTTGTATATAGAAACGTTTTATGAATGAGTGTCATAATTTTATAATTACGATATAACTGGGTATCGTAGTTTTTTTTTTTGTTTTATGAACGGGTATCATAATTTTATAACTATGGTATCATAATTTTATAACTGAGTATTGTAATTTTTTTATCGTGATATCGTAAAGCTGTCTTAATATTTTTAATAAGTATTATATACATATGAATCAATAAAAAGTAACAATGCAGCTCATGTAAAACTTGCTATATCTAATGCGTACAAAGCCTTTTCGAACAAGAAATAGTAGGAGAGGAAATGATGGGACTTTGAATGGCCACCAGATTTCGAATTGAGGTGGCCGGAACTGCAATTTTAAATGGGGGTCGAACGTAGGCGTTGGGTAACGGCCGCAAGATTTTCAACGCAGCACATGGACCTTATAATATTGCAGTACACAACCCCCGCAGCTGTGGAACTGGGAGAAGGGCACCACATGGCTGCATGCACGACAAGAAGAAGATTTTTATCTTCTCTGCAAAACATTAACCGACTTCAAGGTGGACATGTCACAGAGTTATCCTCTGACGCGTGACCGTCCATCATCTGCCAAAAATTTTGGGCACCTTATGACGTCTTACACGGAAGTAGTTATAAGAAATTAATATCTCTGGTTTAACTAGGAACCAAAAACGGTCTTAGCTTATTCAGATCAGCCAAATATTTTGAGTTAGCTATCACATCCCAACCCATCATATATGCTAAACTAGCTGCAAAACTTTGAAATATAATCTAAAAATTATATAAAATCTATTTTTATTTTTAAAATTGCCAATCATTGATTCATTAAATTTTAAATAATATTGATTAGCTTATAAAAATTTTAAATTAAGTAACTATAAAGTTTGGTATCAAATTAATAATCTAATTTGTTCTTAACTACTTTAAGCCCTCTCTCTAGCAAGAATTTTAAAATATTTCTGTATCTTTTGCTTCTAGCTCCAGGCATAATCTATACTTAATCCCAAGCATTATGAAGCTCTTTGTAAATAAACAAAAACAATGAAAAAATAATGTAATGAGCTTAAGCACAATAAAAATCCTTAGCATGCACTTATATGTACATGTATACTCATCATAAATATGAATAAATGATAATATTTACATGCATAAGTGAATAATTATATGATCTGTATCAATATCATTACTTCCAAAATATCATAATTCTTTCAAGTTACATCTATCAATAATATTCTTATAACTAAGCTCATTATTTATTATGCACAAGATCGATCTTGCTAGCTTGGTAATGGACTAATCAAAATCATGCATTAGCTCGTGGTCGTAAGAGTTGTGCCCTAAAAGCTAATCGTAATATATATTATGATAGAGTTTCTTTATTCTTCCAAATTACGTACATGATGTTTTGATTATAAATAAAAGACATTATGTTTCATCATTCGCTGCTTCTTATAATTATAATGAACCCCATAGATTAGAGCAATGGTTTTAGAGCTATGATCAGATCATGTCAATAAGACCTAAAATCCTAAAACCCTAATCTAAAACATTCTCAGTCGATGATACATTGAGTCGGGAATCAATGCTATCAATAAGACTAACACATCTTATGTATGCTCGATGCAGAGCGTGATTGATCTCATAATCACTTGTGTGAAACACTAATATAAAGATGCGGATACTCATTAGAGGAATGAGTTCACTAAATTGACCTACCAAGAGAACATCTTATGGATACTTACTTATTTATCAAAAGATGATTCTCTAAGTAAGAATTGTGTAAGTGATCCTTAGACTTGAGATCACCATAGTATCTTGTGCATATAAATCAATGTTTTGGTTTACACTCGGTCACAACATTAAGTTGTTTACGAGGTATTTTGGATGTGATGAATTATGTACGAAGTTTGTGAGTAGATCAATAAGGAATCAATCACTTCTAGTAAGAGAATACTACATCCTACTTACTCTAATCTTGTGATGATTCAGAAAGTCTTTGATCAAAGCAGAATAAAAAATTAGAAAGAGTTTCTAATCTTTCATTAATATTAGAAGATTAAGAGAGACATTAATAAGTAATAGAGTTTAACATTGATCCATACTCATATACTTATTCGGGATATTGCAGCATGATTGAAGGATTGAATTGCATGGTAACTTACCACTGGAGGGTATGTTTGGTATATCCATCAAATTTTATATCTTTCGGGTAAACATGATACGTTGTTAGACGTCAATCTTATCTTGTAGGTTTGATTGGATTAAAGAATTTGATTTGATCAATAATTAGATAGAGTTTTAATTGTCAAGTTCAGGATCGCATTGATTGGAGCTATAAGGATTAAAAATATTCTAATCATGATAAATTAACTTGTACCCTGTTAGAGTTTAATCCTCAATGAACAGCAAGGGATCAACCTTGTTGAAAAAAAGTTTCTGAGCGCATCCGCTCTTGTACGTTCAGCGTTTAAAACTACCTCAGCCACCCTTGGATTTTTCTATACTATGATTATTTAATCCCTTTTTCTATTCTTTGCTGGAATACCTTGGAATACCTTGGTCCACGTGAATGCTCCACTTCACAAATTCTCTGGCTTCCCTTTTTCTAAAGATTTAATTTATTCTTTTTCCTTCCCAGGATATCACCGCTCAAGTTCATCCCTTTCTTCGTCCGCTCCAAGTATGAATCCACCGCTCACGTTTGTGTCTTGGCATTCTCCATGAATTCACGGAAGCAGCCACCACCAAGCCCCCACGCTCACGTCCCGTGGATCCTCCCACGCGAAGCCTCCTTCCTGTCTTCACGCGACCCTTCCTGGGAGCAACGAACAACGAACATCGCTGCACGGCTTCGTTCTCGTCGAGAGAAGGGAAACATCACCAAGCCATGCTTCGTTCCAATGAGAACGAGAAGGTTATGATCAGACAGAAATCAGAGTTGAAAGAAAAGAATTTATTTTTTATTCTATCTAAACCTAAAGACTAGAGTTTAAATATATTCATCAAGTGGGCTAAGTTCAGACTCAACAAAAACTCTCATAGACTAACCCAATAAGATTAAACTAATTCTCAAGCCTGTGTACACCCGTGACTTGATTTAATCTCAACCCTTGTACCCGTACCCAGCTCCAAACAAGTTAGCCCAATCTGAGCCTTGATAGTACCACACCAGGCCCAACAATTTTTATCTTAGTGCTTTCAAGGCCTCAGCACGTCCTTCATAATACCTACGAAAGCTATCCCGTGAAAGAACCTTCGTCAATGCATCTGCTGGGTTATTTTTGGATGTACCTTCATCAGCTCTATTTTATCTTCTTTTATTAGCTCTTTGTAGTGCCTTCCTTCTGAGAGTATCCGCTGGCCACTAGTCCTTTCTTGTACCTGATACCCCTTTGCTCTGAAGGCTCTTACTTGCGCTGATAAACCCATTTGTAACCAATGGGTTTCTTTTCTTGTAGCAACTGAATCACTGCCACGTGCCAGTACTATGGAGAGACTAATCTCCTCTGTCATATCCTGTATCTTCTACCATAGTCTAGATCCACCTATCTCTATCCTGACTGTTATGGCTCTCTATAGCCTCCTCATAGGTGTAAGGGTCTCCATTCGCTGTCACCAAGGCATATGACAACGAATCCTCAAAGCCATATCGAACTGGTGGTCGCACGTTCCTTTTGGGTCTGTGCTATGCAATCCCAGTATCAGTCCCCTGCCCAGCTGCATCCTTCTGAGTCCTCTACTCAGCTGCATCCTGTTGAACTCCTTGACTTCTAACCCCTCTGTCAGTCATCTCCACCTGAATCTCAAATCCTCCTGATCCACTAGCAAATGGTACGACTGTGTAGGTCATTTGACTAGTGTTTACCGTGTTCCACCTCCTATAGCCCCTGCTGTGCATTTATACATCTCTTCTCTGGAGGATCAAGCTCTCATCGAAGGTCACATCCCTACTGATGACAACCTTCTTCGCCAAAGGGTCCCACAGCCGATACCCCTTGATTTCACGTGGATAGCGCAGGAACACTATCTTCTTTGACCTAGCATCCAACTTACTCCACTCCTCAACACCAACATGCACATATACCGTGCATCCAAACACCCTCAGATGGTTTAGGCTAGTCTTCCCTTCAAACCATATGTCCTATGAAATGCCTCCATCCAACCTGGTATGCAATGACCGATTGACCGAGTAGCTGCCTACATCTTGATTCAAATTGAATTCGAATCTTGTTCTTTATTAAGTTAATCCAATATGATTAGATCATAACCTAATGTGGGTTGGCAAAGAGTTGGAACCCAATTGGCTGTATTTGAATCATTGAATGACTCTTTGGTAATGGATACGGACTGTTGGCCAGTGGCTCGATTTGGATCATTAGATGGTGGTGTCTTAATCTGGACCATTGAATGATGTCTTAATCTGGACCATTGGATGATGTCTTAATGTAGACCATTGGATGTATCTTGTTTTGGACATTATCATAAAATAAGTGTGGGAGGTTATCAACGTGAAAAGGTCATGGATAAGGCTTATCGGATAAGTCTTTTAAGCGAATACATCTTTTCGCTCTTTCCGTAGCGCTTCTTTCCGTAACGCCTCATCATGATGAGGCACTATCCTTAGGAGATGCCTCATCATGATAAGACGTGTGGACGGGATGCATCTGCATCCCTCCGCCTCTTATAAATCGGAATGTCTTCCATGGTTCATGATGCATAGAATCTATTCGAAGAGAAATCACTCCCATTTCTCTCTTATTTCTCTTATAGGTCTTGTCCTAAACCAAGACAAGGGGTCTTCTTCAAGACAAGAGGTTGTCTTATTATGAACCAAGATAAGGAGGTCTTTTTAGGACAAGAGGATGTCTTATCCTAAACCAAGACAAGGAGGTCTTATTCAGGATAAGAGGCTTTGAAGGATTTTGTAAGAGAAACAAATTATAAGGGAAAGAAAGCAAGCCAACCAAATCCTTTAGAAGGATTAAGCATTAAGGATCAAAGTTTTGAAGGAGCCAGAGTCTTGAACCCAGTTTCTGTGTGGATCAACGTTGGGAGAATGAACACTTGGGCACCTTGTGGACATTCTAACATATTGGATTTAGCGTTGTAAGTATTCTTCTTGTCCTACATTTACTATTTATTCATTTGATTGTTATCATTAGGGAGATCTTGGTTATTAAGGGTTTCATGTAAATATATTTTATTGAGAAATTTATAAAATTCACACACTTTCGCTGCACTATCAGGCATGCATGGAAACCCCAACAGTGGCAGGCAAGCAAATTTAACCATGCACAGCATGTGATAGCAATTAATTGAACTTATCTAATTGCGCTTCAACTCATGTTGGCAGCTATATCTAATCGCGTTATAGCCCATGGTAACAATAAATATTTAGCCACGCTTTAGCTCATGGTGGCTATCATGTCTAATCATACTATAGTCTAGTGACAACAAACATCAATCCACGCTTTATTCCGTAGTGATAGCAAATGCACATAACTAATGCATTACCTTTTTAATATTATCATCATCCTTATGATCATCGATTCTTAATATATAGCTATGAAATTCAATATTATTCTATTATACCATATAAAATTTTGATTATGTATATATAATTGATAATCATATACATATTTCCATCATAATAACTTTTCATATTTAAACAATATGATATGACCATCGCATACATTAGCAAACTATATGCGATCATACTAATAAAGTTCTTACAACAAATTTTTATGTATAGTTATCATAATATCAATAAAAATGTAAGAAAAGTTCTTATCTGCAGTTGTACGTTAGTATCCTTTGTGAGGACATATGGCATCATAACATTCATAAAAATATGAAAGGCCTACAGGGAAGGTAGCGTATCACACGGTCCAAGTAAAGAAAATGATGTGAATGCCTGAATGGATAAGATGGTATAAGCATGAGAAATATACTTGATGACCATGCAATGAATATCCGAATTTGCATGCAAGAATTAAGATGAACAAGATAAAAAAAAATATAATTAAAAAAACAACAACAACAAGTGAACAGGATAGAAAATTACTTGTTTTGTGTTTTCCGTCTAGCTGTATTTATACCCCTTGATTGGTGCATGTGTTTTGATTAAATATGGTGTAGCAAAATGCATGATGCCATATCGAAGCTCGTTGTCATAAAAGCCGGTCATAGTGCTTTGCGTCCATATCCTTGCGTTGACATACGCTACTTCATCCATGGATGTGGCCTTGACATACGCTACTTCGTCCACATCCTCAAGTTAAATTAACATGTGGCAGGGATACTACAACGACTACCTTTAGTCAAGGGCATTCGTCCTAAGGACACATGTAACCCTCTCGAGTTGCCAAACTTGTTAGGTTTGATCGACCATGATGAGAACTTTTCCATCATAAAATTGGACTTACTCACCATTTTGTCAAACTTGAACTTAAGGCCGGCTAATTTTCCATGAGAGATGAGAGGCCCAGACTTCAGCATAGCTATATTTTATTTACTCTACGCAAGCAAGCAAATGACAGTTGGTGGCCGCCTTTAGCTTCCTTTCACACGGATCAGAAATTTAGCATGAGATAAAAATGTCACGCTTTGCTTTCTTTGCATGGCAAGTAATGTTTCCACGAGGAATACGTTGTGACGCATTCAACGACTTTTCCCCAAGTGGTCGGCTGGCATGACGGCGTTTTTTTTTAAAAAAAAAAATATTTTTTTAAGGGTAACAAAGAAAGGGCCCATGGTGTTAAAAACAAATACTTCGGACATTCGCCATGACTAATTAAGCAAGCTCAGCAAGAAACATTAAACTTCAACATCTACTCTCTTTTGAATAGCCACTCAATTGGTCAAAAAAATCTACAATTTGGTTGGTTTTTCGAATACATACAAACTGAGGGATAAAAGAAATAAGTCTCTGAATACCTCTTAGATAGGGATGAAAGCAATTTGACTAAATCCTAAGTCCAGAGTATCAAGAAAGAGAAGTCGCCTTCCAAAATCATCTAGACTAAGATGATACTTTCTAATAGCTCCTCTTGACTCAAGCGATTACTTTGCAATCGGTATGACAATGTTTGGTGCAATCCTTCTCACTTTTATTTCCATTCTCTCCACTCTTCTATGAATGTTATGTGACAACTATAGTGTTCGTTATCTCAAGCAAAAGACTATGCAATGTTTATGCATCATGAGACCGCCATCGTATTTGAGTGGTCAAAAATTAATATAATGAAAGTTCTTTATATAGTTCACTACTTCATTCTTTCCTCTTCTTTGGGGTTCAGCTGAACTATGAATTGTCTAACACGATTTCTTATTTATAATTTGAAGTAATTGTTGTCCAATCCTTTAATCCTTGACATGGGAGATGGCGAATTGATGACCTTCTAAATAGACTATTAGCTACTCGCCTCAGTAGCAACTCCACCAACCCGCTACCAAAATTTCAGAAAGACATTAGATGCATGTGCTTTGAATTGGCAACTTTAGTAAGCATTTGTACTACAATATTATAGGATACCGTGGACCTGATGTAGGCTTCAGCTCTTTCATACTAGCTCATTTATATTAAAAATTAATTTAATTATATTAAGTTAAAAAAAATTATATAATTAAAATATTTTATTAAATTTATATCCATAATATCTAGTATTAAGCTAGGTTTCTAATGCATCATGAATTATTTAAATCAAAGTTCAATTAAGAAAGTTGAACGTAATTTTATGAACTTATATATATTAGTGCTAAAGAAATTTTAAGAAATTAAAAAATATTATTGTTAATGATAAGGATGATTTTTTATTTTTATCTAATTTTTATACTTTAAAACCATGTTAGATGAGGTAGAAGTTTTTTTTTAAAATATAAATTTATTTTAAATATTTAATGAATATTTAGTTTTTTTAGATTTTATTAAAAATAATATCTTATAAGAATTGAGAAGCTTATTGATTTAAAATATTAATATCCATGAATTAACCAACAACCATCAAATCCTATCGCAATTACTTTTATTGATATTGAAAGTACTTTTCAATTACAATCTTGAATATTTTCAGCTTAATCCCATCCATCACTTATATTTCCCTTTTTTTTCTCTTTTTTCTAGATGTAAATGATTGTAAATAATCATTATCTTTTAATATATTTTGGGAAGCTCCTGATTTCTCTATCTTTCCGTCAAAAAAAATCAAGACCCACCACGTCTCTGCTAGCTGGAAGTTGATGAGCCACCTACCTAACCTTTTATTTTCGTCAACCTGCCACAGAGACCAGAAGGAAGCATGTAACATGCGAGCTAGGCTATTCCGGCATATAAAGCGACCGGTTTGATCAATAATGATGGTACACACGGCTAAAATCCAACACCTAGTTAGCTACAATTAGATCAAAATTAAAAAAAAAAAAAAAACGCTCAATCAAATCGCACCTAGGAGAACCTATGCATGAGAATAGAGTAGAAAAATTTCCTTTTTTTCTTTTCTTTTTTTTTTTTTTTATTATTTGAACGAGAAAAGGAGAGTATACAGTAGCAAAAGGAAAAATGATAAGCAAACATATCTTTTTCGGGGATGATAAGCAAACTTATCAATACCAAACAAGTTGGGGAACTGAAAGACACATTTATTATTATTTATTTTTTTTGGATGAAAGCTACCATTTCTATTAGGAAGGAATAGAATGACTCTTCCATCAGTTCGCCAAGAAGCTGCGGAGCTTGCATGAAGCATTAAAGGAAAACGATCCATATATGAACTGCGTTTCAAAGAGATATGAAGGGGATTGTACCTGAGGAGCTAAAGGATAAGTTAAAGAGCTGCTGGTTGAGTGATCGTTGCATTTTAGCAAAAGAAAGAAACGGTTGTTTTATTAGAGAAATGGTATGCATGCAGCAACTCTCGAATAGCATTTTTGATCTTTTTATTAAAATCGAATAAGCGAAATACCAATCAGGAATAACTCATATTGTTGGAATTTGGCTCCGTTAATTCAAATGATGCTCCACCTGAAGCGACTAATTAATCAGAGATTGGAACTGCAGTTTGCCTCGTGATGCGGGAATTCCATGCAATAAAATCAGAGCTGCTTCAATTAGAGCATATAATTAACATGGCATTCACAAACAATTAATTCCCTGGCCTAGATATACAGTCGAGACGAAGCCGATTCCTGCAGTGCTCGTGTTTTAGAAGCTGGCTTAGGAGCTTTTGTCTACATCAAGTACGTACTCAATGCTCCATGAGATTTGAGACCAGCTAATATTGAAGAAATCGCATTTGCACCTTATCATGGGCGCCAGCCCATTTTCTTAAGAAGAACGTAAGCCCAACGATCACGGAGTTGTTGCGTTTGCTTCTGGTCAACCCAAAGACCAGCTAATGTTATTTTGTTCCTCCCATTCACATGCAATCAGTCCACAAAAGATTTTATATAGCAGAGAATGCTTGCAACTCCTTGCAATCCTTAATTTCTTGGTCATTTTCTCTAATGGCTTCAGCAAAATCCTACATGTTGTTCCTCTCAATCTTTTCTCTAGCATTTGCACTGGAAGCAGCTCAATCAAGCAGTCCAACATAAGCGTGGGCGCCTCTCTCCGTCCCTCGACCAAAACTGCATCATCATCATCATCATCATCATGGCTCTCACCGAATGGACGTTTCGCCTTTGGCTTCTACCGAGAAGGTACCGGCTTCTCCGTCGGAATATGGCTCGGGGGATCTTCAGGATGTTAGACTTAATTTACTTAAATATAATTACCTCCAGCCATTATTATTTAATGGTGGTAAGGAATCTGATCTTCCTATGGACTGCACGGGAGATCTTCCTTCCTTAACGATATCGATTGATCTTCTTGATCTTTCCTCTTCCTCTCGATGGATCGGTCTTCTAATCAATGAGCTCTCGCATCCAGATGGTGTATGCCTTCATGATTGCTCTTGATCAGGGACTCATTTCCAATGCCTCCACTTTTAGGTTTCTCTCTATAGAACCTTAAGATCTCTCTCGAGGACGAACCTTGATCTCTCTCGAGAACCTTGTTCTGAAACTAGGATCTCTCTTGAGAGAACCGTATTCAGAAACCTTAGGATCTCTCTTGAGAGAATAGTGTTCTGAACCCTTAGAGAACCCTTCGTGATGAAACCTTAGGATGGGTTCCTATTTTATACCCTTTTCCTTCAACGCTTGCCCCATCAAGCGAGCGCTTAGGAATTAAGGGAGGAAGCGGGCGCTCAGGAATTAAGGGAGGAAGCGAGCGCTTAGGAATTAAGAGAGGGGCTGTTATCACTTTAATGGGGGATACGTTGATTTAATAAATTAGGACCATTAATTAGATATGTTACTACATTCTCCCACTTGGTCCGTATATTTTATCAACACTGAACAAGAAACTAAATACATGAATCATAGCGATAGGTCCTCTATAATTGAGTATTATCTTCTATGTATTACAATGCATTCAATTTCTTTATCACCATTCCAAATGTGACAACATAACATAATGAATAAACCATATGTTTATTCTGAGTCCAAAAGAAAAGTTTGTCATTTCTCAAAAGTCATATAACGTGTACACCTGAATGAGAAATAAACAAACGCTTGAAATAAGAGTTTCATTGTACAAATTGTTATCAATACAATTATATCATGGGACCAACTCCCATTCTTATCACATGATCCTTAAACTTCTTAATTGGCATGCCTTTAGTTAAAGGATCAGCTATCATCAATTCAGTGCTAACGTGTTCTATGACCACTTTATTCTCTTTAACACGTTCTCTTATGGCTAAATACTTAATGTCGATATGTTTACTTCGACTACCACTCTTATGGTTTTTAGCCAAAAATACAGCAGCTGAATTGTCACAGTACAATTTAATTGGCCTAGTAATGGAGTCAACAATTCTAAGCCCTGAGATGAAACTCTTCAACCATACACCTTGCGATGTAGCCTCAAAACAAGCAACGAACTCTGCTTCCATAGTAGAGGTAGCAGTCAAGGTCTGCTTTGCACTTCTCCAAGATATGGCTCCACCAGCTAACATAAATATAAATCCTGATGTTGATTTCCGAGAATCAACGCAGCCAGCAAAGTCCGAATCTGAGTAGCCCTCTATCTCCAAATGATCAGTTTGTCTATACATGAGCATGTAGTCCTTGGTCCCTTGAAGATACCTCATGACCTTTTTAGCAGCTCTCCAATGGTCTAAACCTGGATTACTCTGATATCTTCCCAACATTCCTATTGCAAATGCTATGTCAGGTCTTGTGCAAACCTGAGCATACATTAGGCTTCCAACAGCTGAAGCATATGGAATGTTGTGCATCTGTTCCCGTTCAAGTTCATTTTTAGGGCACTGGTTCAAAGCGAACTTGTCACCCTTCACTATAGGTGCAACACTTGGTGAACAATTTTTCATCCGAAATCTCTCCAAGACTTTATTGATATAAGTTTCTTGAGACAATCCCAAAATGCCTCGAGATCTTTCTCTATGGATCTTAATGCCAATGACATAAGATGCCTCACTCATATCTTTCATATCAAAATTTTAGAGAGAAATTGTTTCACCTCATGTAGCAACCCTTTATCATTGGTTGCAAGTAGAATGTCATCCACATATAGGACCAAGAAACAAATTTTGCTCCCACTAACCTTCTGGTATATACATTGATCCATGATGTTCTCTTCAAAACCAAAGGAAGAGATCACATCATGAAATTTTAAATACCACTGACGTGAGGCTTGTTTCAATCCATATATGGATTTCTTAAGTTTGCAAACCAAATGCTCACCATCACTAGAGGAAAATCCTTCAGGTTGTTTCATGTAAACCTCTTCCTCTAGATCTCCATTAAGGAATGTGGTCTTCACATCCATTTGATGTAACTCAAAATCAAAATGAGCTACCAATGCCATGATTATTCGGAGAGAGTCTTTCTTGGATACAGGAGAAAATGTCTCAGTGTAGTCGACTCCTTCCTTCTGAGTGAATCCTTTGGCAACGAGTCTTGCTTTATATCTCTCAATGTTGCCTTGCGAGTCTTTCTTTATTTTGAAGATCCATCTACATCCAATGGCTTTTACACCATCAGGCAACTCAACAAGATTCCAGACTCGATTAGATGCCATAGATTCCATCTCTTCTTTCATGGCATTGAACCATAAGTTTGATTCCTTAGAACTCATGGCTTGTGAAAACGTTTCAGGATCATTTTCGGCTCCAATGTTATAGTCAGATTCATGTAGATACACAACATAATCACCAGGAATTGCTGATTTCTTTATTCTAGTTGATCTTCTTAATGTTGTGTCAATGACCTCTTGAGGAGTATCTTGCACAACTGATTGTTGATGAACAACACGATCTTCTAGATTACCATCAGCTTGTGAAATCTCAATGACTGGTTGTTGGGCACTTAATTGAGTTTGAGGAGTGCTATAAATAACAACCAATCCCTCACTTGAAGTGGAAGTTGGAATAACTGAATGATCTTTCTCAGAAGAAGCCAAATACTGAGATTGATCACTCCCACTGATCAAGTCATTCTCAAGAAATTTTGCATTTCTTGATTCCACAATCCTAGTGCTGTGAGATGGACAATAAAATCTATAACCCTTGGACTTCTCAGCATATCCAATAAAGTATCCACTGATAGTCCTTGGGTCTAGTTTCTTTTCTTGTGGATTATAGACTCTTACTTCAGATGGGCATCCCCAAACACGTATATGTTGCAGACTCGGTTTCCAACCTTTAAATAACTCAAATGGCGTTTTGGAAACAGCCTTGGTTGGAACCCGATTCAATATATACGTAGCAGTTTTAAGAGCTTCAGTCCACAAGGATTTAGGTAACTTAGAGCTGACAATCATGCTCCTTACCATGTCCAATAATGTTCGGTTTCTCCTTTCAGCTACACCGTTTTGGTCAGGAGACCCTGGCATGGTGTATTGTGCAACAATTCCATTTTCTTCAAGAAACCGAGCAAACGGACCAGGTGCTTGTCCATTCTCAGTGTATCTACCATAATATTCTCCACCTCTATCTGACCTCACGATTTTAATTTGCTTGCCGCATTGTTTCTCTACTTCTGCCTTAAATACCTTAAAGGCATCTAATGCTTCGTTCTTATTATGAAGTAGGTAGAGATACATATATCGTGAATAGTCATCAATAAATGAGATGAAGTATCTCTGACCATACGAATCCATATCTGGGCTACAGATATCCGTATGTATGATCTCCAGTATTTCCGAACTTCTCTTGGCATTTTTCTTGGACTTGTTGGTTTGCTTTCCCTTTATGCAATCCACACAAGTGTCAAAATCAGTAAAATCAAGAGTATCAAGTACTCCATCTTTTACTAATCTTTTAATTCTGTCAATGGAGATATGACCTAATCTCCGATGCCATAAAATAGAGGAATTCTCATTTATAACACATCTTTTCATACCAGTTTGGGCGTGCATCACATTATAGGTGGTATTATTTTTCAGATTGATTTGGAAAAGATTGTCTGACAGTGTACCATTCCCAATAAGCTTAGATTTATAAAATAAATCAACAGAGCTTTTATTAAAATTAAAGGAATATCCTGCTGGTACAAGCCTTGACACTGAAATCAAATTTCTAGAGAAACTTGGAATATAAAATGTCTTTTCCAAATCCAAAACAAAACCAGAATGTAAAATAAGTCTGCACGTTCCAATTGCTTCCACATGTGAACCCATCTTGTTTCCTGAATAGATGCTTTGTTCACTTCCCAATGGTTTCCTTTGATTTAGAAAACCCTGCAAGGTATTTGAAACATGGATTGTAGAACCAGAATCAATCCACCATGTGTTATGACATATAACTAAATTGGATTCATGACATACGAATGAGGTTAGAGTACCTTTCTTGTCAAGCCAAGCTTTGAATTTGAGACAATCTTTCTTTATATGTCCTTTCTTCTTGCAAAAGAAGCACTTGGACTCCTTCTTGTCTTCTGTATGGATGGATACTTTACCCTTTCCTTTGCGTTTGGCTTTGGGAGCTTTAGTCTTTCTCTGAGTGACTAAATGTGCACTTTCTCCCATTTCTAAAATCAGCCTCCCTTCCTCTTGAACACACATGGTCAGAAGTTCATTAATTGACCATTTGTCCTTATGTGTATTGTAAGATATTTTGAAGGGACTATATTGCTGTGGGAGTGAACTCAAAATAAAGTGCACCAAGAAAGATTCCGACATCTCAACCTCTAGGGATTTCAACTGAGCCGCAATGTCCCTCATCTTCATGATGTGCTCACGCACACCTCCAACCGTAGTGAGCTTCATTGATGATAACTTTGTCATTAGGGTGCTAGCCATTGCCTTATCTGAAGACTCAAATTGTGCATCAATAGCCTTCAGAAGTTCCTTGACATTTTTGCACTCAGGAATTGAACCACGTATACTAGCAGAAATTTTAGTACGTATGAACATCATACTGAGGCGATTGGACCGTTCCCATCGTTCATACGCAGCAATCTCAGCCTGAGTGCTAGTAGATGTAACTAAATGTGGTTCATCCTTCCTGATAGCATAGTCAATATCCATACACCCTAATTGAAGAAGAATTCTCTCCTTCCATAATTTATAATTATCACCACTTAAATCGGGAATGTCACATTTCATATCAGAAATATTAACAGGCATAATAGCTGCATAAAAAATAAATCATGTTCATGTAATTGAATTTGAGGCATATAACTGATGTCATATTTTACCAATGTAAACATGCAATAACATGAATCAATAACATACAATAACTACCTGTGGGCTAAGTTATTATACTCAAATAGACTCATTAGCTTAATGATGTGACTAACAAATTATATTCCTTTCTTAATTCCTGTGGGTAATTAAGAAAATAATTTGTTATCGCATCCTAATTAATTATATTAGTGCAACAAAAATTCCTGTGGGATAAGATTCATTACATTAATATAATTAGTCACAATTAATGTCATCTAACCTTATGTGATCTTTGCAACTCAATATATAATTTTGATTAATCAAAGATGCTGTGGCTACTCCTCAATTAATCAACATCATATTGATCACATGACATTAAATGCATATAGATTAACCAATTTAGCATGATTATTAGGTAGTGATCTTAATCAATGTAACATTTCCAAATCAAGATCCGAGTTAGTCAAATTGGCCAGGCCAGTGAAAGAGAAGTGGGGGTCCCCCCGTTGCTTTCCTTAGGTCAGTCAACGGAACCAATTAAGTAACCACAATCTCTTTACCTTTCTAGACACCAAATGACCAATCAGACCTTGAAAGGATTTGCACTGTGATTTTTACACTACCACCAAATTCATGCATAGAATAAATCTAGTATGCAGAACAGAACATTTCAATATCTATTTAATGAATTTTAAAATTATCATCTTAAGAAAAAATTTTTGTTAATTAAAACACGTCCGGCCGTAGCTCATTATTCCCTTGGGCCAGTCTATGCAAACCACCGTAGGCATAGAGACTCAGGAGGCGTATTTTAATACAAAAATTTAAACTCAAGAAACAAATGATAAAAATAAATCATGTTACATGATTTAATAAAACATTAAACAGATAATAAATGCATTTAAAATCGAACCAATCCATATTTTAAATCGTGAGAGAACGGAAAGACCATAAGCGAGAAAAACGAAAACCGAAAGTTTTCTCTCCTCTTTTTAATATTTCACCGATGTGGTTATTGAAGCCACGTTTCCGCTGCATTTCTCCTTTAGTTTTTCATTTCTCTCCTTTAGTTTTTCTTTTCTTTAAAGCTACGTTTCTTTTCTTTTTCTTTCTTTAATGCTATCTCTTTAATACCATAAAAAGAAATCTGGGAAACATTTAATGCTAGAAAGAAATCTTTAATAGACCACGTTTTGTTTCCGCAAAATCGGAATCTGAATTATTTTTAATGGTTTCTGTCAATTCCGTGATCAGAACTGATCGAAACCAACCTTTGATCCGAAAAACTAAAAACGGAAAACACGCGGCATTAACGGCTTGAAAAGAGAAACTTAATAGAAATCATCGCAAATAAGGCAGAGGTTTTAACCTTGCTCTGATACCAAATGTTAGACTTAATTTACTTAAATATAATTACCTCCAGCCATTATTATTTAATGGTGGTAAGAAATCTGATCTTCCTATGGACTGCACGGGAGATCTTCCTTCCTTAACGATATCGATTGATCTTCTTGATCTTTCCTCTTCCTCTCGATGGATCGGTCTTCTAATCAATGAGCTCTCGCATCCAGATGGTGTATGCCTTCATGATTGCTCTTGATCAGGGACTCATTTCCAATGCCTCCACTTTTAGGTTTCTCTCTATAGAACCTTAAGATCTCTCTCGAGGACGAACCTTGATCTCTCTCGAGAACCTTGTTCTGAAACTATAGGATCTCTCTTGAGAGAACCGTATTCAGAAACCTTAGGATCTCTCTTGAGAGAATAGTGTTCTGAACCCTTAGAGAACCCTTCGTGAAACCTTAGGATGGGTTCCTATTTTATACCCTTTTCCTTCAACGCTTGCCCCATCAAGCGAGCGCTTAGGAATTAAGGGAGGAAGCGGGCGCTCAGGAGGAAGCGAGCGCTTAGGAATTAAGAGAGGGGGCTGTTATCACTTTAATGGGGATACGTTGATTTAATAAATTAGGACCATTAATTAGATATGTTACTACACAGGAAACATCACTGTCATATGGACGGCAAACCGAGATGATCCACCGGCGACCAAAGATGCTGCATTACAGCTAACTAATGGAGGACTCAAGCTCCTCTTACAAAACTCTGAAGAGACTCGTCTCCCGGATTTCCAGCGGCACCAATGCTTACTCTGCTTCCATGCTTGATTCGGGGAACTTTATCATCTATGACTCCGAGTTCAATAGCATTTGGACAAGCTTTGACAATCCAACTGACACCATCATGGCAGGTCAGGTGCTGAAATATAGGCTCGTTTCTAGCATGTCAGAAAACCGATCACTCAAGTGGGAGGTTTCGTCTCACCATACAGTCTGATGGGAACCTCGTTGAGTCTCCGGTGGACTCGGTTCCTTTAACAGAGGATGTTACCTTTGAGACCAAGGCATTTGGACAAAGCGTCAACAGCTTACATCTCGATGATAATGGCTGGCTGTACCAGGCCAGTGACGATCTCACATTCACGTACAATCTGACGACGGGTTTCTCCAGCAAGACAACGGCAGTTTATCGTGCAACGCTTGGCGTGGATGGGGTCTTCCGTTTATATTCCCACGATTTCGAGTCAAACGACGAATCGGTTTTAGCTGAATTCCCAACTTTGTCAGATAACTGCCAGATCAAGGGAATCTGTGGCGTGAACAGTTACTGCAATTCCACATATGGAACAGCAGCGGTATGCTTATGTTTGCCTGGTTTTGATTATCTTGATCCTAATAATACATCCAACGGATGCAGAAGGAACTTCATGATCGCTGCTGCTTGCGACTCCGGCAATGATAACTCGACATACATGTCTGCTCTGGAGAGTGTCACATGGCAGAGCGATTTTTATGGTGCACCAATGTCTGTGGTTAATTGCAGTGAAGCGTGCCGGAAAGACTGCAACTGTGATGTTGCTCTGTTTCAAGACAACACGTGCAGGAAACAGAAATTGCCATTGTTATATGGGTGGAGGGACAGCAGTGCTTCCACCACCGCATTCATCAAGCGGAGTAACACTGAAGGAACACCAGCTAAGAAAGAGCACAGCGCTAATATATTGATTGTGCCAGTTGCTGTTGTTGCTGTTATTGCTGGTATAGCTTCCACCTTGGCTGTTTTAATTTTCTTTGCTTATAGGCGTCAAGCTGGAAAGTACAGGAGAATGGGGAGAAATAAAGAGCCAGATCTGGTGGACGAAATAGCACCCAGATCCTTTTCTTACCGTGAGTTGAGCGAAGCCACAGATGATTTCAAGGAAGAGATAGGCAAGGGAGCCTTTGGAACCGTTTTCAAGGGGGCTGTGCCTGGTGGTGAAAAAGCAATTGCTGTGAAAAGGCTTGACAGGTTGTTGGATGAGGGCCAAAGGGATTTCCACACAGAGATGAGGGCGATTGGAAGAACTCACCATAAGAACTTGGTAAGACTGCTCGGGTTTTGCGATGAAGGCTCTAACAGGCTCCTAATCTATGAGTATTTGAGCAATGGTTCACTTGCAGACCTTCTGTTCAACAAGACTCATGAACGGCGGCCTCCTTGGGATGAACGGGTAAGAATTGCACTGGATGTTGCCAAAGGGATTCGTTACCTGCATGAAGATTGTGACATGCGCATCATACATTGCGACATAAAGCCTCAAAACATACTGATGGATGGCAAGTGGACAGCAAAGATATCAGATTTTGGATTAGCAAAATTGCTAACACCGAGTCAAACCAGAACATTTACCCGCGTTAGAGGAACAAGGGGGTACCTGGCACCAGAGTGGTTCAAGAATGCACCGATATCAGTCAAGGCGGACGTCTACAGCTTTGGCATTGTGCTGCTAGAAATCGTATGCTGCAGGAAAAATTTAGATTTGGAAGCTGAAGTTGATGCAATTGTTCTTCTGGACTGGATTTACAAATGCCTTCTCACTGGAGAGTTGGAGAAGCTGGTACCTGATGAAGTGGATATGAGGGAGTTGAGTAGGCTTGTGAAAGTGGGGTTGTGGTGCACTCAGTCTGAACCAGCTTCTCGGCCTGATATGAAGAATGTGGTGATGATGCTGGAAGGATATATTGACACGTCCCTTCCTCCACCACCTGATTCTAACTCCTGATCAGCATATGCCAAGAAGCTATACTTCAAGGCCCCCTCACACTACGCCTAGTGATGATATCTGTTTCCAATAAGCAATGTTTACTCTTTTTGTGTTAAGAAAACATGTTTTTTCCTTTTGTGTGTCTTGTATTAATGGTACCTAATGATGCAATACAATCATCGAATCTTATGTCAAAGATGAATAGTGGTTTTAATGTAAATCATCTGAAATATATGATAACGTGAAGACATTTTTTGCCGCAAAATTAGGTGCATCCAGAGTGTTATGTCGTTGGCATTTATATTGGAGATTTCAAGCAAAATTTTGTAGAATGATGGTAAGGCCGGCGTACCAAGCAATAAAGAAAGTATATATATATATATATATAGCAATTCGAATATGATAAAAATAAGAATATTAAATAAATATATAATAAATAAATAAATACATATATTATGAGTTTAACGAAGGTGCATAAATAAAGAATTAAATGATAAAAAATTGATTAAAAAAGTAAGTCATGAACAACAAAGATCTAAGAAGGCTCGGGGAAAAAATAAATACTTCGATTTGTATTTAAGATGATGATAACCAATGGAGAAGTCATAAGATAAGATGGATGAAGGTTGTTCGGACCGAAATAATTTAAAATAATATTAAAAATATTTTTAAATACAAATATCTGGTGCATGAGGAATATTATTAATTTAGATAATTGGTAAAACACCCGATCAATATGGCGATATGAAGTATGAGTCTGAGTACTGTCACTTCATTTCATAATTTTTTGTGAGTCTAATTTTTCAATTGGGACAATAGTCCACGAGATCCCAATATAATTAGGCCACAAACTGCCACCATCCACTGACCGCAATTTAAGGCAAAGGCAATTAGGCAAAGTGACAGATATATCGGGCCATCCATAAGAAGACAATGTCGTACAAAAGCAAAAGGGGGCACGAGACAATAAAGAGAAGTAGGGTCACCGGGTGGTTATTGAGGAAGAATCTCTTACGGTTATTCATTGGATCAGACGGGATGTTGATTGTTGTTCTCCACAAAATTCACTGACCAGGGATATATGGGCAGCTCTCCAATCTACCTGTGCTTCGATAATCCGTCATGTTTATAGGGAAGCCAATACTACAGGCGATTGGGTCGCCTCAGCTGTAGCCCGCCATTCAGGCCAGTGGAAATGGCATAATGGTGATCCATGTTCTGCCATTTTATAATAAATTATGTACTCTGATATCTTGAGTTTGACTCACCCCAGAGTAGTGTGATCGTTCGTCTGTACAAAAGAAAAAAAAAAAGAGAGAAGTAGGGTGCAATTAATATATAAGGGAGTTATTTTGCATTAGTTTCATGACCGACATTATCAACGGAGGTATCACACGTTAGCAAGCAATTGGACACAATTTGGTGCTTTAGATTTCGTGCTAGTGGCGACCCCGTGCTCTGTTTTTTGTGTGCATCAAGATTAGTGCTCCAAACGATTCTTGCTGCTGATCTCTGGCGATCATCGGTGCCGGTCTGATCACTTCCAGGCGACGATGGCTTCCAACCCGAATGTCACTCCAGTCGGCTCGGATGAAGGCAGGAGGGAGGCTAGGGAGTGGAATCGGGGAGTTGATAACCGGTTTGAGTGGGTGGCTTCGTCACCATCTCCGGCAGAGATCGAGGCCTTGGAATGGCGATTCCTGGAGGTTATCCAGTTTCCGGCAAGGTCTTTGGAGGAGGCGACCTCAGAATGGAGTCAGAGAGCGGTGATTGCTCGATCTCTCTCCCGCTGGATCCCGGCTGATGCTGTCGTGCGGGAGTTTCGCCGTGCAGGGATTACCGGTGAGGTGGAGGCTGTCAGCTTAGCTCACCGCCATTTCCTCTTCCAGTTCTCTGACCCAGCAACAAAACTGATTGCCCTTGGTAGGCCATGGATGGCCAATGGTCAGGTGATCGCCGTGGAGGACTAGCGCCCTCAGTTTGTGCCGTCGGAGGGTGCCATAGCAACTGCTCTGCTTTGGATCAGACTGCCATCTCTTCCAATTGAATTCTGGTCTGAGGAGATCATTGGATCAATCCTCTCTGTTGCTGGATCCTTCCAATTCATTGACGCTACGACAAGGGAGAGGAGGAGGGGGGGTTTGCCCGTGCCTGCGTCCGAGTGGACCTTACCAGACCTCTGCGGCCGGGAGCGAGGGTAGGCGGCTCTGCTCTACCATTTTGGCAGCAATTTATCTACGAACACCTGGAGGGGATTTGTGTTCGCTGCGGTTCGGTGCATCCGACGAGCAGCTACCTCTCTTCTCCAACTGATGCTTCTTCATCGGATAGCCCGGTCTTTGGGCCGTGGATGGCCACTGTCCGTCGGCGGCGCCCCCCTCAGTCCTCGGCTACTCCTCCTTCATCGTCGTCCCATCGTGCTTTGGATGCCCTTCCGGGGGGCTGGCAGACACCGAAGAAGTTTGCTCGGCGAGTCCGGAGAACTACGGGGGATGGTGGAGTTGGTTCTGCTGTGATCCCTGGTGAAGGAAACAGGGAGGCCAGGTCGGGGGAGATCCACTGCTCCATAGCGTTCGGGCACTGTGCACCTGAGGAGGGGACTGTTGTTGTGGCTTTGACCCGAACGGTTGACTTGGCTGAGATGGAGAGTGTCGTGCCGGTTTCTACTGAAACTCCTCCTATGGCTGAACTTTCTCTGAAGCAGGCCCTTGTGAATCCATTCAACACCTTTGCCCAATTAGGAGAGGATAATTCAGCTGGTAGGCCGAGGGCCCGCAAAGAAGCTAATCCGAGCCCACTGAAGCGGGCCCATCCTATTGAAACTCCGGCCCCTAGAGTTGTTTCAAAAACTGAAAAAAGGAAAGGGAAACTCCCGAGTAAAAGTTTGGTGCAGTCCTCACTGGCTCTCTCAGTGCCTGAGGTGATGAATGGGCCTGTGACTTTCCAAGGTGGTGGGCCTAAGATTAGTCGGATTGCGGAGATTCAGGGTTCAGCGATCCCCATTAAGGGTCCCCAGATGACGCAGGCGGAAGATCGGTCCCATGACTCTGTAGTTGCCTTACTCAGAAAGGCCATCCAGTCGAAGGTCACTGTAGAGGCCATGGATAGTTAGGATCAGTGTCCATTGGAGGGAGCGATCCCTGCAAGTGGCTTGCCCGATACGGAGATGTCGGGGGTTTTGGTGGGTCCCCCCTTCTGAATGAAGATCCTTATATGGAATGTTAGAGGAGCCCTGAAACCTTCATTTCGCTCCTCTTTTGGGAGGCTGATGCAGCTCCATAATTGTGATATCTGTATTTTGTTGGAGACTCGCTTGTCTGGCGATAGTCTGGCCTATGTTAGAAGACAGTTATCTAGATCTTGGTCTTCTTATGCTATAGAGTCGGAGGGTTTATCTGGTGGCATTATGGTTTTATGGAAGCCTGCTGATATAAGGGTTGATGCTTTTCATCTATGTGGTCAGCAGGTTGCTCTTGTTATATCTAAAGGATCGCTGGCCCCATGGCTTCTGTCTGGTGTTTATGCTAGTACTGACTTCCGGATCCGCCGCTCTCTTTGGGACGAGATCCTGTCTCTGCTTTCTCAGGGCATTCCTGCCTTGTGTGCTGGTGATTTTAATTGTATTTTGGAGGCTAATGAGAAGAGGGGGGGCAGACAGTTTGTGGAGACTGCGGGTACTTCTGAGTTTCGAACCTTCATAGCTTCGGCCAATCTGCTGGATTTGGGGTTCCAGGGAGCCCGATTCACCTAGTGCAATAACCATCATGGCCCTGCTAGAGTGTCGGAACGGCTAGATAGGGTTCTAGCCTCAGCTGATTGGATTCGATCCTTCCCTTCTACTACTGTTACACATCTTCCCAGGATTGCCTCCGATCATTGCCCTCTCCTAATCACCACTGATGTAGCTGCTCAGAGAAGGGGTCAGTTTAGATTTGAGAAATTCTGGACATCATATTCTGCTGCCCGCTCCTTAATTGCTCAGGTTTGGCGCACTCATGTTAGAGGGAGTGCTACTTACATATTATCTCGGCGTCTTGAGCTGGCTAGGTGCCGATTGTCCAGATGGAATCGAGAAGAGGTTGGTGATATTATTCAACAGATTGAACAGACTGAAAACACTATTGTTTCTCTTCAGGACAAGGAAGATCAGTATGGTTGTTTGCAGGATTCTGACCTTACTGCTCTCCGATCTAGCCTTGCTCTCCACCATTCCCTCCTCCGGCAGCAGGAGATGTATTGGAGGCAGAGATCCCGTATTCAGTAGATCAAGGAGGGGGATCAGAACACTAGATTCTTCCATCAGGCTACCTTGGAGCGTCGAGCGGCGAATCGGATTCAGCGGCTTGTTGATGAGGAGGGCAATGTCCAGGAAAACAGTGAGGCTATTGGGGACCAGCTTCTTCAGTTTTTTCGTTCTCGATGGACTGAGACTTTGGGAGATGGGGTCCCTGTGTGCTCTATTCCCACCCTTTCTAAGGTTACTGAGGCTGAGAATGACTGTCTTACTAGACCTATTTCTTCTGAGGAGATCAGGGAGGCTTTATGGAATCTAGGTTCTGATAAGGCCCCGGGACCTGATGGGTTTCCCCCCTTTTTCTTTCGTCACTATTGGACTATTGTGAGACGGGATGTTCTTCAGCCCATCCAACTTGTTTTTCAGGCCAGATCCATCCCCCCTGATTGGAATCGGACCCTCATTGCCCTGGTTCCGAAGAGGCCCGATGCTTCCAAGCCTCAGCATTTCCGCCCTATCAGTCTCTGCACCACTCTATACAAGATTTGTGCTCGGCTCCTGGTTTCTCGGCTGCGTGTTGTTATTTCCCACATTATTTCTCCTGAGCAGGGGGCTTTTCTCAAAGGGCGGTGCATTTCTGATAATGTTCTTTTAGCCCAAGAAGTTATGCATGATCTCCATAGGGCTCCTGCTCGTCACTGCTTAATGGCTATTAAGATGGATATGGAAAGAGCTTATGATAGAGTGAGCTGGGAGTTCCTATATAGAGTTCTTCAGGAGTTTGGAGTTGCTGAGCCTGTTATAGCCTGGATTAGGGCCTGCATTTAGGGGCCGTCCTTCTCTATCATTGTTAACGACAGCCATACAGATTACTTCCAGTCTGCTGTTGGGCTCAGGCAGGGTTGTCCGCTCTCACCTTTCCTGTTCATCCTCGCTGCTAATGCTCTGTCTAAGGCCCTACATCAAGCTCAACAGGCGTCTACTATTATTCCCTACAGTGCGGGACCCCATGGCCCATCGCTATCTCATTTGCTTTTTGCTGATGACTGCATCCTGGTGGGGAGAGCTACTATCAGCAATGCGACAGCTTTTGAGTCAGTGATTCAGTCTTACTGTAGCGCTTCTGGTCAGAAAGTTAACCTTGATAAATCCATGATTTGCTTCAGTCCGAAGACCAACCTTCATGTGAGGCAGACCATCAAGTCTATTTTGGGGATCTTTGCTCCGGCTGATCGGCTCTCCTATTTGGGCATTCCTATTACAGGGAGACGGCCTCGGTGCTCTGATTTCTTTGACCTCGAGCGCCGGGTCAGGGCTCGTTTGGATGGATGGCAGGTCACTGAGTTATCTATGATGAGAAGGCTCACCCTTATTCGTTCTGTGCTTACTTCTCTTCCTCTCTACATTCTATCCAATGCAGCCATTCTGGTGACTTGCTTGAGGCGGATGGAGAGATGGTTTAGATATTTCCTTTGGGGGTCGATGCAGGATGGCCATGGGATCCACTTGGTGGCTTGAGACATTGTTTGCATGCCGATATCGGAGGGAGGGCTTGGGATTCAATCCCTCACTGTGAGGAGGGAGGCATTGATTGCTAGGCACGCGACGAGAGTCTTACTTGATCCTGACTGCTTATGGAGCTCGTTTATGTATGCTAAATATGGTGATTGGTCCTCTTACACACCTCCTCAGCCTACTCGTGCTTGCTCGTTCTTCTGGAAAGAGGTGTGTCTTCATGCTCCGGTTGTGCTACGTCGTGTCTCATGGATGATTGGTGATGGTGCTTCTATTGATGTGCTTAGAGATACATGGTTGGCTGATATTCCATTGTCTCGCTGGCCTACCTTTGTGAGCACTGACATTGTTTCTGGCATGAAAGTTATTGACTTAACTGCTCAGGACTGCACTGGCTGGCACACCTCCCGTGTAGCCACTTTTTTTGGGGCCGAGTTAACCCGGCGTATTTTGTCCATCCCTCTTATATCAGGCGGAGTTCCGGACACCAGACTTTGGAGGAGATCCTATACAACTCGTGCTCCGACTAGGGACCTTATACAGGAGTACAGGCCACAGCCTAGGCAGTTACGGGATGTCTCTTGGATTTGGAAGCTTCCCATTCACCACAGAGCACAACTATTCATTTGGAAGCTGGCTTGGGACTGCCTTCCAACCTGTTCTCTGCTCTCGATTAGAGGTTTGATGATCCAGCCTATATGTCCGTTATGTGGGGTAGAGGAGGAGACAATTGATCATGCTATCTTCACCTGCGACAGTGTTAGATCAGTCTGGCAGATAGCAGGTTTTCACTCCTGGCTTGATAGAGGTGGCTCTTGTCGCTCTTCTTTTCTGAGGATGATCCGGCAGGGCGGGCAAAGAGGCACAACTCGGTTGAGATCTTTAGCCACTTATATTGCTTATCAGGTTTGGCTGGCTCGGAACAGGAAATTTTTTTCTGATAAAAGTGACCCCCCCCCCCCCCATAAGATCTTTAGGACAGCTCTATCCCTCTCTGATGAATACATGGTCCACCAGTCAGGGCTTGATATTGACAGACCTAGCATCTGGGATTCCCCTGCTGCCTCGGCAGCGTGCTGGCATACGGTCTTCGTCTCTTGGGAACCCCCTCCACTAGGATCTGTAAAAATCAACTTTGATGGCAGTGTCCAAAATCGACTGGCTGGTTCAGGGTTTGTCTTCCGAGATTCTGATGGTGTGCTGATTGCGGCAGGGGGATTTGGTTCTCTTGACCTGTTTGTGCCACTTGCCGAGTTATATGCGGCTTAGGCTGGCATCTCTCATGCTATCCGCAGCCTGGGTCTTCGTCACCTTATTATTGAGGGGGACTCCACTATTGTCGTGCATTGGCTCAGGCAGGACTCCGACGATCCCTTATCCTCTAACCCTCTTCTATGTGACATCAGGTCTATGTTCCTTTAGGCTTCCAGAGTTTAGGTTCGACATATTTACCGAGAAGCTAACTCAACGGCTAATTGGGTAGCTTCCCAGGTGGCTCAGCACTCTGGCATTCGGTCCTGAAGACCGGGTGTTTTTTGTCCTATAATCTTATCTCAGATATTGTACTCTGATATGTCGGGTTTAATTTACACTAGACTGGTGTGATAGTCCGTTGGTACAAAAAAAAAAAAAAAAAAAAAAAAAAAAAAAAAGAAGAAGAAGAAGAAGAAGAAGAAGAAAGAAAGAAAGAAAGAAAGAAAGAAAGAAGGTATATCCATGGCGATTCTGTGGATTTCGAAAGCGATTTTCGAGACGATCTCCGTATAGTTGCGGTGCTTCCGTGCCAATAGCTATGGTGATTCTGGAGCAATAGCTGTGGCATCTCCATCTAGCTATGGCTAAGCTGCTACAGTTATTTAGCGCTCTCGACTCTTAAAGAACTCTGTTCCGTGCTCTGTTCCTGCTTTAAGATCCGTGCCCGAAGCTTCCGTGACTGCGATCTCCGGCGAGCCTCGTTGACCTTCTTGATCGTTTTTCACCGGAGCTTGGCTGACACTGTCCCCTCCTCTCCTTTGATGTCGGATGGAACCAGGGAGGGTCATATGCCCTGATTAAGGCCAGAAGGTTGTCCAAATGCAAAAGGTTAGTTTTAGCTTTCTTCTTCCCGTCTGAGGTTTAGAGTGGTGAGTGCTTGAGAGTCGTGTTGCCGGTCTTCTCTGCTGCTGATCTACGGTGTTCTTGTCGCCGATTCTACTCTTATTGCTATGCTAGATGGCTTCCCCTCTGGCTTCTTCTCCGGTGTTGTCCAATGGATCAAAGGCTGCTGGGATGCCGTGGCGTCGAGCCCCTGCGGCCCGGTTTGAATGGATTGCACCTTCTTCATCTCCGGCGGAAGTGGTGGAGCTTGAACGGCTTTTCCCTGATGTCATTCAGATCCCTTCTTTGTCTCTGGAAGCTGAAGTTAATGTTTGGGCAAACAGGGCGGTTATTGCCCGCAGTCTCTTCCACTGGGTGCCGCCTGAAGCGATTGTCCGTGAGCTTCGCCGGGCTGGAGTTTCAGGTGAGGTGGATGCGCTTGCTCTGGCTCACCGCCATTATGTGATTCGATTTTCTGATCTGAAAACCAGAGATCTTGCTCTGGCGAGGCCGTGGGTGGTGAACGGGCAGCCGTTTGCCGTCGCCCAATGGCAAGCCGAGTTTGTTCCGGCGGCTGATACCATTCTCTCTGCTTTACTATGGATTCGTCTTCCCCTGCTCCCGTTGGAATTCTGGTCGGATGAAATCTTGTCTTCTATTTTGTCGGTGGCAGGAGAGTTCCAGTTCTCTGATCCAGCAACGAAGACGAAGTCTCGCGAGGGATTTGCGCGAGTCTATGTCCGCGTTGATGTGGGCAAGCCTCTGCGGCCGGGGGTGCGCATCTGTGGTTCTAAGGCCCCCTTCTGGTAGCAATTCTCCTACGAGAATTTGGAGGGAATCTGTCTGCATTGTGGCACTCTGCATCTTGCTGGCAGTTGCTGCTTGGTGCCGGAGCAAGATCCCTCCCTGGATGGCAATCGTTTCGGTCCTTGGATGGCGGCGGTCCGTCGGAGAAGGCCCCTCTGCAGCAGCCGTTGGATCCCAGGTTTATGGGTCGGGGGGATGGGTTGCATCCTTCAGGTGTGGCTGAAGGCTGGCAGCTTCCCAAAAAGGTGGCCCGCCGGCAAGGGAGTAGGCACTATCCTGACGGTCGGGCGGCCTCTTCTTCGCAGTTCACGGTGTCTGGGAGCAAGGGAGGGAAAGACCCCGTGCCGTGCCGGTTCAGTGAGGCTGTGCCGTTTCCTAACTCTAAGGCCTCTGTGGACTCAGTTATGGTTCAGATGTCTGATACCACTCAGACTGAGGTAAGCTGATGTGAATCCTTTCACTGCCCTGACTGCTACTATGGAGACTGTGGTCCCGGAGTTTCGGGTGGGCACCACTCCGACTCCTTCAAAGCGAGCCCGTCCGGTTGAGCCTACTTCGCAGCGGGTGGCTTCCATGGCCTCTAAAGCTAAAGGCAAGGCCGCTGCTAAAGGCAAGGAGCCTGAGTCCTTCACTTTTTCATCTTTTTCTGACTCAGTTCGAAGGTCAACTGCTCAGACTTGCCGTGGAACCAAGAAATGCCATAGTACGGCTGAGCCTTTTCTGGGGGTTCTCCAATCGGGGTTGTTGAGGGGAATTACCCACGAATCTGCAATCGTTCAGCTTAAGCAGGTCATTCTAAAACGTGATACGAGAGAGGCAATGGACTCTGGCCAATCAGAGGCATGCCATGGGATGGATCTGAGAGTGGGTTCCCCTCCAGCCAGCTTTCACTCTATTGAGGAGATGCCAGGGGACACGGGCTGTGTCCTCCCTACTCAAGCATAAGGATGAAAATCCTAATTTGGAATGTGCGAGGTGCTTTAAAACCCTCGTTTCGCTCCACTTTTGGGAGTTTAGTGCAATTGCATAACCGTGACATTTATGTTCTTCTGGAAACGCATCTGTCTGGAGTTAGTTTGGCACGGTTTTGGAAAATGGTGTCTAGGTCCTGGGCTTCTTATGCTGTTGAGTCTGTCGGTCTCTCTGGTGGCATTATGGTACTGTGGAGGAATGATAGGATTTGGGTGGATGCCTTCCATTGCTGTGGTCAGCAAGTTACTGCTGTCATCTCTAAGGGGACTTCCATTCCCTGGCTTCTATCTGGTGTCTATGCCAGTACTGATTTTTGGGAATGTAGGGTTCTCTGGAACGAGATTCAGTCTTTGCTTGCTCAGGGATTCCCTCTTTTTGCAGGTGATTTCAATTGCATAGTGGGGGCTCATGAAAAGAAAGGGGGAAGACAGTCTGCGAGTACAGTGGCCAGAGAGGAGTTTAGATCCTTTATTACTTCTATTGGTCTTCTGGATCTTGGGTTTCAAGGTTCCCAATTTACTTGGTGCAACAATCGGCAAGGTTCTGCTAGAGTGTGGGAAAGGCTGGATAAAGCTTTGGCTACTTCTTCTTGATTTCAGATCTACCCTTCTGCCACTGTCACCCACTTATCCCGTATAGCTTCCGATCACTATCCTCTTCTTTTAGCTACTGATACGAGCCTTCAGCGGAGTCGGCTTTTCAGATTTGAGAAGTTTTGGACTTCTTATTCCGCTGCTAGGGTTATTATTGGTAAGGTCTGGCTGCTGCCTATCAGAGGAAGTGCTATCTACAGGCTTTCGAGGCATTTAGCTCTTGCTAGATGCAGGCTGTCTAGTTGGAATCGTTGGGAGGTGGGGGATATTGTAAGGCACATTGAGAATATTGAATCTATTATTACTATGTTTCAGGATAAAGAGGACCAGGAGGGAGCCCTTAATGAGGCTGATGTCTTCCCTCCATTCTAGTTTGTCGCTTCACCATTCCCTTCTTCGGCATCAGGAGATTTTCTGGAAGCAAAGGTCCCGGATTTAGTGGATCATGGAAGGGGATTCTAATATCAGATTCTTTCATCAGGCCACTATTAAGCGTCGTGCGATGAACTGCATCAGGCAATTATCGGATGATGAGGGCCATTTTTAGGAGGATGACCAGGCTATTAGGGATCATATTTTTTATTTCTTTCAGTCGAGATGGACTGAGACTACTGGTGATGGGCTCCCCGTTTGCCCTGTTTCGATCCCTAATAGAGTTTCTACCGCAGAGAATGATATCCTTATTAGACCTTTTTGGTGGAGGATATTCGGTTGGCGTTATGGGATCTTGGTGCAGACAAGGCCCCGGGGCCTGATGGGTTTCCACCTTTATTCTTCTGTCACTATTGGGGCATCCTGGGGCAGGAGGTTGTGCAGGCCATCCAGTTGGTCTTTCAGTTGAAAGCTATTCCCACTGAGTGGAACCGGACCTTTGTTACTTTGGTTCCGAAACGGTCGGATCCGTCCTCTCCCCAACACTTTCGGCCTATCAGTCTTTGCACAACTTTATATAAGGTTTGTGCGCGCCTCTTGGTTTCCCAGATGCGGCTTATGATCCCTTGCCTTATTTCTTCGGAACAAGGTGCTTTTCTTAGAGGGTGCAGCATTACTGATAATGCCTTGCTTGCTCAGGAATTCATGCATGATCTCCATCGTGCTCCTGCTCGTCACTGTCTTATGGTTGTTAAGTTGGACATGGAGAGAGCCTATGATCGTCTGAGCTGGGCTTTCCTTCGCTGCACCCTTCAGGAGTTTGGATTTGTGGATCTCTTCATTGACTGGATTATGGCCTGTATTTACCGTCCGTCCTTTTCGATCCTTATTAATGGGAGCCAGACTGATTACTTTCACTCGAAGGTTGGGTTGCGGCAAGGATGTCCTCTTTCGCCATTCCTGTTCATTCTTTCGGCGGATGCTCTATCGAGGTCTCTTTTTAGGCTTAGCAGGATTCTTGTCTCATTCCCTACAGTGCAGGGCCCCGGGGACCCGCATTGTCTCATTTGTTATTTGCCGATGATTGCATCCTCCTGGGCAGGGCTTCTATAAGCAATGCTTCCATATTTGCCTCTTTACTTCACTCTTACTGCAGAGCCTCTGGTCAGAAGATTAATCTAAGTAAATCCTTGATATACTTCAGCCCTCTGACGTTGCCTAGCTTAAGGCAGGCTATCTCGCATATCCTGGGTATTACGCTCATAGTTGACCGGCTGACCTATCTGGGGATCCCTATTATCAGGAGAAGGCCTCAGAGTTCTGATTTTAGTGATTTGGAGAGGCGTATCCATGCTCGGTTGGATGGTTGGCAAGTTACTGGGCTCTCGATGATGGCGAGGATTACCCTCTTACGTTCTGTGCTCTCGTCTCTTCCTCTCTATCTGTTATCTAATGCAACTATTCCTCTGACTTGTTTGAGGAAGATTGAGAGATACTTCAGGGACTTCCTTTGGGCTTCCATGCAGGACGGTCATGGTACTCACTTTGTGGCCTGGGATATTATTTGTTTACCTATCTCAGAGGGGGGTTTGGGGATCCAGTCCCTTACTATCAGGAGGGAGGCTTTGATTGCTAGGCACGCTACGCGGTTTATGCTTGAACCGCATTGTATGTGGAGCTCCTTCATGCATGCTAAGTATGGAGATTGGATTTCTTCTAATGAGCCTCGGTCTTCCCATGGGCATTCATTCTTTTGGAAAGAGGTTTGTCGGCATGCTCCGGACACCCTGGGTAGTATTTCATGGATGATAGGTGATGGAGTCTCTGTGGATGTTGTTCGTGATGCGTGGATTACTGATCTTTCCCTGTCTCGGTGGCCTACCTTTGTAAGCAATGCTATCCCCAGTGGTATGACTGTTTCTGACCTAATCGTCCAGGAGCACTCTGTTTGGCACACCCCGTTGTTGTCTACTCTCTTTGGGGATGACCTCTATCGGCATATTCTGTCCATTCCTCTCATTCATCGTCATACCCCTGACTTCAGAGTTTGGAGGAAATCATGTTTGGCTCGGGCTCCTATGAGGGGCCTCCTGAGAATTTATAGGCCACAGGCCCAGCAGCAGTTGGATGCGGCTTGGATCTGGCATCTCCCTACCCATCCAAGGGTTCGGATTTTTGTGTGGAAGCTGGCCAGGGACTGCCTCCCCACTTGTGCTCTTCTTTCTAGGCATGGGCTAGGCATCCAACCCACTTGCCCTTTATGTGGTATGGAGGAGGAGACGGTTAACCATGCTATATTCACTTGCTTTAGGTCCAGACAGATATGGCAGAGTTCTGGCGGTCTACCCTGGGATACTGATTCTTCTATTATTTGAATCTCCTTTTTGGGTTTGATCAGGCAGGATATGGAGAGACGATTCGATCAGAGGGTTATGAGGAGAGCTTACATTGCTTACCAGATCTGGCTATCTCGTAACCAATTGGTATTTACTGAGGAGTCAGCTTCTTCTCACAGGATTGTTAGGACTGCTTTATCCTTAGCTGCGGAATACATGTCCCATCACTCTTTTCTTGATTTTGATAGCCTCGGACTCTGGAGCTCCCATGCTGCCTAGGCAGCGCACCGTCAGACGGTCTTTATCTCCTGGGAGCCCCCTCCCCTTGGGTTTGTCAAAATCAATTTTGATGGGAGTATTAGGGGGAGATCTGCTAGCTCTACTTTTATTATACGTGGACTGAATGGTGAGTTGCTAGCTGCTGGGGGGTTCAGTTCGCTTGATTCATCTGTGCCCCTGGCAGAGCTGGCTGCTGCTTGGGTAGGTATCTCCTATGCTATCCGTGTCCTGGGTGCCCGTAGTCTTATCATCGAGGGTGATTCCATCACTGTTATCAGATGGCTCCGTCAAGACTCTGGTGTCTGTGTGCCATCCAACCCTTTGATTATTGACATTCGTGCTAATCTTCAAGGTGTTCAGTGTGCCTCATTCGGCACGTCTTCAGGGAAGCCAACTCTGCGGCCGACTGGATCGCCGTCAGGATTGCTGACCATTCTGGTTACTGGAGCTGGAATCAGGGTGATACTTGTCCGTCTGTTTTATCCCAAATTTTGTACTCTGATATATCGGGCCTGACTCACCCTAAATTGGTGTGATCACCCGGCTGTAAAAAAAAAAAAAAATACAATAGTATGTGCTGGCATCTTCTACGCTATTGCATTTTTAAAATGTATCATTTTGCTATTAAGAAAGATTCAGTTACTATTATTCGATGGATCAGACAAGACCCGCACAATCATTCACCTACCAACCCCTTGATTCATGACATTTGATCTGTCTTCCATCCAGGATGTATGCATGGTCTAGATCCAACATATATATCGAAATGCCAATTTAGCGGTTGATTGGGTTGTAGCTTCAATAGCCCACCACTCTGATTTTTGGCTTTGAAAGTAAAAAGATCCATGCCCTATTGTACTTTAATAGATTTTATTTTCTGATATCTCGGACTTGACTCGCACTAGAATGGTATGATCACCAGCTTGCTTAAAAAAATAAAAAGACACAAGTGATTTATTTTTAAAACCTTTTTTATATTATATATTACAGAAAATATAGATCAATCCCTCAGCATGTATATGCATGCATAACAAAATTTCAAAAACTATAACAGAGCTTCACATGAAAATTTTCATAATTACGGGACCAATAACACCATATAAAAACGACATAAAAATATTTAAAAAAATTATAGATGGATGTATATCTTTAAATCCTATAAAATTTATACTTTGATCATGAGACATTGGAGTGTGTCCTAGAGTGTGCAATAGTGTGACCATTCCGGATGTGCGGCGAAGGCTCTCAAACCTTCGAATTGCTGACGAGAGCAATCTTTGCACTGCATAACCGTTCGCACACTCGTTAGTGTTCTTACCCCTTATAATATATTGCTTAGAATTATAGTAATTTATTATAATACAAATAATAATTATTATTTTTATTTACACATTTTAAATAAAATAATTTTTAAAAAGCATAACAAAATTATTTAACCATTTTTAAGACAAAATAAATGATTTAAAAAGTACTTCTTTATTAAGTAAATAGTGTTCTAAAAAGATATATCAAGTGAGTTATACATCGGTGCATTTGCCTCATGCTCATGCCATTGGTCTAAACATCAAAGATATTTTTTTTACTAGGTCCAACCCAATTTTAAAGAGGCAATCTCAAGCACGTTGATCAGGCCCAATTTTTTTTCCTCTCTTCTCAGTTAGGATCTAATTAAAATTTTTAATATCCAAACCCACAAAATTTTATACTGAAGAGTGGATCGTCCTCTTTCTACCCTTGGAGCATAGCATGCATTCGACCATCCCCAAGTCGTATGGAGATGCGGAAGCGAGATGATATCTCTGCTGAAATTCTGCAGCAGAATTTTGGATCTTGATCTTGGTAATCTTTCTGGATTGATTAGCAACTAGGATTTTCTTTGGTTTCTTGCGCCCCAAGATTGTAAGAGAGGGTCGTGGCCTCTCTTCTTCCTCACGTGAACCTTCAGATCTGATCCAGAAAATCAAGAGACACTGCCCAAGAAGAAGGTGCTGCTAGGGTTTCCTCCTTCTCCTTCTTTGAGAGAGGCGGTTCCAAGAAGATGGCTAGGGCAGAGATGGCAGCAATAAAACTCTAGAAATCTAGGGCATCTATGTGTGAGAAAGAGAGGAAAACGTGTATAAGAGAGGAAAGAAGAGAGATAGCTCGTTCTTGGGAGAAAAGAGTTTCTTTCATTCATCTATAATCATCATCGTTACATGATTATATCAACCCCGTCCCATGACGGCCACCAAAATAAAACCAGCACCACATATGAACCGGTGCCTTATTATATGGATAATAAACCCTAAAAAACTCCCTTGGACCAGCCCACACCTTGGGCCCAAACCCAGCCCAATGATAGACTAGCCCCCCTCAAGACCCAACAACCTGGGCCTTAAACATGTGGAGCCTATAAACCTCCACCCTAGGATTTAAGCTTTGGAGTACCACACCAGGCTCTACAATCTCCACCTTGGTGCTTCAAAGCTGCTAAAAAATCTGCACATTCCCTCAGACCCATCAGTGTCACACATGAGAGAAAGCTATCCCGTGGAAGAGTCTTCGTAAGTGCATCTGCCTGGTTCTTCTTTGTATGAACTTTTACCAGCTCCACTTCACCTTCTTCCACCAATTCTCTGATCCTGTGATACCTCACATCTATATGCTTTGTGCGTGCATGATAGATTGGGTTCTGAGCCAACTGCAGGGCACTCTGACTATCACTGTATAGCAATACTGTACCCTGCTTCACCCCCATTTCCATGATGAGTCTCTTCAACCAAAGAGCCTCCTTGGCAGCTTCTGTAATCCCTATATACTCAGCTTCTGTTGTAGACAAAGCTGTAATAGGTTGAAGGGTTGATCTCCAAGAAATTAATCCACCATACATGCTGAACACATACCCTGTGGTAGACCTTCTTGTATCCAGATCACCTGCAAAATTTGCATCCACAAACCCTTCCAATGGACCTAATGACTTACTTGGGATATTAGATTTCTCCTTAGGTCTTTCTTGCTGCCCAAAAATTAGACCAAGTCCACGAGTTCCCTGAAGGTACCTCAAAATCCACTTGAGTGCCTTCCAGTGCTCCTTCCCTGGGTTCGCCATGAATCTGCTCACCTGGCTCACTGCATATGCTATGTCAGGCCTGCAACACACCATAGCATACATAATGCTGCCCACGGCACTGGCATATGGAACTCTCTCCATGTACTCTTTCTCTTCATCTGTCTGGGGGTTCTGTAACTTAGAAAGAGACATGTGACTAGCCAAAGGTGTTCCAACTGGTTTGGCCTTATCCATCCCAAACCTCTCCAACACCTTGTGAATATATCCACCCAATGACAAGTGTAGAATTCCCTTGGTCCTATCTCTGTAAATTTCATCCCAAGTATCTTCCTAGCTGACCCCAAATCCTTCATTTCAAATTCTGTTGATAATGCATATTTCAGTCCATTCACTGCTTCAACACTCCTGCTGGCAATGAGCATATCATCCACATACAGAAGGAGATACAGTGCATCATCCTCATCCACATTTTTCACATAGACACAAGTATCATGTTCACATCTAGAAAATCCAAGGCCCAAAATAAAAGTGTCAAACCTTTTGTACCACTGACGGGGTGACTGCTTCAAACCATAGAGCGATTTCTTTAGTAGACACACTTTTTCTTCCAATCCAGATTCCTTGAAACCCTCTGGTTGCTTCATGTATATCCTCTCCTCTAGACTCCCATGTAAGAAAGCCGTCTTCACGTCCATCTGCTGCAACTCCATACCATGTTGTGCTACAAGTGATAACAACACACGAATTGAAGCATGACGTACCACTGGAGAGAATACCTCTGTGTAGTCCACTCCCTCTCTCTGTGAGAACCCCTTAGCAACAAGCCTTGCTTTGTATCTGACTCCACCTTGCTCTGAAGGTGCCTCCTTCTTTGTGAACACCCATTTTGAACCAATGGCCCGAGCATCTCTAGGTAGATCCACTAGCTGCCATGTCTTGTTCTTTTCCAGGGACTCCATCTCCTCCATCATGGCCTGCATCCATGAGTCTCTTTCTGAACTTTCCATGGCTTCTTGGAAGGTCTCTGGATCTTCATTTGCAGTGATTAGAGCATAGGAAATCATGTCATCAATGCGATACCGAGCAGGTTTGATGATGGTACGCTTTGCCTTGTGTAGTGCCACACCCCTTTGATCATCTCTCAAAGCTGAAGTGTGTGACTCCACCTGCACCTCCTTTGGATTGATGGCTCTCCTGGCTGATCCTTTATATGTATTGGAACATTCATACCAAACTCCACCTCAAAAGAAGCACGTTTTGAAGTAGAAGTAGAAGGTACATCACCTGTCAGCCAATGCTGTCCACTGCTGTCCTGTTCAGCCTTTTCAGCTCCATCTGCAATCTCTGACCTCTTCAAGATGCTCTTCTCATCAAAAATAATGTCTCTACTGATGATACACTTCTGTGAATCTGAACTCCATAGCAAATAGCCTTTAACTCCCTGTGGATACCCGATGAAGATCAGCCTTTGTGATTTTGGGTCCAGCTTGCTCCTTTCAGTTGCCTCCACATGTGCATAGGCTGGGCAACCAAAAATCCTTAGGTGTCCAAGCTCCACCTTCTTCCACTCCAGATCTCCTCTGGAATGCCTCCATCAAGTTTTCTATTAGGGGACCTGTTAACAAGAAAACCAGAGAACATAATTGCATCACCCCAAAAGACCTTGGGCAGTGATGCCTGCAGCCTCAAACTCCTAGCCTTCTCTGTCAATGTACGATTCATCCTCTCTGCCACACCATTCTGCTGGGGAGTCATCCTCACTGTGTAATGGCGTTGGATCCCATTTTCCTCACAGTAGCTTCTGAATTCATTGCTTGTATACTCCCCTCCATTGTCAGATCTCAAACACTTCACTGGTTTTCCTGTCTCCTTTTCAACACCAACTCTCCAAGCTTTAAACCGGGCAAATACCTCTGATTTTTTCTTATCAGATATACCCATACCTTCCTGGAGTAGTCATCAATGAAGGTCAAAAAATACTTAGCCCCACCTCTGGCTGACACAGGGGCCGGTCCCCATACATCTGAGTGAACTAGTTCCAGAATACCTTCACTCTGCTTGGAACTGCTGGCAAATCTCACCCTATGTTGTTTGCCATAAATACAGGGCTCACAGATGTCATTGTCCTCCTTCTTAAGTACTGGAATCAGACCTCTTTTGCTGAGTTCTATAAGCCCTTTATCACTCATGTGTCCATTCGATAGTGCCACAGTTTATAGACCAACTGTTCCTCCTGTGCCGCTGCTAGCACCTCTGCACCATCTATGGCCACTGAGCCTTCCATCTGATAGAGATTATTTTTCAACCTTCTCCCTTTCATCACCACTAATGCACCCTTGGTTATCCTCAAACATCCACTCCCCGGCTGGCTTCCAAAAGCATACCCATGCTTCTCCAGGTAGCCCAAAGAAATTAGATTCTTCTTCAACTCAGGGACATGTTTGACATTGGTCAAAGTCCTTATAACCCCATCATACATCCTCACCCTTATGCTTCCAACTCCAGCAACCTTACAAGGATGATTATCACCAAGGCATACACTCCCTCCATCAGATTCTTCATAAGTTGCAAACCACTCCCTATGCGAAGTATAATGGTGAGAACAGGCTGAGTCAAGTGTCCAACAACTATCACACTTCTTGGTCCCATCTGAAACTACCAGTACATCATCTTCACTGTCTTCAGATGAATTTGCACCACCATTGCTGGTTGAACCTCCCTTGGAAATGCCCTTCCCTTCTCATTCTTCAGAAGTGGGCAATTTCTCTTCAGGTGACCAATCTGATGACACTTGTAACACTTCCATGCTTTCTGCTTGCCCCGAGACTTAGATCTGCCTTTGGACTTGCCTCTAACCTTTTCCCAGGGTCTTCATTGCCTCTCATTCAAAGCAAGTACCTCTGTGTTAGAGTTTCCCATGCGGATCTTTTCTCTTTGCTGGTTTGATCTCAGCACCCCCACAACCTCTTCATAATTCAGGGTCTCCTCCCATACACTAAGGTTGTAATCAGACCATCATAGGAACTGGGTAGGGAACACAACAAGATGAGGGTCTTGTCTTCTTCATCAATCTTCACATCAAGGCTCATCACCTCTGAGCACACTGATTGAATTTCTGAATATGGGCCACAAGATCTCCTCCCTCAGGCATTCTCAAGCTGTACAACTGTTTCTCAACCACAACTTATTTGTCATGCTCTTTCCCATGTAAGTGTTCTCTAAAGTTTCCCAGAGCCCCCTTGCTATGGTCTGCGTGCAAATCTCCGGCAAGACTTGATCAGCCAAGCACATCCTGATTGTGCTAAATGCAATCTCCTCTAACTCCTCCCAATCCTCACGACTTACATTATCTGGTCTTTGTTTCACCAAGACCTTATAAATCCTTTGTTGTACCAATAAATCCTTCACCCTTTGCTGCCATAGGGTGAAGTTTCCCTTGCCATCATACTTTTCAAAATCGAATTTAAAGCTACTAGATGCCATATCCAACCAAGAAACAATGCACACAACAAAAACAGAAAATTAAACTTGCTGCAGAAATTTCTGGTTTGATATCTTACCAAGAAACGCCCAAGATCCAATCTTTTCTCCACCAAATCACCGAGGCTCTGATACCAATGAAGAGTGGATCGTCATCTTTCTACCCTTGGAGCATAGCACGCATTCGACCAGCCCCAAGTCGTGTGGAGATGCGGAAGCGAGATGATATCCCTGCTGAAATTCTGCAGCAGAATTTTGGATCTTGATCTTGGTAATCTTCCTAGATTGATTAGCAACTAGGATTTTCTTTGGTTTCTTGCGCCCCAAGATTGTAAGAGAGGGTCGTGGCCTCTCTTCTTCCTCACGTGAACCTTCAGATCTGATCCAGAAAATTAAGAGACGCTGCCCAAGAAGAAGGTGCTGCTAGGGTTTCCTCCTTCTTCTTTGAGAGAGGCGGTTCCAAGAAGATGGCTAGGGCAGAGATGGCAGCAATAAAACTCTAGAAATCTAGGGCATCTATGTGTGAGAAAGAGAGGAAAACATGTATAAGAGAGGAAAGAAGAGAGATAGCTCGTTCTTGGGAGAAAAGAGTTTCTTTCATTCATCTATAATCATCATCGTTACATGATTATATCAACTCCGCCCCATGACGGCCACCAAAATAAAACCAGCACCACATATGAACCGGTGCCTTATTATATGGATAATAAACCCTAACAAACTTCCTTGGATCAGCCCACATCTTGGGCCCAAACCCAGCCCAATGATAGACTAGCCCCTCTCAAGACCCAATAACCTGGGCCTTAAACATGTGGAGCCTATAAACCTCCATCCTAGGATTTAAGCTTTGGAGTACCCCACCAAGCTCTACATATACTAGATTGAGTAAGTTGGGCAAGCCATCTAGGCTATGACCAAATTCTAATATACATATTCTCAAACTAGATCAGACCATTTTTATGATTTTTTTTGAGAACTTAACTTAATTTTTGGTTTAGGCCTTTTTTTTTCTTTATCCATGTTCATCTCACTAGCGTATTTTTAGTGTGCAAGCTTATAAAATTTTGAACAATCATTTCAAATAATTCTTGGGACATTAAGTAGGTAAATTCTAAACATATAAATTTTAATATAAAGCATTTAGTAAATACATCTTATTTATAATTTTTAAGTAATTAGATAGAACATTTATAAAATATCATATTTCAATCTTTATTAATTTAAAAAATTATTCTAACTATGATCAAATTTATTTTATTTTATTTTATTTTATTTGATACAGACGAGTAATTACACCACTCTAGGGTGGATCATACCCGATATATCAAAATATAATAACTAAAAAGGATCGAAGGACAAGGGTCGCCCTATTTCCAACTTCAGCTACCCGAATGAGAGGCCACCTTAGCAGCAATCCAGTCAGCCACTGCATTGGCTTCGCGGTAGACATGACGAATCTGGATATTAGGAGCTTCCAAAACCATAGAGCGGATGTCGCACAGTAAGGGGATAGTCAGCATATGGGAACTGAGCTCCTGCCGGATCTAGCGAATGACAGTGATGGAATCGCCTTTAATAATAAGACTGCGGGCACCCAGGATCCGAACAGCATAGAAAATACCTGCCCATGCCGCATACAGTTTGGCCAGAGGCATCGTGACATCAAGCAAACCAAACCCTCCTGCCGCCAACATTATGCCATCCGCATCACGAATAACAAAAGCCGATCCGGCATATCTGCCACGGATACTCCCATCAAAGTTTATTTTAATAAACCCTAGAGGGGGGCTCCCAGGAGATATAAATCGTATGCCGGTTTGCTGCCGCAACAGCAGGAGAGACCCAATGGCCAGGGTTCGCAGAATCAAGAAACCCATAATGGGAAATATACTTAGTATAAAGGGAGACAGCCACCCTAAAAATCCTACCAGGGGAAAGTCTCATGTTCGAAAACAGAATCCGATTCCGAGATAACCAGATCTGATAAGCTGTATAAGCCCACAAAGGACCCGCTGATGGGTTCCCCTTCCCCTGCCTTGCTTCAACAATCTCAAAAAAGAGCTTCGGTGAGATCCAGAATTCGACAGCCAAGGACATGTACCAGAGATCTGCCAAATCTGACTCGCCCTAACACAGTAGAATATAGCATGATCTGTTGTTTCCTCCTCAATACCACACACTGGGCACGTTGGCAGAATACTCATCCCTTTCCCAGATAGAAGTGAGCAGGTAGGAAGAATATCCCGAGCCACCTTCCAAATAAAAAGTCTCACTCTAGGGTGAACAAGCAGATGCCAAATCCAATCCAACTCCACCGGTACCTGAGGGTGCAGTCTGTAAATAGACAGTAGGTCCCCCATGGAAGCATGAGACAAGCAAGATCTCCTCCAAACCTTGGTATCAGTAATAGCACCCAGAGGGAGAGGGATAGAAAGAATACGCCGGCAGAGCTCATTCCCAAAAGAACTGGACAACCGAGAAATTTATTTATTTTAACTTATTGAATACTGACTAGATTTGATCAGGACTGGGTCTGGGATCAACCTATATTAACCAAACTAAATAAAAATTTGAAATTAGATAATGCAAAGATCTATGTTTTGGGTTTAATACTGCTGGTTTTCAAAATTAGATCAACCCCCCCTCCTCTCCCTTCTCCTGGCACCGATCACTGGATCTCGAGGAGAGGCTTAGCTCAACCTTGCTCACTCACTAGAGGTGGAATGACTTTGATCAAATTGATCTCCACTTCACTCGGCTGCCTTCCTATGAACAAAAGCTCAACAGGGTTCTTTCCCCTGACCGCCATGGAACCTAATAGGTTCCATCGTGAAGAAGAAGGAACAAAAGCAAACGAAGAGGAAGAGGAAGAGGAAGAGGAGGAAGAAGACGATTCTAAATAGCTTTGGTTCAAGTTCTCAAGTTCACGGTTGAACCGGATTAAATTATTACAATTACATTCATAAAATTCTAATAAACTAACATTGAGTAAATAATTTCTAATCATATTTAAAAATTTAAGCAAAAAGCTTAATTTAATTTAATATGCATGCATAATATAATGTTTAAATATTACATTGTCAATAACTTTAATATAAAATAATGCATGTAATAATTATAGTAACAACGAAATTTAAAACTTAAGCTTTCATTATAAATCTTTGATAATAACACTGTAGTTATTAATTATGACTATGTATATATCCTATGATGTAAACATAATAAGTTATCAAATTTAACTCTGTAGACATGGATTAAAAATAGGTCATCATATATATATTTTTTAAAGAAGATTCCTGTATTACAAGCTTTATTGATTTGGTTTTGATAAATCTATTGGAAGAACTAATATGTTAATTATACTATATATACTAGCCATCCAAAGCTTGAATAGTGCAATTTGTATTTGAATGATGATGATCCAAGATAAGACGCACTCAAATTCTGATAGCCTTGCAAAACCATTTTCATGTGATGGGCATGGCATGTATAAATTCATGGCATGCTTGTGCATTTTTTTTTTTTTTTGGTACATACAGGTAATTCATCACTCTAGGTCGGATCAGGCCCGATATATCATAATACAATAATTGAGAGAGAATAAGAGGGCAAGGGTCACCCTTACTTCATCTTCAATTATCAAAGTGAGAGGCCACTCTGGCAGCAATCCAGTCAGCTACAACATTGGCTTCACGATATACATGATGAATCTGGATATTAGTAGCTTCCAAAATCATAGAGCGGATGTCACTCAATAAGGGGAGAGTAGGAAATGGGAGCTGGGCTCCCACCGGATCCAGCGAATCACAGTAATAGAATCACCTTCAATGATAAGTCGACGGGCATCTAGAATTCGAATAGCATAGGATAAACCCGTTCATACTGCATACAGCTCAGTCAGAGGCAACATGCTTGTGCTTTACCACACCTACAAAGAGATGCATGTGTCTGATTGAACATTGCATGATAATGTTAGATTATGGCAGAGATCTTATCTTTCCAAAGCCCCTCTTAGGGATCTTATGAAGGTTTTCAGGCCCCAGCCCCAGGTCACGAAGGATGCTGCTTGGATCTGGTCGCTTCCTACTCTTCCCCGGGTTCAGTTATTCATCTGAAAGCTTCTTTGGGACTGTCTTCCGACGAGTGCCATGCTCTCCCATAGGGGTTTGCCTATCCAGCCGACTTGCTCTCTGTGTGGATTGGAGGATGAGACTACGGACCATGCGATCTTCATATGTCCTCGAGCCAGGCAGATATGGCAGATGATGGGTTATTCCTATAATGTGGGTGTTTCGGGATCCCTATGCTCCCTCTTCTTTCTTGATCTTCGGAGGGCCTCCCAGCATAAACGCGGTCTCTGGGCGATCACGGCTTATCAGATTTGGATATCGAGGAACCAGCTCATCTTCTCTGATGATGTTATCTCTCCACATCGGCTTATTAGGAGGATCAGATCTTTGTCTGCGGAATATGCCCAAGCTTTTCATGCTGTTGGTCTTGACTCCTCTGGCCTCTGGGGTTCCCCTGCTGCTTCGGCAGCGAACCAACATACGGTTTTCATTTCCTGGGAGCCCCCCCACCAGGGTTTGTCAAAATCAACTTCGATGGGAGTATCCGTGGCAGAGCTGCTGGTTCTGCGTTTATCATCCTTGGGCCTCAGGGTGATATGCTGGCTATGGGTGGCTTTGGCACCCTTGATTCCTCTGTCCCTATGACAGAACTTTATGCAACATGGGCAGGTATTTCTTATGCCTCTCAGCATTTCCATGCTCATCATCTCGTTATCGAGGGTGATTTGATGACGGTTATTCGATGGCTGATAAAGGAGAATATTTTCGACGGCCCAGTATTCCTATTCTCATGGGACACATGGTCTATCTTGCAGAGAGTTGATTCTATCCAGATTCGACATATCTACCACGAAGCCAACTCGGTGGCCGACTGGGTGGCAGCTTATGTGGCTCAGCACGCTGGTGGTTGGATTTGGCGGCTGGGTGACCCCTGTCCCTCTGTCTTACAACAAATTTTGTATTCTGATCTATCTGGGATAATTCGTACTAGACTAGTATGATTATCCGATTGTACCAAAAAAACAAAAAACAAAAATTGCATGATATGAGGAGACCTAAGCACTTTCTAGTATTAAAAAAAAAAGCAGCAAGGCACGCTTCAATTGTCATCACATAAGCATCCATATCGTACATATTACACGTGTATAACATCAAATTATATGTTCCTTGAACTTATCTTACAGAAAAATGTAGATGCTTCCATGGTAAATAAATCCTTTATATGTTTTTTTTTTTTTTGGAACATATAGCAACTACACTTCAAATTTCTCGGATATAATTACATACAAAACCATTAGAAAATAATCAACTATTATAGGACCAACTAACCTATTGATTCAATCAAATAATTATTTTTTCCTTACTCTTGAATCATAAGATTTGAAGCACGAGAAAAAGAATTCTTTTTGTTTTTGTTTTTTTTTTGCAAAACCAAGGTCAATCAATGCAGTCACTCTGGAGCTGCTATATACACCAAAAAAATTATTCTCTACATCCCAAAATTTTAAAATATTTCAAATTACTCTCAATAGCCATAAAATTTTTCTCTACACTCTCTCTAATTTCAAAATTATCCTCACACCCTATTCTCTTTTTTCTCTTCACATCCTAAATTTCTCTCCATACCCCTTCTCCCCACAGTCATCCTCTCTTTCTTTCCAACCAAAAGACTTTCCTTCCTTCTGGCAGGAGGCCACAGCGAGAGGAAGAGGCGTTGTCCAATGGATAAAGTTAATTTTCTATCTTTTATTTGATAAAAGATAAAGCTAAATTATAAATTAAATTAAATTTATATTTAATTTAATTTTAAAAAAATGATTAGATAAAGAATGTTATGTTAAAAGAGAGGAGGTGTTGCCTCCAATGGGTTCACCTTAGAAATTCCATGGAAATCATGGGGATAAGAAAGGAGGAAGGCTGCCGAGAATTGAACGCCTTTTGAGTTGAATACGTTGTTCGAATATATATATATATATGTTGGCCTGTCTAATGTATTGAGGGGAATGAGGAGCTGAGAAAACTGAAACGGTGAGGAAAGAAGGGGAGTGATTGAGGGTAAAGTGTTGAGAAAAATTTTAGAGGGTTATTACATAATGGGGTAAATTAAGTATTTTATTTTTTTTAAGTGTGGGTGTACAGAGTAATTTTTGTGGTGTTTATAGAAATTCCCTCAAGTTATTTTACGTAGAAAGGTAAAATTAGTTTAACCCAATGTTTTGAAAATCGGATCGGACAATGAATCGGCTTAACAATTGGATCGCATGTCAATCAGTTGAATCGAATGAACCGATTTGATCAGACCGAATAATATATAATTAATTTTTATTTTAATAATATAAAATAATAATAAAATATAATTTAAATAAAAAATTAAAAATTTAAAATTGGGTTGGATCAGTTCGAAATCCGATCAGTTCAATAAATTTTTTTGGATTATAGAAAGATTAATTTTAATAATAAAATCGAATCAATTGATGAACAATTTTTGATTGGATCGACCCATCCGGTTCGATTTTAAAACACAGGTTTAACCCGAGTTACGAGTCGCTTGCTCTCTTTCGCGTTTCATAAAATAAAAAATAATAATACAACCCGGTCAACATAAAAATTTCTTGCGGTCAACTTAGTTCTGTTCGCTCCGAACCGGGACAAACCGTTTTCCAAACCCACGATTCGCTCCGAACCGGGGCAAACCGTTTTCCAAACCCACGATTTAACGGTCCAGATGGAACGCCACCAACATGGATCTTGGAACGCGCTTGGGGAAAAAAGGAATCTCTGGCTGCTTCTAGGGTTCTCCGTCCCCTTCTCCAGAAGCCCAGGAGCCGTCCAAGAAGTCCGCGGCCAAGGCCCCTCACCTTCTAAACATCCAGCGAACAACGTAAGCACTCCACCAATCAATGGATAGCGTCGACCCGATCCACGATTTCCATCCCTCCCACTCTTGCTTCCCGTTGATCCCGATCCCGGAGATCAAATATCATTTCTTATTTTTGTTTTGTTTTGTGGTAGGGTTGGGCGGCGAATTATCATAGATTTTGATGTTTAAGCTGTCAAGTGATTTTTTTTTTCTTTAGTATTTTCAGGAGGAGTCGCTGAGTTAATAGCCAGTTCTTGAGCTTGTTCTCCATGTGAGTGTTCGAATCTAGCTTGCTAATTTTTTTCCTTTATTTAATTTTTTTTTTCCTTTGTTGATTTTGTTTTATAAATTTGCTGGGTGTTATTTTTCCCTCATCTTCTCCAATCTGTAGCCATGGGTAGAATAGTTAATTGAACTTAGATGAAATAGAAGACAACCATACCAAATGCAGTAGTTATTATAGGGTGCAGTTTCTCGATTCCGATATATTGTGATTAGAGGCTGAACACGAGCGAATCTAATGTGCCTCTAGGACATGAGAATTGACACGGAGGATTTTCCTTAATTTGATGAATCTGGAAGGTATTATTCGATGTCTTGAGGGCTTTTTCTAGGTTGACTCAAGCAAAGAGGGGATTGGCTGTTGCACTTTCATGTTCTGTAGTTGACCTCTTGCTGTTTTACTTCAATGAACCCTTTGATGCCTCCAGCAGCTATTAGACATTGCTTTAAACTGCCTACGGCTTTTGACCAACCTAGTTATAATTAGTTGATCACAAACACCTTAGTCCTGGCAATTTTTTTCTCCTTTTACATTACACATCCAGACAAGGAGTTTGCAGGAAAAGAAACAAAATCTTGCTTTGAAAGCACCCCTTCAAAGAATTTAAACTCTGTAGATAAATCCATAAAGATAACTTCATATAGCTGTGATAAGAATTGTTACTTATGGTATTGCCATTCAGCACGAATGCTTGTATGCCTACTTCTTTTCGTGCTTTATGTTAATGTGCAGGATTTGTCTTTTGTGTGTTCAGGGCGGATGAGGAGCCTGTCGATCCAAAGAATTACCTTGAGGAACGCTGCAAGCCTAGATGTGTAAAACCTTTATATGAATATCGGGTATGCATAGAATTTTCTTATATAGCACTGTATGATTATGAGTTATTTTCTCCTTTTAGGTTGGTTCAATTGGTCGTGTTTATGCATTTGTTAGAGCTAAAGCTTAGTGCTGCTATTTCTTAGTTCCTACATGCATGCATGCATGCATGCATGCATACATACATACATACATACATATACATACATACAAATGTATATATGTATATACATGTATGTACAACCATTACTTTGGAATAAACAACTGATAAGTGCATTTGGGGAGATCTGTATTCTGGTCTGTCATAATTTGCTGGACTTATTATATACAACTTACTTTGACATAAATAATGTTATCAGAAACTGAACATTCAGTATACCAATAAAGAAACATGGGTACCCAAATGCATGGTCGAGGTCGGTAGATGTGAGATCCACTTAATTTTTCTCCTAATTGTTTCATTTTATGTAACTTTATTCCTTATACAGTCTTCCTGTACTTTGCAATGCCACCACCCTTATAGAGTTCATTGTAATCGGGAAGTTTGGTTCTGACCTCACATCTCTGAAACTGCGTCTGTACCTCAAATTTTTTACCTAATGACTACCAGGCAATTACAGAGCTGTCTTTCTCAATAACTGTCAATCAATGGTGGGATGCTCTAGTCTGATGGCTTCTGCCATGCAGCTCACATGACTACTAAATCGGCTGATAATTTGGCACACTTAAAGTACTGAAATCATGATTAAAATACATTATTGATAATAAGTATGTGCAATTGCTCTTTGGCTTTTCTTTCCTTTTTTTTTTTCTTTCTAATTCATACGATCAAATGATAATGTTTTCAATGAGACCGTACCATCAATGATGCTAGATCATTGACTTTGCCCAAGTAATTTTGCCACTGAAAGTAAATTGTCTTTTTTGGGTCCATCGAACACCTTTATGTGATCCTTGAATCAATCATGTATCACCTGCTTGTCATGTTGCACACTGTCTAGAATAGGCGATGCAGCTTTTTAATTTACCTTATCTTTAGCATGCAAAGTGCCGGTCTTCCCTAGAAGGGCTCTGTAGGAGGAGGCGGAACTTTGCTATCCAGTTGGAATCTAACAATCATGACTCTGCTTATTTGCCGCTAGAATATGTAGGATGGTAAATGGTTGAGCATAAGCACGCCAAGTAGGATTTGCAACTTGATAAGCAGATGTTGTTGAATGGGATCAATTTCTTTCTCTAATAGATTGGGACAAGGCGGCCAGGGGATCTTGGATCCAATGATTGTGAATGCCTCAACCATTTTCATAGAGATGGTATAGCATCAGTCAAGCAAAGGTAGCTGCTGTTTAAACTGGTTCAGGATCATAGTGTTAGAGCTTTTGGAGGACCATTCTCGATTGGTTTTCCTAGAAGAGTGATCTGTGCATGATTTTGTAGTAGCCACTGGAGGAGTTAAAGTGGATGAGTCTCACATGAGAACACCCACTTAGAGGACCTAATATTAGAGCAAAAGGATATCAAGATCCTCATGTAACTTTGGGTCTATTTGGATTAGCTGTTCGTCAACAGCTTTTTCACATAGCTGTTAGCCAAGAGTGGGTGCTAGCCAAGAGTGGGTGCTCCAACAACTAATCCGTTCAAGGAACTTGCCCAAAATATGGATTGCTTGAAAATATTACCATGTTATCAAATGGCATGCTGTTGATAGTTGCTGAGTTAACAGTAGTCATAGTCGGTTGATGCTTAAAGTTTAAATAACTTTTGCATGCAATTTCAAAAAAAAAAAAAAAAGACAATTATTTTCTGCCCAATATTATAACAGATGAGCAAATTGTAAGTACATGAGCTATTGGTGATTTCATATCTTTAGGTTTAGTCATTCTATGTTTATCTTTGAACTGTGAAAACTCAGGGGCTTCTGTCCAACTCATATGCTGGAAAATGTTATTTTAAGGTGCTAAATGATGCTCATCATTTGCAAGTTATTGTTTGGTTAAATGATGATCTTTTGGCTTGAAGGAGACAATAATCAATGATGTTGTTAGTCACTCAGTAAAAGCAAATTAACGTTAATCAGTGATTCATTCTGAAGTTAAGCTAAATCACCAATCATTTTGAAAAGACTAACCATGATCAACAAGCTCAACCCCAATTATGTTCCTCCCAGTGGCAAGTAACAGGTCACTCTGTTTCCTATGACCCAATGGCACAGACAGGATTTTGCTTTGTTCCCGCCCTTTTTTTTTTTTTTTTTTTGGGGGGGGGGGGGGGGGGGGGGGGCACAAAAATACCAATCATTCAAACAGAATTTATTACATTTGCTCAAGTATATTCAAAGAGAAAAAATTACTTAAAAATAAAGTTTTTAAATGGAGAGATGCCAGTGTTTTTATGCAAGGGGATGTCCAAGTGTTTGTATGCTTCTGTAGTTCTATATGCTTCCTTAGTAATATGTAATTATATAATTTCTTCACAAAAAAAAAGTAATAAGATCCTGAGTATGATTTTGAATTTCTATGTTTCTACTGAAACATAGGATATGTGAAAATAAGGCCAGGTAATTGAAAAAATAGAGAGAAAATAATACATTCCTTCTAGATGGGCTTGAGGACTATTGATCTCCCCATTCTCTTCTACTTTTCTTTAATCTTTTCATCTTCTAACCTAGATCATCTGGGCATGTATGGCAATATATATGGGGATTTTGAACATGGAAATTTAATTTGCGAGTCGTGAGATGGGAGTTCAATGAACCGGTCCCACGCTCCCAACTTTGTGCCAAACAAATAGGAAATTTTCATGTGATTCCTTGTCTATAGGCATTACCTATGTCCCTATAGAAATCTATTATTGAATGAGTCCGAAGCTCATCTGCTAAAAAAAAAATGAAGCAGTCACAATTAGCATAAATTAAAAGAATTCAATTTGAAATAAAGGGTAAAGCATCAATCTGAAAGACAATGAGATCATCACTTAAAACCCATTCCATTATTATAGGGATAAACTTTGATATGATTTTAATACAAATCAACAAAACTTCGCTTTCCTGGTAACTAACCCCACAATTTTAGGTGGGCAAATGCTATTTTAGCTGAACCTTGCCACACTTGGCTGAGTGTTTCAGTATTCTCCTAGTTTTGAGATGCTTTGTGATCAGTAATTTCTCCTTTGGTAGATTCTATACATTCTTTACTGCATCTATTCTGAATATGTACTCAAATGGCAGAAAAATTAATGATAATTATTTATCTAAAGAAATTTATTGTCAACTGAACTGTGATGCTAAAGTGAAAACAATGCAAATGGATTATTTTCCTTTGAGAGTTGATGCCATTTATTTAACTGAAAACTCTGCATTTTCCTGTGTAATTCTAAGAATTTAGACTATTGAATATTGTGGTAGATGGACTACAAAGTTGACAAAAGATGCTAGTAGTACATGTCTAACCTTTTTCTTTCTTATAATCTCTACTTGCATTAGTTTTTGAAACATGACAAGTCCAATATTTAATTTTCACAAGGATTTGCAACCCAAGACCCATTGATTGACTGCCCATCATATGTGAAGCAAACCTTGTCAGGCAATTCCAATGTTTCTCCATCTTCCATCCAAAAGCCTCTTAGACTCATGTTATAATTTAAAATTTATATGATTCTAGAATTCTTGCTTAACTCTGATTTTCAAGGCTCATTATTAACTTTTCTTTTTTGACATAAGGGTTGGAATTCCCTTGTTCTCTGCCATTTCTAGGATTTTACTGATCGTGTGATTCAAAAGCAATTTTCTTCCTATTTATTTGGCCACAAATCTTTTTCCCTTCACTTATTTCCAACATAGATGGTTGGGCAATATTGAGAGAAAATCGATTACGGTGGTTTGGATATATACAACGTAAACCTTTAGATGCTCCAGTTAGAAAGAGTGATTTTTTAACAATTCATGATAAGGATAGAGGTAGAGGTAGGCCTAAACTAATATGGGCAGAAATAATTAAAAAAAATATAACTATTTGTAATTTAAATGTCAACTTGGTCCTGAATAGAGCATAGTGGAGGAAGCATGTTCATGTAGCCGACCCCATGTAGTTGGAAAAAGGCTTAGATGAGTTGAGTTGAGTTATTTCCAACATAACACCATTTTGTCTGGAATTATGACTTTAATTACTGTTATGATGTACAGGCGTGTGTCAAGAGAATCAAAGACGATGAAACTGGGCACAAGCACTGCACCGGCCAATACTTTGACTATTGGAAATGCGTTGATAAATGTGTGAGTAAATTTCCTCATTATTTTCTTATCTGTACCTAATGTGATAATTAGTTAATATTCAAATTTTGAAAAAAGAATTGCGTAACAAAGTGCAATGTGTGCTACTAACTACTTATGTGTTTTAATTTACTTAGGAAGGTAGCTATTTGTTGAATATTTGTGGTTGATGCAGGTTGCAGAGAAGCTTTTTGAGAAACTAAAATGAGTAAGGATGCTACTTTTGGTGGAGGATGTTCTTCATGCTACCTCTTTATATATCAACTTCTAATAAATTCATCTTCTGGCCGCTGCATGCCTGAACCATGCATGTTCGTATGGTCCTATTCTTGCTCATAAAAATTTTGCTCATCCGGCTGTTTGTCAGTCAATTGTTACTGCTAATGATTGCCCCCATATTAAACTGTTTACATGTCTATTGTCACTGTTATTTGTGGTCCACCGTGATTGCATTGGAAATATGTATTAATTGTATTTTGTTACACAAGCATTCTCTGCAACAACGAAGTCCTGAGAATTGAGTTTATAAGGGGGAAGGATATTATATTATTCGCTTTGGAAATCTTATCTCCTTATAAGATTTTCTGCTTGAAACTTCATTAAATCTTGTGAAGGCCGGATCCATAGAACAGGTGTGATTTGGATTAGTTGATTTTGTGTGAGTTAAGATATTCAGAACAGGTCCTGAGAAATTATAACTCCTTCAGTTTTCACCCTTTCTCACTCAGTCCCTCTCCAGACATCCAGAAAAAACCTAACGTCAGTAAAGGCACCTAAAAGTGGAAGTTTCAAACTCCTTGTCAATTTGGTTGCTATGTTTATATTTACCTTGATGTGGTTGTAGACATGATCTCAATCATATTTACTAATTGTAAAGGGTGATTGTAAGAGTCTGGTTGGAAACAGGTCTGAAGATAAATTGCATGCAAAGACTAATTGCAAGGCCAACAAATTTGTCATGTATTATGTGCTGCAGGAATTGAGAGGTGACTCGCAAACTTCTCGTTTGAGGCTAGAATGCCATGTGGAGGCCTGCACAAACGATGTGGGGTAATTCAGTGAACACATGGTTTGCTTCCTTGTAACACCCTTTTAATCGTCTTTCCAGCTTCAGCCCTTCAATGGTGCTACTGCAGAGTCTCAACTAGAGGTTCGGTTCCTTGCGATCGGAGATCCCACATTTTATCAAGAATCATTCCTTGAGCTGATGAGCAGAGAGGGCGAATTTATCTCGACCAACACACGAAGTTTGGGTCTATATAAGATATTTGAATGTTGTTCTACATGAATCGGTGTAGTTTGCATTAATAAGCAATGTTTAGCTGCAACCTTTCACTTGATGCATGACAGCTGATTAATTGGTTGCTTAGAAGGTGATAGGATTTCATGTTCGTGGAGCACATTCTTTGAATTTTTTTTCCAAAAGGCATGAAAAGAAAAAAGGAAAGGAAAAACAGCATTAATTTATGGGATTTAAGCCAGCGTTGGACGCGGTGCTGCGTCATTCGACTTATGTCGCAGATGTTTGGTTGATGGTCGTTCTCTTGTCATCCCCAACCTATAAATAAAATCCCTTTCAAGCTGCCAGCTTAGGATTGATGTTCCTAGAGTTTGGTGGGCTTCGCTTAGCTTCCCAATCATCTCTAACCTCATTTGCTGAAAAGGCCCAGTTAATTTCTTTCTTGCCACCCTTGTTTGATATCTAGAATTAGGGATGGAAACGGTCTGAGACAGCTTTTATCGGTTCTCGTTCCTATTGAAAAAAATATTTCATCCCTGCATTAATTAGGTACCCATTTGATGGTTACATAATAAATAAAATTATTTTAAAACTTATAATTTATTAAAAACTTAAAAAAATACTAATGAAAAGAAAAATTGATTTGTTAGGATTTGGCTTTGATGTTCAAGATAGTTGCGTGAAAGAATAGAGAAGATAGAGAGATTTAAATGTGTTTGCTAAATTTTTTAGTATATATTTATTTTTTTTAAATTTAATATTATATATATATTATATATATATATAATTTAAAATTTAATATAATATATTAAAACTAATGAAAATAAAAATGAATAAACAAAATAAAATAAAAAATATTATTTTTTATTATTAATTTATTAAATAAATATTTTTTATTTATTAAATTATTTAGATCAAGAATTTTTTGATCCGTTAAAATGATATCTAAACGATCAAATAAAAAAATTATTATCTCCGTACATAATGCTACGACGTTGGGCCGATGGAGCATCATTCTCCAAACTCCCCACATTCTTAAGGCTTGTGACACCCACCACATTTCTCCTGTGTGGAAGCTGGCTGATTAACTAGGAAGTACGCTGCAAGGACGGCCACATCCAATGTAGGTAATTAAATGGGAAAATAGCAGTCTGCACCTCTTCGATTTCCCTAATTCTATTTTTAAAAAAAGTTTATTTAAACGAAAATTAGATAGAAAACCCTAAGTTGCAAATCATCTGAAAAGTCAGCGCTGCACGTTTTGCTGAACATACAATAAACTTTTCAGTGCCTCAATATATACAATTCATATACATTTGGAACACTGATCTACTCAAAAAAAAAAAAAAAAAGGGAACTTGCATTAGCCATCCCCAACAATCTCACCAGTCACTACTTCAGAGCTAACAGGGCTTAGTTTGGATTTAAGAACAGCCATGGATTAAAATCAAAAACTTAAAAAATTTATTCTAAAGAATGGATTTCTTTTATTATGATATCATGGATTAATGATCAATCAGATTGCAAATAATCTTACATATAAGAGACCTTCATTGTCATTGCTTTTAGCTGAATGATTAAATGTTCACAGTACACAAAGAAGCAAATCACAGTAGATTAATCGGCACGAGAGAAATGCCTATGAGACTATATCTTTACCTCCATAATTTAGACAGCTTGCTTCTCTCGATGCCCATGGGGTTGTATATGTGAGCCTCCTCCTTTATTTATTATTACAAGAAAAAAACAAACAAACAAACACGTAGCCCCTTGCTATGATTCATAATTAGTAACCAAACCTTCTGGTTCCAAGGGCACCAGGACTGGCTGATCCGGCACCAGACCCGGCCGGTTTACCTCGTCGCAACCGGAGGTCTTGGGGCTCGAACTAGACAAGCATCGCCGGCAGGTCGGGCACGATGACCGAGCCGCCAGCCACCGGTCGACGCACCTAACGTGGAAGCCATGGCTGCACTTAGGCAGGACGCGGACCCGCTCCCCTGGCACGAAATTCGAGAGACAGATGGCGCACTCTGGGCTATCCCCATGGAGCTTGAGACCAGCCGAGTAGACCAAGGTGGCAGAGCTCGGAGTGCCTTCCTCCTGAGCCCGGCCTGAGCGAACTGGACCACCGGGGTCGCGTCGGGCTCGACCACGATCGGATTCGAGCACCGGAGTGCACACCGGACGATGGAATTGAGTCCTAGCGCACAGATTAAAGCAAAGAGGAGGACGGCGAGGATCATGACGACGTTGGCATCGAAGCCAGTCCCCGGCACGCCGGAATCCGGCTCAGAACCAGCCGAACCGGTCCACGATGGTCTTAGTTGAGTGGGTTGTTTATAGAGCAGAGTTTGGAGCAGTAGTCTTCTCGAGTAGATGTCTATGATTAGAGACTGGATGATGGTTGGAGAAGTGGACGAAGGAGAAGGCATGGTTGCAAGGCTTTGGTTGGGTGGCAGTTTGGAGGGGAGCTCTGGTGGGCTTGCTTAAAATGTGGTATATATAAAGCTGGCTTGCCTTTTGGATTAGATTATGGTGGATGGGTAACTTGTACCCTCAGGTGGACATTTGCCATCTTTTCCCAAGCTGGAAGCATCAAAATTATCCTTGAAACAATGCTGTGTGGCTTCCAGGATGGACCGTAGTTCTAATCACCAAGCTAACCACTGCTTTTCAAAGAGGTATTTTGACTGCAGGAATTCTTTTTCTTTTTCTTTAAAATTCTTTGATGTTAATATAATGTAGAAGTCATAGAGAAGGCCATCCTTCACATTTTTGTATGATTCGTGAGTAATACTCAAACGCATAAAATCATTGCACCTTTACATCTCAACAAAAAGACTCCATAATATGGTTTGTATTATTATGCCAGCTTGTATGATGTCAATACATACATAATTCAAATCTAGTAATAAGGTAATTTTATAATAGTAGTCTGAGTTCTCTTTTTCCTTTTTTTTTTTTGTGATTGTGTTTTTTTCTTTTTTGTTTTTTTGTGATGCTATGGCAGTATTTCTCAAAGCAACAGTTATCTTTCTTCTTTTCTTGCCACTTTTTTCTTTATCATAAGGAAAAAATGGAAGGCAATATTCTAGCATAATTTTAGGTGCTTGAGAGGGTTGATCTCACAATTCTAGTGAGATCATTTATGTGTATGTCTCTATATCTACGCATAATCACAATTATGCTCCTAAATCTTGTCTCCCCTTAAGATATAGGATGTAATTGTGCAAAGATAATTGCTTATATGTTCATACATCCATATATTTGCTGTTATTTCAGCAAACTAATCCACCTGTGAGCTCTTTGAATCTATTAGGTGGCTTTGCGAAAAAAGAACAAGACTTGGGCACAGTGTATCTTGGTAAAAGATGCTAAAATTTCCGAGTATTCCAAAGGATCAACCTTGCACTGAGACTAAGAAAGCACATATTCTTTTTTTTTTTTTTGGTACAACCGGCGATCATACCACACGGGTACGAGTCAGCCCTTAAACATCAGAATACAAATTTGCTGAAAAATAAAAGGCAAGGGATCACCCTGTCTCACCTCCAAAAACCCGAATGGTGAGCCACTGACGCAGCAACCCAGTCGGCTGCCGTATTTACTTCCCGATAAGTATGACGAATTTGGACAACATGGGCCTCCCTCAGTATGGTCCAGATGTCCTGTAAGATCGGAATGGCAGGGGCAAGGGAGCCATGGTCCTCCGCAGCCATCGAATCACAATCAAGGAATCGCCCTCAATAATAAGGTTATGAGCATGAAGAGACCGAACCGCATATTTGATTCCATCCCAAGCAGCATAGAGCTCAGATATCGGAACTGAGGAATCCAGAGTACCAAGCCCACCAGCGGCCAATAAATCACCCTGCGGCCCACGAATGACAAAGGCTGATCCAGCTGATCTCCCGGACACTACCATCAAAGTTGATTTTGATAAACCCTGGAGGGGGGCTCCCAAGAAATGAAAACCGAGTGTCGGTTCGCTGCCGAAGCAGCAGGGGAACCCCAGAGGCCAGAAGAGTCAAAACCACCTGAATGGGATCCACGAGCACAATCTGTCACCAGGGATCTAATTTTCCTAATGATCCTGTGAAAAGAAGTACTGTCATCTGTAAAGACAATCTGGTTCCTAGACAACCAGATCTGATAAGCCGTAGCCGCCCAAAGGGCACATTTATACTGAGAGGCCTTCCTGAGATCATCTAAGAAGAGGGAACACAAAGAGTCAGTCTGATCCGCTCTACAGTAATAGCCTACTGACTGCCATATCCTAACAACTCTGGGACAAGAGAAGATGACATGATAAGTAGACTCCTCCTCCAAACCACATATCGGACAAATAGGCTGGATAGGCAAGCCCCTCCTCACAAGCAAAGCACAAGTGGGAAGACATTCCCATAGAATCTTCCATATAAAGAGTTGAACCCTGGGAAGGATAGGGAGCTTCCAGATCCATCCAGCATCAACCGGCTCCGAAGACTGAGGCCTGAAGATCTTAACCAGATCCTTCATGGGGGCCTTAGGAAGACAAGATCTCCGCCAAAGTCTACAGTCTGAGGAAATACCCTGGATAAGCGGAATAGACATAATCCGACGAGCAAGCTCCTCACCAAAGAATCGGGACCATCGGACCATGCCAAGAGGAAGGATCAGAGGAGAGCAACTCCTGCACTTTCATACTGGTAGGGACATCAATACTATAGAAGGAAGGCCAGCGAGATAGTGGTATGTCAGAGATCCAGGTATCCTGAATAATCTCAATAGAAGAGCCATCTCCAATCATCCACGAAGTGTTTTCCATAATGGAGCTACCATACCGACAAACCTCCTTCCAGAAGAAAGAATGCCGACGCGAGGTCTGCCCAATCGAGGAGGAAGTCCAATCTCCATATCTCGCTCGCATAAAAGAGCTCCATAGACTCTGCGGCTCCAGAATGAACCGCGAGGCATGCTTGGTCAAAAGAGCCTCCCTTCTAACAGTCAAAGACTGAATCCCAAGCCCGCCCTCATGGATCGGAGTACAAACCCTTTCCCAAGACAGTAGATGAACACCATGCCCATCCTGCATTGAGGCCCATAAGAAGTCCCTAAAGCATCTCTCAATTCTCCTGAGGCAAGAAATCGGGATGGCTGCATTGGAAAGAAGATACATCGGAAGGGAGGAAAGAACCGCACGGATTATAATGACCCTAGCCATCATAGACAAACCGTAACCTGCCACCCCTCAATACGCTGCCGAACCCTCAGTTCAAGATCATAATAGTCAGCACAACGGGGATATCTACCAGTCATAGGAACACCCAGGTACTGAAAACGGTCAGTCTGAGACGAGATACCCAGCGTGTGGACAATAGCTTCCCTGGTAGCTCTAGAGGTCTTCGGACTGAAGCTGATAGAAGACTTGGATACATTAACCTTCTGACCAGAGGCCTGACAATAGTGCTGAATGATGTCTGCAAAGAAGAAGCGTTGGCTGAGGTAGCCCTCCCCATCAAGATACAATCATCGGCAAATAATAGATGAGAGATCGCAGGACCCGTAGGGCAAGACATAAAAGGACAATACGGCGATCAGCCTGAGCCTGATAGAGGGCACGAGAAAGATCATCTGCCGCCAAAATAAACAGCATAGGGATAAAGGACATCCCTGACTGCAGCCCAACTGAAGAATGAAAGAATTCAGTCATGCTTCCATTAATGATCAACGAGAAGGAGGGCCTCAGAATGCAAGCCATAATCCAATCGATGAACAGATCAGCAAACCCAAACTCCAGCAAAGAGTGGTAGAGAAAAGACCAGCTAAGTCTATCATAGGCTCTCTCCATATCTAACTTGATATCCATAAGGGACTGCCTGGCGGGGCTCTCTGAAGATCATACATAACCTCCTGAGCAATAAGGACATTGTCGGAGATGCTACACCCTCTGATAAATGCTCCTGCTCCAGAGCTATAATGCGAGGCATCACCAGGCGGAGGGTCAGCAAGCAGACGAGCGCATACTTTATACAAAGTGGTGCAAAGGCTGATAGGCCTAAAATGCTGAGGGAGAGTAGCATTATTACATTTGGGCACCAAGGAAATAAGAGTCCGATTCCACTCCCGGGATGTCCTTGGTTTGAAAAACTAGAAGTATCGCCTGGATCACCTCCTGACCAACAATGTCCCAATAGTGACGATAGAAGAACGGAGGAAAGCCATCTGGCCCAGGGGCCTTGTCCTGCCAAGCTCCCATAGAGCCATACGAATCTCATCCCCTGTGATAGGTCTGATCAGCTTTTCATTCTCCAGGGAAGAAACCTTCCTAGAGGCAGGGACCTGGGTAACCGAGAGCCGAGACCAGAGGACTCCGACCATCTGGCCTGAAAGAAGTGAAGGAGCTGGTCCCGAATAGAAGGAAAATCCTCATGATAGCCCCCTGAATCATTAGCTAGTCTGAATCCTGTTAGCAGCCCGCCGTTTCAGAGTGGCCTGGTGGAAGAATCTCGTATTACGGTCCCCTTCACGAATCCATTGGATCCTAGACCGTTGCCTCCAGTAAATCTCCTGCTGTATAAGCAAAGAGTGGTGTAAAGCTAGCTTGGCCCGAAGAGCAGAGAGATCTGAGGTCACCAGAAACCCCTCCTGATCCTCCTTAGCCTGTAAGAAACTAATATCAGCTTCAAGTTGTTCCACCTGCCTAACAGATCACCAACCTCCAGTCTATTCCATCTGGCCAATCTTCGTTTAACCAGCAAAAGACGACGAGAAAGACGATATATAGCATTGCCCCGGATAGGAATATGCCAGACCTGGGAAATGATAGATCGAGCCGCCGTGTATGATGTCCAGAACTGCTCAAATCTGAACTGCCTCCTATGATATTGATCTATCATCGTAGATATAAGAATGGGGCAGTGATCAGAAGCTATCCTTGGAAGATGAGCAACAGAAGCTGAAGGGAACTTCTGAAGCCACTGTTCTGAAGCCATAGCTCTGTCCAGCCTCTCCCAAATCCGAGCAGAACCCTGACGATTATTACACCAAGTGAATTGGGGCCCCGAAAACCCCAAATCCAGAAGGCCAGCCGAACTGATGAAATCCCTAAATTCAGTGATGCTAGCAGTGGTAGTGACCCTTCTTCCCCCACGCTTTTCTTTAGCTTCAGTGATACAATTGAAATCACCAGCTACAATAGAAGGGATCCCTCTAGCTAGAAGGAAATGAAGATCAGTCCATAGAAGCCGTCTCTCCCGGAAATTAGTACTGCCATAAACAGCCAATAGAAGCCAAGGATTGGTAGAGCCCTCTGTAACAAGAAGGCCTAAGTGCTGATTACTTTGATGAACAACATCAACCTTCACTACTGAGGAACGCCAGATGGCTATAATGCCTCCAGATAGACCCACAGCCTCAACCGCATACAAGGACCATTTTCTTACAATCTGTCTCTGAAACCAGGCCAGACTGTCCCCGCCAGCCTGGTTTCTAAAATAACACAGATATCAAAATTATGGATTTGCAGCATTCTATAAAAAGAGAATCGAAATGATGGCTTCCGAGCTCCTCTGACATTCCATAAAAGGATCTTCATTTAGCAGGAGGAGGAAGCTGGGATCCCCCCTGCACTTCTGCCATAACGCTGTCAGGGAGACACTCAAAGGATCGAATGTCTTCCACAGGGCTCAGAGATGAGCAAGTCATTCCATCATGGTTCTCAGTAGTCCGAGGAGAGATAATAGAGGACCTCAATCCTGGACCTTGGCCCTGAATAACCGGCGACAAGGGGTCACGGGAAGAATCAGTAGCCGTTACGGACTGGGCCTTCTTCCCCCCCGAGCCCTAGGCTGATAGTCCTCTGAGGATCCCTGGACAACATTGGAATGCTATACTCATGAACTTTAACATGTTTATCTTTGGAGACAGAAACTCCACCTTTACCTTTCTTTTTATCACATTTAGATTTTATCCGGGGGGCCTGATACTCCGCAGGACGGGCCCGCTTTAGGGGACCAGGGCAAGCATCCCTACTCCCCATTTGATTAACTTCACCCGAATCCAAATCCAAAGAAGCAAAGGGATTTTTAGTCTGCACTGATTGGGGGAGAGTATCATCCGGCTTCTGAAACTCAGCTGAAACCAGCACACCTACACTGAAACCGGCACGCTTTGAGGCCTTCAACCCAAACACAGGCACTGTAGCTTCCTTGGCCTTAGACCCAGAAGAAAGGCCTGAGCTCTCCGCCTTGGAAGAAACCTCCTTAAGTCCTCTGGCTCTCCTCCGGCGAACCGACTTCAACTGAGCAGACCAGCCATCTGCTTCCGTCCCCAGGGCAGAGGCTTCAGCAGCTGAGGATGGATGAGGAACAGAGTTAACAGGGCTTACCTCCGGCTGCACCTTCCTACTACCCTCTGACTGAGACCCCTTCAACTTTCCGTTGCTGGACCGCCGACATCCACGCACCGAAGAGGAGAGTCTCCGACGACGAATCAGAAGCGTGCCTGGCCGGAGAGAAACATTTGCCCGAGAGGTGAAGCGAGCCACATCTCGGACAAATTCCTTCGAGCTGCTCATAGACGAACGATTGCCAGAATGGGCCATTCGCCCCCCTCACACGAGAGCCTGGCCGGAGAGGAGAACTCAGCTCAACTCTGGCATACCGGGCATAACCTCCCCTGTTCATCGCCACAGTAGCCGAGTCAGCACAGATAAACTGACCCGCCGGCGAGATGACTTCTTTGAGAAACTCCTCCCTCCAATACTCAATCGAGAGGTTGGGTAACTGATCCACAGCAGCGCAGTGGTGATGGCATCCGCCGCAGGGACGAAGTCCGGTTTCCAAGCTTCCGCCGCTGCTGGCTGACCATTGATGACCCAAGGTCTCTGCAACACTAAATCCCGGGCTTCAGCATCCGCAAACCGGAAGATATAGCTCCGATATGCCAGGCTAATGGGGAAGATTTCACCGGAGATGCCACATCGCCGGAACTCCGGATGAAAGCTTCGATTGGAACCCAACGGTGGAAAGTTCTCATCAAGACTGCCCGCTGCATCCATACCTGGGACTCAGCTGCCAGCTCCTCCACCGGCAGTTGGACTACGTCGGGGAAGAAGTCCTCCAGCACCGTCACCTCCGCCAGCGACGGAGAAGAAGAAGAAGAGAAGACACCCATTGGAAGCTAGCATTCGTCGTCCGGTTCCCTGAGGTCCGACCGTCGGATCCTCCATCCAAAGCCATGGGACAAAAGGGGAAACAGGGGAGCCCCTGACCAGAACTCACGAAAGCAGGAACGAAGAGAAACGAAGATTAGTCGGGAAGAGACCGCTAATCTTAAAGCAAGATCCCGGCGAGAAGAGAACTCCTAATGCTAGCTTTAAAGCACATATTCTTAAACGCACTATAAGGGCCATCATGGTTTATAGCCTCCACGTCCGCGCCCCCCCCCCCCCCCCCCCCCCCCACAATGGCTTTTGGCCGTGGGGCCTCCACCACTTTTAACGCAGGAGACGGTGCCACGTGCCACGAATGAACACTAGACAAGGCAACAATTACACGTGCCATCATATGATCGGATGGCCAGAGTCCTAATCTGTGCTTTTGAGTTGAAGTGGGAACGCATGGGAAAAGCTTTAGCATGTTGTGGTGCCGCCTCCAATGGGCGCACGGGAGCAGGTGAACTTGTGGCCCAGGTGCCCGACATCAAACACTTCAGTAATGTCACCTTTAAGTCACACAGCATCAAGCTCTAATGCAGCATCATTGCTGATGCCTAACACGGCATTAAGACTAATGCTCTATAAACATTTATGCTTGCAAACATTCTTAAAATTGAAATAATTTATGTCTGCATGTGTGAGAGTGTTTGCAAGGATGGAATTTAGGTGTGTACTATCCGATTTCTCTTTGCTTCTTTTCCACTTAATATCACAGGAAGCTTATATGAATCTGAAATTATAAGAAAGAAAAAGAGAAAAAAGTTCGACAGTTCGCATCTATGAAACCGTACCTCAGTTCATTACAAAGAATCAATTAGGATTTTTTTTAAAAAAAAAATTATAAAGATCGAATTTCAATCCTATCCGTTTAGAGCCATTCTTAGACTTTCCTTCGTTTTCAGCCAGAGGCATTGCAGATTGTGCACGACTGACCCACATCTACGTGGGAGGCACATATCTTTGGAAATCTTATCCTCACAAATCTATGTTATATAGCCAATGACGCCACTAAACTAAAGCACTAAAGTTCAGATGGAATGATCTAAAGATCCTTCAAGCCTATCCATTTGGCTGCAGATGGTTTGCTCCAGAGATCGCAATCACATTGTCATCATAAATAAGATGAGTGGGAAGCTAGTTGGTGCTTCTCTTTACCTATTTAATTATTAATGGGATTGACCGATGATTCTCCCAACCTGTCGTAAATTCATAGACATGGATCCATTTGTTCCTTAGTGAGAAACTTGTGGCATGCATGTATGGATGCTCTCAAAATACATCTAAGGCTTTTGGATTAGATTCCGAAGATCTTCATGAATATTTTGTTTAGTTTCACTAGGAATATCTGGGAGACTGCCTATTTGTACATGTTAAAAGCTTTTGATTCTTCTTCTTTGCAGATTTGATATGGTTGAACATCAGTTGGTTGGGTCTACCACCCCTCTGCCTAACAAATAAGGGTTCTAGATTTTTTTTCTTTTCTTCTTTCAATAGAAGATTTGGGTATTCAAGTCTTCAATTGTTTTGACATCAAGCTCAAAATTCTTGGGCATCCTTGCATGTTTTTTGGCTTGGCATCAAAAGGGAAAGGAAGAAGAGAGAACAGAATTGTGAGCAAGAATTGGGCTACCACCCCTTCATCACTTACTCCAATTTTGGATTGCCAAGGCTCGGTGGATTCACTGGGGTGGTGGTTATTATTTTGGTCCCAGCTAGGCAGACCAAGGAAATTAATGTTGTTCTTTCAGTTATTGGAGGGGGTAACCTCATCTGGGGATGTCAGTCTTACTGAAACCATGAAGACAAATTACAAATATAATTTCATTCTTTTCAACATAACGATATTGAAGAAATGGATGCAAAAAGTACGTGGATTCATAATTATTTGAATGTTTTGCTTTCGAGGTTCAAACATATTAAACATTTATACCAAGTTATCTAGCCAAAAAAAAAAAAAATTGATGACTCCAAAAAGCTGGAATTTTTGGGAGAACAAATTCCAGAAAGATCAGATGAATTATAAATGGATATATGTCAGATTTATACATTGCAAACATGCAATATCACCATCATATGAAGATGGTAGACAAGGTATATGACTGCTATACTGATCCACATACAGACACAAAAAAAAAAAAAAAAAGAGTAATTGACAAAGATGTTATGGATATTAGAACATGGCTTTCATGCTCTTCATACGTCCAGAGACAGCTTCAAGCTCCAATTGTCAGAAAATCCAGGACTGAAGAAGATGAAAAAACAGGACACTTCTAGACTTCCAAGCATTTTAAATCTGGTAGCGTGGATACAAATATGCATGAAAGAAGCAGAACAAATGAAGCATTTAAAATGAATACTGAATTACCACCACAAGTGCTCATGTATGACTCAGATCATTGTTGGAAACAACCATGGAAAATCTAATTTTTCCTACATAGTAAGCCTTCAAAATTTAACTAAGATATATACGTGAAAACTTACCATTTTGTACCGGTTGCTGAAAGATAATTATCACCCTTTGAGCTTTTGTTTTGATAAATATATGAGAGCTCGTTGATCATCTATTTTGGACAGGTTCTTGATGCATGCCATGCCAATAAATTAAGCATTTGATTGCTCCTTTCAACCAGATGCAATGTGTTACGAAACGGGCTGAAACTGTTTCAGCCCTGCTCCCCTGTTTCTCCTGTGGCTGGGACGGAGCTGCCCATGAGAAAACGGGAGGCATGCCCTCCCTCCGAGGCTTCAACCAGAGGAAACGTCCACCCATGCCTCATTAATAGGTTGTCTCCCGGACAACCTCTATAAAGGAAAGGAGCTCCCGGTTAGGCAGTAAGACAGAGAAGAATACCAGCTTCTTCTCTACCGCCCATTGCCTTCTCCCTCTCCGGCACCGCGGCCCAGGGGTGTGGGCATCTCCGGGGACTCTTGTAGCCCCCCCGACGACCGACGATCCTCGCCGGAGGTACCCGCTGCGCCGTCGTGAATCAGGTGAGTCCGTCTCCCCTGTTCCACGGCTAAAGATGGATACCAACAGTGGTATCAAAGCCTCGCCGACCATCACCACGCTACGAGCGGTGGCCAGCGAGGGGGAAGAGGCGGAGGAGCAGGCAGCAGCGGCCGCACGCCGCCGCCTGCCCCTCTGCTGCGGCCACGGCAGCTGCAAATCAAAAAAAAAATTGCCGGCGGCCGTTCGGAGCCATCTGACCCCGGAACAGCCCTCGGCGTCGTCTCCACCGACGCCGGGGTCCCCCCCCTCTCTCCCCGGCCACCAGAGGGCCGGGGAAGCCGAGTCCGCCGCCACGAAGGGCGGCAGGTCTCTGTGCGTCCATCGGACGCGGGGCTGCCGGAACCCCTCCGGAGGCTAGCGGTTCCCCCGTCCCCATCTGGAGCTCTGTCCGGAGCTCCGTCCCGTCCGCCGGAGGGCCAGGACGGGCGCGCATGGCTGTGTTCAGGAATTTACGAGTGGCATCACCCGTAAATTCAATAACTTAGCAGGGGGCATTGCCGTCTTTTCCCCATGATTTAAAATTAAAAAACCGGGGACATTGCATGTGACATGGCATCTTACGTGCTGCGGGCCCGCCAACATGGCAGTCCACGTGTCGGGCCCAGCTGACGTCAATGCCTGTGTAGCATTTAAATTATTTTCTTTTAGATTTTCTGGGTATTTTAAAATTACAAAAAATCTGGAAAAAATTAGAAAAAATTACAGAAAAATACAGAAAAATCACAAAAAATTGTAGAAAAATTCACAGAATATCATAGAAAATTTATTGAAATTTTTCTTGATGTGGCATGGGGGTTTATGCTCTATGCATGAATATTTTTGTTGACATTCTGTCTGATTTTTTTCTGTAAATTTTTTCTGGTTGCATAATTATTTATTCTTAGTGTATAAATATGATTTATGCATTTTTTTCTGCATCTTATTATTGTTGATATAATAATTTATGCTTAGTGCATAAGGGGCACTTATATAAATTGTTATGTTTTCTACAAGCATGTTTATTTATGCTTGATGCATAAATAATATATATTTTGATTTATGTCTTTAATTGACATAAAATATATGTTAGATGTAGCATATGCGGATTTGTTCCAATGCCGATTTTGTGGACAACATAGATATGTTCTATGAAAAATTATTGGATTCAGTGTTCTATCTTATTAAATGAGTGATGATTATGAGCTTAGCGAAATTTTTGATCTCATTTATAAGTAAGATTATTTGAAATCTGAATATTTTTCAAACAGAGATATACACTGATTATGTGCCTGATATCCATATTTTGCTTGACCAAATGTAGTGATGGCCTTCCGATATGGTGTAGCTGGCTTCGATAGAGGCGAAAAATTGAAAGGACAAAATTATAATGTATGGCACCGAAAGATCCAATATCTACTCAATGAGCAAGAAGTCTTGGAAACCCTGACACACAGTATGACACCATCAGAACCTGGTACCTCTGAGCAGAACGTCAGGATCACGAAGTCTATGAAAAATGGATAAAGAAGGATCGTTGTGCACACTTCACTATATTAAGCTATATGCATAATGATCTGATTGAAGATTTTGAGGGATTTTCAACTGCCCAGGATATGTGGAACCATCTCAAGATTCGGTTTGGTCAGACCTCAGCAACAAGGCTGCGGGCCTTGAACCTTAAATTTATGCAACATGTCAAAGATCCCAATCATTCAATGTCTGAACATCTCCGCGTGATGAGTGGCATAATTAGGGATCTGAGCAGAAGGTCCTTGTGGTGATTCGTTCGCTGCTTGACCCTCAGTGGAGTCAGATGAAGCTCTTGATGACTCATAGTGAGCATATCAAGACTTTTGAGGACATATCTCGTCATCTCGAGCTGAAGGCTGAGCGCATAGAGACTTCCCACTCCTCTGCCTATGTGGCTTACTCTGGAGCTTCGCGTTCCAGAGGAAGAAGGAGTAAATCCAGTGACAAGAAAGGTTCGCAGAGTTTCAAGGAAAAGAAGGTAGCCAAGCCTAAGAAAGGCCAACCAAAGGGTAAGAAGAATGTGGCAAAGATCAAATGCTACAACTGTGGTATGAAAGGCCACTTCGCTCATGAATGCACATAACCAAAGAAGGTATATTCCATATTAACCTCTCTCTATGTTTGTTCTTATGCATTAGTTGCTGACTCTCTCCCTGATTGGATCATAGACACGGAAGCGAACAAACACATAGTGCGAGATCGAACAAACACTATGAGGAGACATTTTCTCATGTGGTGAGATTTGCCTTCATTCGCCTGATCCTAGCTATAGTGGCTCATTTAGATTTGGAGCTACATCATGGATGTCAAGACAGCGTTTCTTAATGGAAGCCTGGATGAAGAAATCTACATGGATCAACCTTTGGGTTTTGTGGCTAAAGGAAAGGAGGGTAAAGTGTGCCGCCTTAAAAGATCCATATATGGTCTCAAGCAATCATCCAGATAGTGGTACTTTAAATTTCATGAAGCCATTACATCGATTAGCTTAGCCATGATTGAAGAGGACCACTGTGTATACATTAAGAAATTAGATGATGGGATTCTGTTTTTAGCGCTGTATGTGGATGATATCCTAATAGCTGGGAGTTCTATAGGGGTGATCAATGCCACTAAGGAGTTGTTGTCCTCCATTTTTAGATGAAGGATATGGGTGAGGCGAATTTTGTGCTAGGAGTGAGGATCCTAAGGAATCGTGCTAAGAAGTTTCTTGGTCTATCTCAAGAAACTTATATTCAAAAAATCTTGGAATGATTCCGAATGCACTATTCGAAACCCGTTGATACCCCAATAGAGAAGGCATGCACCTTAAGTATTGACCAGTGCCCTAGAACGAATGAGGAGAGAGAGAAGATGAGCAGGATTCCCTATGCGAGTGCTGTGGGAAGTTTGATGTATGCTATATTGTATACATCCTGACATTAGCTTTACGGTAGGCTTGTTCAGTCGGTACCAAAGCAACCCAAGGCTTGCTCATTGGGAAGCAGTAAACAGGATTTTTCGCTACCTTCGTGGTACTGCTAATCTCGCCCTATGTTATCAAGGAGGGGATTTGAGATTAAAAGGGTTTTTGTGACTCTGATTGGGCTGGTGATAGAGATGAGCGTAAATCCACTTCAGGATATGTGTTCGTCTTTGGAGGTGGATATGTCTCTTGGTGCAGTAAGAAACAGAACTGCATAGCCCTGTCCACTATGGAAGCCGAATACATTGCTTGTTCGGCTGCTGTCCAGGAGGCCGTGTGGCTGAGGAGGTTCTTGAGACGACTTGAGATATCAGCCAGTGCTCATGAGACTATTCAGATATGTTCCGATAGCATGGCAGCATTGCAATATGCTAAAGATTCCAAGTATCATGGAATGTCTAAGCATATTGACATTAGATATCACTTCATTCGAGATATGGTCAAGCAAGGAGAGGTTACCCTTAGACATATCTCTACTAGCAAGATGTTGGCTGATCCATTGACTAAGCCTATTGCTAGAGATGTCTTTCAGACGCATATGAGGAGTCTGGGTCTGCATTGTATCTGACAGACAGGGTTTGTATGGATATTATAGACTGTGTGTTATTTATGTTAAAATGAAATGCTTGTTTTCATTATTATCATGATGAGTTCATATTGGCAGGCACATATGTGTATAAATGTCACTGGCTTTGATCAGCCCACTCACATGGGTGATCAACCTGACACTTTTGTAGTGGGCAGGATGAGACTAAAGTAGCCATGATAGATGCTTGAGTGAATGCATGGTTTGCATATGATACTGTATGAGTTACATACTGCATAAGTTGTAGATTTTAAGTTGCAAAATGGACTACATAAATTATTATAAGTCGCCTCAGTTTGGACTGAGATGAGACTCAGAGAGTCGAGTACGGAGTATGTACATGTATGTCCACAGATCCATGCTAAAGCCTGTTGTAGCCAAACTGGGAGCATTGGTGTGTGCTCGAGTTAGACAACTTTGTGATGCCTGGACTTGTGTTCGTACGGTGTTTGAGTATGACATGGCCCATTGAGTGGGAGCTCCACCGTAACATGCATTATGTTGCATGTGCTAAAGTCGACCCAATAGGGGTAACGAGATACTCCCTCTCCGTTACCATGTGAGCCCTACAATTTAGTAATGTCCTTGGACTTGAGCCTATATCATGAAGTTGGAGTTCATGATGACTTTCTTAGCCTTATCCTCTAGGGTCATGAAATTAATACGGCCACATGAGATAATCCTAGGAAGTCAACTGGACAAAGATGGATTGGTATGAGCGTTCAAGGAAGATTATTTGCGACCGCACCTTATCTATTGTGATCCATAGCCCGGGCAATCATGTGCGTGAGTTGCATATGATTATGGACACAGATACTTGACTTAGTGTTTTTTCAAGTACTACTCAGGTTAAATGCTTGAGGGATTGAGAGTACTTGATTGTGGTGTGATCAAATTTTCTGGGATACGGACGAGATTGGATTGCATCGATTAATGTACTACATTAGTTATTCATTAACTTAGTGCAGCATTTTCACTGTGTCACTGTATGTGAATTTCGTCAGGTCGCACACCCCACTGCACTGCAAGAGAAGAGAGGTGAGATGGCATTAAATGTAAGGTCCTGTGTGGACGAGTGGGAGATTATTATGAAACAGGGGCTGAAACTGTTTCATCCCCTGTTCCCCTGTTTCTCCTGCGGCTGGGACGGAGCCGCCCATGAGAAACATGGGAGGCGTTCTCCTCCCTCCGAGGCTCCGACCGAAGGAGATGTCCACCCATGCCTCATTAATGGGTTGTCTCCTGGATAACCTCTATAAAGGAAAGGAGCTCCCGGTTAGGCAGTGAGACAGAGAAGAATACCAGCTTCTTTTCTACCGTCCATTGCCTTCTCCCTCTCCGGCACCGCGGCCCAGGGGTGTGGGCATCTCCGGGGACTCTTGTAGCCCCCGACAACCGACGATCCTCGCCGGAGGCACCCGCTGCGCCGCCGTGAATCAGGTGAGTCCGTCTCCCCTGTTCCACGGCTAGAGATGGATACCAACACAATGAAATATGCATCAATTTGACTAAACGAATCTCAGCTGATGATTTTTTTAAAGGTATAGAAGAGCCTGGATATCAATTCTTGCTAGCAGAAAGACATAAATAAAACCATGGCATAAGATGATTAATTGTCCGTGCTTGGAGATATTGAGTGTTGGGTAGCAATCAGTTAGCTATTTTTCTACAGATGCTGCTGCTTTTGTTAGTGGTCTTCAAGCCCATTCAATCTGTCAAATCCATGCAATAACTCCAAAATTATTCCCAGTAATTGAATCCACATCACAGTGGAATCATGGTGCATTTTTGAAGAGCTGGTGGAACGAAAATTGCAGAAAATAGTATTGTTTCTATCCTTTGACTGGAGTTTACATGTGGATATTCTTCAGATCTTTTCTCAAGCTTTTAACCAATCAAACATTACAAGTCTATGATAGAGTTCCTCTCATATCGATGCCAAGTAAATCACAGTTTATCAAATAAAGTTGTTTGAGTTCATGTAGTCTCAGAATTCCTTTTCGAAGAATGATTTCATTATCCATGTAAAATATTATTCACAAGTTGTAATGTTTAACTTGCTTTCAGTAGCCTTCCATGCACACCAGTTTGCACATTTAACCTTTATTCTTTTGGTTAAGCAACTGGTTCTTTGAAGCTCAAACTTTACCGATAATACAAATTGAAATGTCCAGGACAGAATTCATTTTAACAGTTAACATTGAAAATTTGTTATCCTGGTTCCTCTTAATAATCTTTAGTTGTTTTAGCTAACTAATCAATAGTGTCATCTGTCCTTTCTCACCAAGGTGACAAAGTCTATCTTAACTGTAACAGTCACCTGATAGCATGGTGGCATATTTTAGCACCGTTTATCATCTTCATTGACCTAAGGAATCCCATGTATGGTATATGGAGATCCACATTTGCTGCATATTTAAGTCCTCTGAACAAAACAAAGTTAAGAAGCTATCACAGTGTAATGAAATCATTAAACGGCATTAGGTATTCAACTAATTTGAGAAAAATTTATTGTGCCAAGAAGAAAGTTGCCGATTCAAATTGACATTTGTTGTGCAAAGCTAAAAAGTGGGACATGCAGAGGATTAAATGAGGGAGAACATCGACCATTGTTTGCACATATATAGCATAGGAAGTGCCAAGTAGGGATTGGAAGGATCATAAAAGGGATGGAAGATAGACAAAAACCAGGATGAATTTATAGATATATTATAAACTGAAGAACTTGTTATTTCAAAGGCTTGGGTCTAGAATAGTAATACTGGAAGGACCTCTATAGCCAGCTTCTAATTAATGAAACAGGTTGTTACATATCTGTAACTATGTCTATATAATCATTATCTGAAATCTAAGCAGATCCTGTTTCAAAATGGAAAGTGCTTAGATTTAGAATTTGTTGGACGATTCTTCAAATTTAACTTGCTCCATTTTCTGACAGAGTTCAACTCTGACTTTATGTCCTGGTGGTCTATAGCAGGGAAAAAAAAAGGGGGGAACTGCAAAGCTTACAGTCTTATGGTTAGAAAAGCTTCTTATTAATAAATTTAATGCTGGGAGAGTTGATAGAATGCTGAAATTTATGGGCAGCCTCAAAAATTGACCAATGCAGTCTACCTACTTACTTTTGTTTTACAGCTTTTCAAACCCTCAATTTTCGTACTCTTCTTGCACTATCTGGTCTGGAGCTGGCCTGACAGTCATCTTATTGCAATGAAAAGAAAATAACATATAAAAAAATAGGCCTCCTCCAGAACTGAGTGAAGAAGCTAAGAACGCAAGGTTTACGATTGTGCAGATGCCAATACTTGGAAATTGTTAGTAATATGAATTTGTTATCTGTTTCCTTGAAGAAGAGCACCATGTATTGGTGTTCTACTGTATCCTGTCCAAGTATTTGGACTATGATAAATTTTAGGTTCTTGCTTCACTCTGCATCCCTGTCAATTGCTTGACAATTAATCAATCTTGCATGACTTGACTGGTTTTCATGAATTGGTTGCAGAATCACAATCTATATTGTTCTATTAATCTATCCAAGCACATGCACCAGCACTAATTGGTAGTCAAGATTCTCATCCTTCTAAAGGTATTCCAAAAAATCTATAAAAGAAGAATGATGAAAGCATCTTCTAATATTATATTTTCAGAGCTACATTCTTCATTGCTCAAAAGGTGATTCATACGATTAAGGAGAGCAAACGGATCAAGGATATGGGTTTTTTTTTCAAGGAAGAAAGTTGTTCATCCTCATGGTTCCACCTTGATCCTGACATCCAAGTCTCAAAACCTTGCTCCAAACATGAAAAAACGAGCTGAGGAACAAAATTAAAGGCAAAGATGATATCAATGAGATGTGAGAACAAAAGAATACGCATGATGCTAGAAGAGGGAAATGCATCAAAAATCAATTCAAGAAACAAAATTTGGAACTGAGAGACCGAAAGCAACGAATCAGAGTAAATGATACTTTCCGATTAAGCAAAATTCAACTTTGCATTAGAACATATTTTGCAAAATCCAACTTTACAATTAAGAAAAATTAATGCTGAAAATCATACAAAATCAAAACTTTTTCTTCATGGAACCACATCATGGCTGTGCCATACGTTTCCATCCTCTTCTTCAAACAGGTCAGAATCGAAAAGGATTAGATTTTGAACATGTTAGAACTTAGGAAATAAAAATATAGATCGAAGCGAAATCAAATTCACCGTCATCACCGTGAATTCGAGAGCATCAGTTTAGCTTAAATACAAAATGATTTTTAATCTTGATTAACCACAACACAGTCCTTAGCCTCTATATACCATCAAAGCATGGTTCAAAAGAAACCAATATATTTGGCCTTAAGTTACAAAACTGCCATAAAGGCTGTAACTCAGTTGCAGTCTCCATAGATATGTATGATGGTTATATGCGTGGCCATAAAGTACTAGTCTCATGTCGTGAACATGAACATCAACAATCTGACGTAGATTTTGAGATCTCTAAATGTACAACCGATTATTTATACGCATAATTGTCTAAGGTCTTGAAGCAAAACTATCAGCAAGTCCCTGGCTGAACATCTAGATTACTTATTGATTTTAAAATGATTGGTTGGCTGTTAGAAGGTTGAGGAAAATTTATTAATAGATCCCCATATCGGCAGTAATTATTTATCCATCATTTATGAAGTAGGTCGAGGGAAAATGGCAAATAGGTTCCCAAATGCACAATTATCTTCTAAACTCCTAGTTATAAAAGATCATACAAAACAGCAGAATTGTAGTTTATATGTGGGGTGTCTGGAGAGGTAATTATTAATAGGTCTCTAAGAGTATTGTTATTTATCAAGTTGAATTGCATCTCTTATTTGAAGACGGCAGAATTTGCATTGACTTAGTCAAAAATAAAATAAAATAAAGATATCTAAAAAAAATCAATATTTATTAATATTTAAATTGCATATCTCATGATAGATTATATATACTTGATGACGCCCGATCACTAGCCCTGGACGTCGGGAGAAGGAGGCAGATTGATTAACGGATCCTTGTCTTGCCGGGCTACCTGCAAAAAGTCCCAGGACCGAAGGGATGCTCCGATGGGGACCCTCCGACGCTCAAGTTAGCAACCGAGGTCACAGCTGAGGAAGAGCTCGAATGAGTTCATTTTTAGATGAAAAGAGCTCATAGGGAGGAGGAATTCCTCTCTGGGTATTGGGATAGCAATCGTCTGGGTTCTTTTGCTCGTACCTGATTATTGAGTGAATTCATCTTTTTATAAGGGGTTGACACTTGCATGACTACGTGGGATTCCGTGAAAAAGGAATGTCCGCGGAGTTCTTAGGGGTTGCGTGAATCTGGGTTGGTTGGTGGGTCCTGTCCCATCGGAAAGAGAAAAATGGTGGTTGGTGGGCTACGTCCCATCAGCCAGTGGGGCTATCAGGTAGTTGGGTCCAGTCCCATCAGCGGCGTGGCTAGTGGGTGGTTGGATCTGGCGTTGTCAGGTGGCGCAGATCAAAAGGTAGCTGCCTGAACCGCTAGGACTATACGGGGCTGACTTGGAGAAATTGGGGGTGCCTTGACCCTTCTGAGGGCGCCGAGGCTGAGCTGGGCCAGCCAGGGATGGTCGGGGCCAACTCTATCGACCAGGAGGTGCCGGGACAGGGCCGACCAGGAATGATCGGGGCCAACTCTACCGACCAGGAGGTGCCGGGACAGGGCCGACCAGGAATGGTTGGGACCGACTCGGCAGGCTCGGAGGCGCCGAGGCCGATCGGGGCCGACCAGGAAGGGTCGGGGCCGACTCGGCGGGCTCGAAGATGCCGGGGCCGATCGGGGCCGACCAGGAATGGTCGGGGCCGACTCGGCGGGCTTGGAGACGTCGGGGCCAATCGGGGCCGACCAGGAATGGTCGGGGCCGACTCGGCAGGCTCGGAGACACCGGAGCCGATCGGGGCCGATCAGGAATGGTCGGGGCCGACTCAACGAGTTCGGAGATGCCGGGACCGAGCGGGGCCGACCAGGAATGGTCAGGGCCGACTCGGCGGGCTCGGAGACGTCGAGGCCAACCAAGAATGGTCGGGGCCGACTCGGCGGGCTCGGAGACGCCGGGGCCGAGCGGGGCCGACCAGGAATGGTCGGGGCCGACTCGGCGGACTCGAAGATGCCGGGGCCGATCGGGGCTGACCAGGAATGATCAGGGCCGACTTGGCGGGCTCGGAGATGCCGGGGCCGAGCAGGGCTGATCAGAAATAGTCGGAGCCGACTCAGCGGGCTGGGAGACGCCGGGGCCGAGCGGGGCCGACCAGGAATGGTTGGGACCAACTCGGCGGGCTCGAAGATGCCGGGGACGATCGGGCCGACCAGGAATGGTTGGGGCCGACTCGACGGGCTTGGAGACGCCGGGGCCGAGAGGGGCCGACCAGCAATGGTCGGGACCAACTCGGCGGGCTCGGAGATGCCGAGGCCAAGCGAGGCCGACCAGGAATGGTCGGGGTCGACTCGGCGGGCTTGGAGATGCCGGGGCCGAGCGGGGCCGACTCAGCAGACTCGGAGACGCCGGAGCCAAGTGGGGCCGACCAGGAATGGTCGGGGCCAACTCGGCGGGCTCGGAGACGCCGGGGCCGAGCGGGGACGACCAGGAATAGTCGGGGCCGACTCGGCAGGCTTGGAGACGCCGGGAGCTACGCTAGTGTTTTACCGAAATTGCCTTTGTGGCTGTACCAGCCACATCAGATGCTCCCCCACCTCTGAGCACTAAGGACCACGTGCCTACAGTCCTTTGAGCGAAAGGGGCACGAAAATTTAAAAAATGATTGCCTCCTTAGTGCGCTTTCAATGACTTGATGAGCTGGCGCTTCGTTCCGAGGCAGTGTCGCTTCGAAGATCTCCCGCAATCATGCGGTAGGTGGGGGCTGACGTTGGCGTCGGACGCTCCAGAGAGAAAGTTCATTGGGGAATGAAAAAGGCAAGGGTCATCATTGCTTCTCCGCTTTCTATGCTTCGCGATTGGTCGGGGATCACGCTCCTTCGGACGAATCGAGGCGGCACGTCTCGGGCGCAGGCAAAATTTTTGGCTGATAGCCTGTGGCGCAATAGAGGTGCACCACGTGGCGGGATCTCGAGCATCGTTGGTTAGAGATGGAGGGTATAAAAGCATTTCAAGAGCCTGGGGAAACTTTTACGCTGCTATTGCTTTCTTCCACCTTCTTCTTCCCTGAGCTCTTCTGCGACCTGAGTCCTTCTAACTCCCAGGTTAGTTTCATCCTTTACCTCACCTATGGACCGTCGTGCCGTCAGGGAGGGTAAGAGACCCGTAAAAGAGTCTTTCCATTCTAGTAGTGAAAATTGGGTCCCTTTAGCTAGCCAAATGCCTTGGCCGGTAGGTAGCATCACCATCCGCGACCGATCGAGTGCCATAGGACCTCCGTCCACCTCAGGCTCCCCTATTAGGGTGGTCCCTGTGTCCTCCCGCCATCCGGTGCTTCCTCCGGCGGTGAGTTCTAATCCAACAGGTCTGGCGGGGGTGGCCTCAACCATGACCCCTGAGGATGTAGAGACCGTTAGTGCTATGTATATGGTCCCTGATTTCATCGGCCTGTCCGCACCGGGGCCCGAAGATAGGGTGACCTCTGACCTCCCTGGTCGGGTCACTCTATATGAGGAGTTCTTCCGATGCGGACTGCGCCTTCCTTTCCATCCTTTTTTCCTAAACCTCTTAGATAGGTATAGGTTAGTGCCGGTGTAGTTGACTCCGAATTCGATTTAGATCATCTGTGCCTTCATTATTCTCTGCTACTTCTAGGAGGCCCGGCCAGGGCTATCTTTGTTCCGAGCTTTCTATAAGCTCCACCGTCAGGGTGAGGGGGCCTAGTGGGCATTTACTGCCAGGCCGGGTAGAGCCTTCCCTTTAGGTCTCCCGTCCAAAATTAGGGGATGGAAACCTCGATTCCTTTTTGCCCATGTCGAGGGGGTAAGGGCTACTTGGAGGGAGCCAGACACTAGTCCCAATGATGATTCCGCCGTAAGGGATAGGGACAGGGAACTATTCACCCAATTATCTAATTGCCAAATCCCCAGCTACAAGGAACTCCTGTCCGAGGAGAACCTGGTAGAGGCTGAGTTGGCCTCGGCGGCCGATGAGCTTGATGCCTAACTTCTTCTGTCTCGGCCCAGGATTTGATGTACGCCGTTGCTAATGTTTGTCACCTTTTCGCTGCAGCGATGAAGGTCTTCGCCAGTGATTTCGAGGCTGTCTTGAAGCAAAAGAGGTAGGCGGCCGGAGAGACGTCCAGGTCGGCGAAGAGGATTCAAAGAAGGGAGCCGGCTAGGTCGAATGAAGCCCTCACGGCCTCGACGCCTACAGAAGAGCCGGCCGAGAAGAAGCCGGTCAGAGAAGTGGTCCTGGGATCGGCCGGGGCTGAAGTTGAAGAAGGAGAGATTCAGGCCACCACCGAACCGACAGTGGTGGTTTTAGATGAGGAGGAGGCCCCCGTCGCCGCCGGTGCGCCCGAGGCGGGGCGGGTCACAATTGCCATCGGCCCTCTGGCTGCCGCAGAGCCAGAGATTGAGAATGCTCCCCTAACCGCCGGCGAGGGGGAGCCAGCCGCCAGGGAGCCCCGGGCTGGGGCAGAGGCGACCAGGAAGCGGGGAGGCGAGTCGGGGAGCATATCCCGCCAACCGGCGCGTTGCCCGACCCGTCCCCAGGTTGAATGTCTGCAAGAGGGATAGACACGGCTGGTCCCCACAATCGGCTCAATGGCAGACGCTGCACAAGCCGCCCGCCTTCTGTCAGGAGTTCGGACCGTCGAGTTCAAAGAGGAGATGCGGGGATTGAGCCACTCCACACTCCTGGATATAGTAATGGTTGTCGTTGTCCAGGTAATTTTTGAGCTCTCCTCATTTCTTTTGATGTTTCCATTTCCTATGGTTAATGTGCTCCCTTTGCTACAGATGGCCAACGGCGCAATCGGCCTTCGCGAGGCATTGGCCCATTCCTCAAATACAATTTCCAAGGCCATGGCGCAGGCTGACAAATACAAGAAAGAGAGCATGGCGCAGTCTCAAAGCCTTGCTCATCTTCACCAAGAGGCCTCGGCCCGGGAGGAGAGTCTGGCCGGCCGACTGAGGGAGGTGGAGGGCTGGGCCTCCGTAGCTGAGGCCAAGATGGAGCTGGCTTCTGAAAAGTTGAAGGCTGCCATGACACAGAACGAGGAGTTGGCCCGGCAGCTCCAACGCGCTGAGGAGGAAGCCCGGGCCACCGCGGAGAGGGCAGCTTCCACGGAGAAGGCGGCGGTGGAGGCGGCCTCGGAGAAGGCTGGAGCAGTGGCCTGTGCTAATGAGGCTAGTGCCCGTGCTAAAGAGGCCAACAGCAGGGCTTGGGAGGCCGAGGCGCGAGCCAAGGAGGCCGAGGCCAGGGCGCAGTGGGCTGAGTCCGAGGCGGAGCAGGCCGTCCCCAACTATAAGGCCTCGCCGGAGTTCAAGCAGGAAGTCATCGAGGCCGGCCTCGATGCTTATGTCCAAGGCTTCGAGATGTGCAAAGGTTAAGGTATCTGCAGCCCTCGAGATCAACATCTCTGAACTTGATGACATCCAGCCTGGGGAGTCTGACGAGGAGCCAACAGAGAAGGAGGACGAGAAGAAGCCCGGCCCAGGCGAACCTTGAGGATCCACCGCCCATTTTTCTTTTTCTTTGATTCATGTAACCGGCCTTAGGCCAAATTTTGTACCTTCCTTCAATTGTTAATGAAGAAAAACTTTTTGTTGAAATTTCTTTACTTTCTGCTTCATCTATTCCTTCTTCCTTTGGGAAAAACGTCTTACTGCGCAACTAACGATTGAACGGGTCCCATACCTGTTGATAAAGGGGGGAGGGCTTTCCTTCTGAAATATTTTTTTCAACTTTAAACGTTGCGCATATTGACAATGTCGTAGCCGAATCGCAGTTTTGGACTGGCCCATGCTCGAATGCGTCTCCAGGATGTAAGCCGGCTATGTGGAAGGTCACTTGAGATGCCTTATGTTGTTGTAGACTGTTCGAAGGGGGACTCATCTGCGCATGAATCCTCTGAAGGCTTGGAATGATCCACGGGCGACTTAGTGCTAAGATTAATCTTAAAGGCGCTAGGACCGACCAGAGATGGTCAGGGCTGACTCGGCCAATTTGGAGATGCCGAGGCTAAGCGGGGTTGACCGGGGGAGGCCTACGCCGACTCGGTCAATATTGGAGATGCTTGGGCCGGTTGGGGCCGACTAGGAAAGGTCGGGGCCAAGCCGGCCGGCTCGGGGTCTGTGAGGGCCAAACAGGGCCCTTTAGAGTTGTCTCGACCTTTGAACCACCTCGGGGGTTTGTGTGCCGCCCGAGTGGCGACTTGACTGGGTACGGGGCTATTAGGGTCTTAACCAATTCGGGAGCACCACCGTGCCGGGACCGAGTGGTGTCCCGTTAGCCGCGATGCCAGCGAGCTCCTTTTGAACCACCTCGGAGGTTTGTGTGCCACCCGAGTGGCAACTCGATAGGGTACGGAGCTGTTAGGGTCTTAACCGACTCGGGGGCACCACCGTGCCGGGGCCGAGTGGTGTTCCGTTAGCCGCGATGCCGGCGAGCTCCTTTTGAACCACCTTAGGGGATTGTGTGCCACCCGAGTGGTGACTTGATCGGGTATGGAGCTGTTAGGGTCTTAACCGACTCGAGGGCACCGCCGTGCCGGGGCCGAGTGGTGTCCCATTAGCCGCGATGCCAGCGAGCTCCTTTTGAACCACCTTGGGGGTTTGTGTGCCGCCCGAGTGGCGACTCGATCGGGTACGAAGCTGTTAGGGTCTTAACCGACTCGAGGGCACCGCCATGCCGGGGCCGAGTGGTGTCCCGTTAGCCGCAATATCGGCGAGCTCCTTTTGAATCACCTCGGGGGTTTGTGTACCGCCCGAGTGGCGACTCAATCGGGTACAGAGCTGTTAGGGTCTTAACCGACTCAGAAACATCGCCGTGCCGGAGCCGAGTGGTGTCCCATTAGCCGCGATGCCGACGAGCTCCTTTTGAACCACCTCAGGGGTTTGTGTGCCGCCCGAGTGGCAACTCGACCGGGTACGGAGCTGTTAGGGTCTTAACCGACTCGGGGGCACCGCCGTGCCGAGGCCGAGTGGTGTCCCGTTAGCCGCAATGCCGGCGAGCTCCTTTTGAACTACCTCAGGGGTTTGTGTGCTGCCCGAGTGGTGACTCGATCAGGTACAAAGCTGTTAGGGTCTTAACTGACTCGGGGCACCATCGTGTCGGGGCCGAGTGGTGTCCCGTTAGCCGCGATGCCGGCAAGCTCCTTTTGAACCATCTTGGGGTTTGTGTGCCGCCCGAGTGGTGACTCGACCGGGTACAAGCTGTTAGGGTCTTAACCGACTCGGGGGCACCGCCGTGCCGGGGCTGAGTGGTGTCCCATTAGCCGCGATGCCAGCGAGCTCCTTTTGAACCACCTTGGGGGTTTGTGTGCTGCCCGAATGATGACTCAACCGGGTACGGAGCTGTTAGGGTCTTAACCGACTCGGGGGCACCGCCATGCCTGGGCCGAGTGGTGTCCCATTAGCCGCGATGCCGGCAAGCTCCTTTTGAGCTACCTCGGGGATTTGTGTGCCGCCCGAGTGGCGACTCGACCGGGTACGAAGCTGTTAGGGTCTTAACCGACTCGGGGGCACCGTTGTGCCGGGGCCGAGTGGTGTCCTATTAGCCGCAATGCCGGCGAGCTCCTTTTGCAAGATCTGGTCCTTGGATACAGGGGAGAATAAGCTGTGACGTTGGAAGCGACCCCTTTATTACTCATATTCCAGGGGAATACATTATTGATAATATTGACGGAGGTTGTCCGCATTCCAGGTACGCAGAATAGGTCTTCCATCGAGCTCTTCTAGTTTGTATGCCCTCCGGTGAAGTATCTCGGCGATGCGATAAGGACCCTCCCAGTTGGGGGATAGCTTGCCCCCCTCCGTAGGCTTGGATACCTCAGCCTTCCTCAAAACCAAGTCTCCACGGCGAAAGACCTTGGGACGAACTCGGGCATTGTAGTACTTGGCCGCTCGCTGACAGAAGGTCGCCATGCGTAGCCTCGCCCGGTCATGTGCTTCATCGATGAAGTCTAGATTAGCCCATATCAGTGCGGAGTTGTTTTCCTCGTTGAAAGACTCCACGCGTGGACTGGGCAGTCCGATCTCAATGAGAATGATGGTTTTAGATCCGAAGACGAGACTGAAGGGAGTCTCGCCTGTCGGGGCTCTGGGGGTCGTGTGGTAAGCGCATATCACACTGAGGAGTTCCTCTACCCATCGACCCTTGGACCCGTCCAGCCGGGTCCTGAGCCCTCTGAGAATAGTGCGGTTCATGACCTCGGCCTCTCCGTTGGTCTGGGGGTGGCCGACAGAGGTGAATCGGTGATGAATGCCTAGCTCGTCACAGAAAGTCTTAAATGCTTCATTGTTGAATTGTCGGCCATTGTCTGTGATGAGGGCATGAGGTAGGCCAAAACGGCATATGATCGACTTCCAGAAGAAGGCTTTGACCTTACTTTTAGTGATCTTAGCCAGCGCCTCGACCTCGACCCATTTGGTGAAGTAGTCGATGGCGACTAGCAAGAATCTCCGCTGCCTGAAGCTGGGGGGAATGGCCCGAGGATGTCCATTCCCCATTGAGCGAAAGGCCAGGGGGCCGAGAGCTGGTTCAGCAGGGTGGACGGTTGATGCTGGATGTGCGCATGGCGCTGACAACCATCGCACTTCTGAACTAGTTTGGCCGCGTCCTTCTTCATAGTGAGCCAGAAGTATCCCTGACGGAGAGCCTTCTGGCTAGGGACCTGCCCCCCAGATGATTCCCACAGATGCCTTCGTGGATTTCTCTGAGGATGTAATCGGCGTCGGCGGGTCCTACACACTTGAGTAGAGGGTAGGAGAACGACCTTCTGTATAGATGCCCATCCAGGAGGACGAATTTGGAGGCCCTCCACTTGAGTAGCCTGGCTTCGTTGCGATCGTCAGGAGAGTGCCGTCAGTGAGATAGCGGACGTAGGCATCCACCCATGTGGGCTCTTGGGTGAGCGGGAGGACTTCCTCGCCGTCCTCTATGCTGGGCCTTTCTAAGTATTCGATGTAAGCATCCCTTGCCATACCGTCGGTAGAGGTAGCCAGACGAGAAAGGATGTCAGCCTTGGCTTCTCACTCCGGGGAATATAACTGATACTGAAGTAAGCTAAGGGGGAGGTCAAGAGCCGAACCTTGCCCAAGTACGAGTCATAACAGGGTCATGCGCCTCGTACTCTCCGTTGATTTGTTCGGAGATGAGTTGCGAGTCTATGAAAGCCCTGAGACACCTTATTCTGAACTCCTGGGCTAGCCTTAATCCGGCCAGTAGGGCTTCGTACTCAACTTGATTATTGGTGGCTTCGAATAGAAACCGCAGGGCGCATTCTGCCCTCTCACCGCTCGGCCTGGTGAGAATGAGGCCAGCGCTGCTTCCCTGAGAGTTTGACACGCCGTCCACATGAAGGATCCAAGTTTCTCCATCGCCGCTTGGTTTGGGCCCGCTGTTCCTTGGTAACTTCCTCAGCCGCCTCATCCACCCAAGTGCACTCAACCAGGAAGTCAGCTAAAACTTGGGACTTCAGAGCCGGTCGCGCCTGGAAGGAGAGGTCGAACTCTCTAGCTTGATGGCCCATTTGGCGAGTCGGCCTGAGGTATCTGGATGGGCCAAGATGGCTCGGAGGAGCTGGTCCATGAGCACCACGATGGGATGGGCTTGAAAGTATGGCGGAGACGTCGGGCGGAGACTATCAGGGCAAAGATAACTTTCTCTGTCTTGGAGTACCTAACTTCTGTGTCATGAAGGACTTTTCTCACATAATAGATGGGTCTCTGGGTCCGTCAGTGTCGAGATGCACCAAGACCGAACTAACGGCCTCCGGAGAAGCGCAAGGTAGAGGAAAAGGCTTTCCCCATCCCTTGGCTTAGATAGGAGCGGGGGAGGACAGAAACGCCTTCAACCGTCGAAGGCTCTCTGGCAGTCGTTTGTCCACTCGAAGCTGTTCACCTTCCGCAGGGCCTTGAAGAAGGGTAAACACCTCTCGGCCGATTTGGAGAGGAAATGACTCAGAGCCGCCACTCTTCCCGTTAGTCGTTGCACTTCCTTCTTGCTGGACGGTGGCCTCATGTCAAGGATGGCGCTGATCTTCTCTGGGTTTACCTCGATCCCCCGCTGGGTCACCATAAAACCCAGGAACTTGCCCGTCGTGACCCCGAAAGCACATTTCTTGGGTTTAGCTTGACTTGGAAACGACAAAGGTTGTTGAAAGTTTTCTCTAAGTCGGAGACGTGATTGGAGGTGCGGGTGCTCTTTGTCAGCATATCATCCACATAGACCTCCATATTCGGCCTAGCTGATCTTGGAACACCCTGTTCACTAACCTCTGGTAGGTTGCCCCGCATTCTTGAGGCCAAAAGGCATCACCTTGTAGCAATAAATGCCTTTCTCCGTCACAAAGGATGTGTGCTCCTCGTCATTGGGGTCCATTCTTATCTGATTATATCCGGAGAAGGCATCCATAAAACTAAGGAGCTCGTGCCCGGAGGTGGAATCCACCAGCTGATCTATTCTTGGCAGGGAAAAACTGTCTTTTGGACACGCCTTGTTAAGGTCGGTGAAGTCATACAAATTCTCCAGCTCCGCTTGCCTTTCGCACCATGACCACATTAGCCAGCTAGCCAGTTAGGGTAATGTGCCTCTCGGATGTGGCCGGCACTGAGCAGTTTGTTAACTTCTTCATCGATAGCCTTTTGCCGGTCGGGAACGAAGCTTCTCTTCCTTTGGCGGATTGGACGATGCCTTGGGTCAATGTTGAGCTTGTGGGTGATCACCTCTGGAGGGATGCCGGGTATGTCAGATGCCGACCAAGCGAAAACGTCCAAGTTAGCCTGCAGGAAGGTTAAGAGGCGCTCCCAGTCCTCCGGAGAAAGGAGTCCACCGACACGCACGGTCTTCGCCGGGTCGTCTCCAAGAGGAAAAGTTAGGAGGTGCTCGGCTGGTTCTCCTCCCTTGCTAGAATCTATGGGATCATGCGCTTCTAAAGTTGATTCAGCTTCCAAAGGACTTGACGCTGTGTGATAACAAGGCAGGACTGGGTTGGTCTCGCCATGCATCTCTCCAACTCCTTCACCAATGGGAAACTGCACCAGTAAACACCGGGTGGAGATAACTGCATCCAAAAGATTGAGGCCCGGACGCCCGAGAATGGCATTGTACGCCAAGGGGACACGTACAACTAAGAACTTCATAATCACTGTGCTTTGGCGTGGTGGTGCTCCGGCCGTCACGGGCAAACATATCTCGCCCTTGACTTTTACTGAATCCCTTGTGAACCCGACTAAGGGAGCCACCACAGGTCGAAGGGAGTCAAGAGATAATCCCATCGAACAAATGCATCGTAGGTAAGGTGTTAGCTGAGCTGCCACTATCAACCAATATCCTCTTTATAAGGTGCTTGGCGATCGTCATAGAGACAACGACACCTTCATTGTTTACATTTTCAACAACAGCAGACTCCCCCCAGAAATTACATTATTCGCGCCTCCTCCCCCTTGGGCATTTGGACGAAGGAGCTGCCCCCCAGGACACCATCCCGACTGTCCGCTCTATGGGAGTGTTATCGACGGTGGCTTGAATAGGCGGAGGCCCCATGAGGGTCGGCAGCGGCTGTGGCGCCTTTTGAATATACTTGCCGAGGTAGCCTCGCTGGATGAGTTTCTCTATGGCCGCTTCAAACTGAAGCAACTGTCGGTGTCATGGCCGTAATCCCGATGGAATCAGCAATAATGGCTCTTGTCACGGGGAGGACCTTTCTTCATAGGAGGAGGGCGCTGGAGATAAGGCTCGCCCTCGATCTCCATAAGGATGTGAGATCGAGGGGCAGAAGGGGTGTGAGCTTGCTCTCGTCAGGAACGGGGCTTCGATGCCTGTTGTCGAATCGGCGAGGCAGGTCAGACCGCCGGTGTCGAGGGGGTCCATTCGGCTCGGGGCGAGCGGGCTTATGGCTGGAGCTCTTCGAGGATTCTCGGTGGGTGAAGTCAGCTTCATCCGCACGGATGTACTTCTGAGCCCGGAGGAGGAGGTCGGAGTAGAAACTCGGGGGCTTCTTGTCCAAGGAAAAGGTGAAGCGGGATGGGAGGAGTCCCCGCTTCAGCGCTAGAGTTGCCACCACATCATCCAGATGGTAAACTTTGAGGGCGGCAGCCTTAAACCGGGATACAAAGTCCCGTAGCGACTCCCCCCCTTCTGGCACACGGAGAAGAGGCTGTCCGCCACTCTTGGAATCTGCCGATAGGCATCGAAATATGCCAGGAAGGCCCTCTCCAGCTCTCAAAAGGAGTCGATGCTGTGAGGGGACAGGCGCGAGTGCCACGCGTGAGCGGCCTTCCTTAGAGTGGCGGGGAAGGCTTTGCAGAGAAGGGCGTCCGAAGCGCCTTGGACTTGCATCATTGCTTTATAACTCTCAATTTGGCTGAGAGGATATGTTGTACCATCGTACGATCTATCTGGTGAAAATAGAATCTGGAGGGGACAGGCTCCTCCAATATCCGGCGGGTGTAAGGAGGATGGGTGTCAAACTCCTCCTCCGGTTGATGATTGATTTTCTTGGCAAGCTCATCCAGTCGCCTATTGTACTCATCCATACACTCCTCCGTCTAGCGGTTGATTGTCGGGCCCTCCGAGATGGCTCGGAGGAAGAAGAAGAGGAAGAAAAAGAAGGAGAAGGACGCGGGAGCCGGGATTTCCGCTTTGGTTCCTCTGATGATGCGGCTCGGGAGGAAATTTGCTGGGGCTACAACCGGGGGACCATGGCCGCTTGGGGGGCTCACGGCGAGGCTTCCTAGGGGAGACCTGCCTCCTAGGGGGAACCTGACGATGACGGGTTCCCGCTGAGGAGGGCCTCTCCTAGCTGACTGCTGACTGGCGGGGGGGAGAGTCTAGTGCTGGGTGGCCACGGACTGTTGCTGCTGGAGTCCATGGACCATAGTGAGAGTTTGGACTTGCTGGGTGAGATTTGCTAGCTGCTCCGCAGTTTGGACAGCTGCATATGGTGGTAGACGGGTGACGGAAAGATCGGTAGCAGGGGATTGGCCTCCTGCTGCCTAACTGGCGGGGGAAGCCCCGCTGGATAGCTGATGGAAGCGTCCTGAGCTCGCGTCACCACCATGGCTTGAAGAAGAAGAGAGTGGGGAGCAAAAGTTTGCCGATATGTAACACAGGAACCCTAAGCACCCCCTATCTGGCGCACCAATCTGATGACGCCCGATCACTGGTCCTAAACGTCGAGAGAAGGAGGCAGATTGATTAACGGATCCCTGTCTTGCCGGGCTACCTGCAAAAAGTCCCAGGACCGGAGGGATGCTCCGGTGGGGACCCTCCGACGCTCAAGTTAGCAACCGAGGTCACAGCTGAGGAAGAGCTTGAATGAGCTCCTTTTTAGATGAAAAGAGCCCCTAGGGAGGAGGAATTCCTCTCTGGGTATTGGGATAGCAATCCTCTAGGTTCTTTTGCTCGTACCTGATTATTGAGTGAATTCACCTTTTTTTAGGGGGTTGACACTTGCATGACCATGTGGGATTTCCGTGAAAAAGAATGTCCGCAGAGTTCTTGGGGGTTGCGTGAATCTGGGTTGGTTGGTGGGTCCTGTCCCATCAGAGAAAAAAAAATGGTGGTTGGTGGGCTACGTCCCATCAGCCAGTGTGGCTATCAGGTAGTTGGGTCCAGTCCCATCAACGGCATGGCCAGTGGTGGTTGGATCTGGCGTTGTTAGGTGGCGCAGATCAGAAAGGTGGCGGCTGAACCGCCAGGACTGTACTGGGGCTGACTTGGAAAAATTGGGGCACCTTGACCCTTCTGAGAGCGCCGAGGCTGAGCTGGGCCGGCCAGGGATAGTCGGGGCCAACTCTACCGACCAGGAGGTGCCGGGGTGAGGCCGACCAGGAATGGTCAGGACCGACTTGATAGGCTCGGAGGCGCCGAGGCCGATCGGGGCCGACTAGGAAGGGTCGGGGCCGACTCGGCGGGCTCGGAGACGCCGGGGCCGATCAGGGCCGACTAGGCATGGTCGGAGCCGACTCGGCGGGCTCAGAGATGCCGGGGCCGATCGGGGCCGATCAGGAATGGTCGGGGCTGACTCATCGGGCTCGGAGATGCCGGGGCCGAGCGGGGCCGACCAGGAATGATCGGGGCCGACTCGGCGGGCTTGGAGACGCTGGGGCCGAGCGGGGCTGACCAGGAATGGTCGGGGCCGACTCGGCGGACTCGGAGACACCGGGGCCGATCGGGGCGACCAGGAATGGTTAAGGCCGACTCGGCGGGCTTGGAGATGCCGGGACCGAGCGAGGCCGACCAGGAATGGTCGGGACTGACTCGGCGGGCTCGGAGATGCCGGGGCCGAGTGAGGCCGATCAGGAATGGTCGGGGCCGACTCGGCGGGCTGAAAGACGCCGGGGCTGAGTGGGGCCAACCAGGAATGGTAGGGGCCGACTCGACGGGCTTGGAGACGCCAGGAGCTGCGCTAGTGTTTTATCGAAATTGCCCTTGTGGCTGTACCAGCCACATCAATACTCATAATCTGTACAAGATACATGAGAAAGGATCATTAATAGGTCTTCCAAGGGTTGTAATTTTGGTGTCTAAGTTACTTTACATTAAGAAAAAATGTTTAAAAAAAATATCTATGCATCCTTAGATGGAAGTTTAGTAACCACTTGTCTCTAATATAATTATAATAGAGAATAATCAAAGAGGTATTATAGGAGGAAACATTTACATGACATTAAATGGAAGTTAGGAGTAAATTTTATCTTGCTAAAGTCTATTGAAGACTTTGGATTCAAATCTTACTTTCATGAATTTGGAGTCTTTTAAAGAGTCATCCCTCACTTTGTATCATATGAGCCTTTATATCAAAATAAATAAGTAATGAATGAATAAAGGGATTAATGAATCATGAGTTGATTACAATTATTAAAATTACGTTTCTACAAAAGAGTATTAATTGACCATGGCTGGCCCTTTGCAGGGTTTAGTTGGCTTTTGGCTAAGCCAAATTGAAAATATTTCTATTTACAGATAGCTCTAATCATACTTTATGAAAAAAAAGGTCTTGTTGACGCCAAGTCACCTTCCTTGAACGTCAAAAAAATGGAGATCTCCTTCGCCGGGCTCCTACAAGAAAAGTCCTCGGAGACCGGATGCTCTGGTGGGGACCCTCCGACGCTCAAGTCAGTCACTCAGGAACAGACAAGGGTTAACTAGCAGGAAAAAGCTAGAGAACTCGAAGTTTCGAATCCTTCCCTCATTATGAGTGTGGGCTTTTATACATGTCCTGCAGTCTTTCTTTTCCCACTTCCAGAAGGTTGCTGACTTCGAGGTGCCTTTGTCCACTAACAGACGGGAGGCAAGGCTGACAGTGATGAGTCGCAACTACATGTCAGAGGTGTCCTGCCTCGCCTGCCACCTGTCGAGCGCAGCGCTGCGGGTGGCAGGCAGATATGGTTGCATTTGGTGTGCGCCATTACGGGGTATGGCCATGCGCTATTGTAGGCGAGTGGTGGGTCACATGGCTACTACAGACGGTTGGTGGGCTACGTGGATGTGTCAGGTGGCTCGAGGCAGTGGGTTACCAGCCTCGGTGATCAAACCGAAATGGAGGCTCAAGACCAAGGCCGAGACTAAAACTCGAGGCAGAGGCCGATGTTGAGGCTTGAGGCCGAGGCTGAAGCTCGAGGTAGAGGGAAACCTCCGAGGCCGAAGGGGCCGAGGGGGACCTCTGAGGCCGAGGTTGGGCTCCGTCAGTTCACCGTTTGCTTACCGTTTATCTTGACGATCTTGGATCAGCCACATCAGATGCTCCCTCACCCTGAGATGAGGCGGGCCCACCCTGGCAAAGCGAAAGGGGTGTCACCTCCCAAGTGGCTGATCCCCGTCCACCGCCAACCGCCCCCGGACATGTGTCACTGGGCGCTACGATAGCTTAACGCGGGCGATCTGGGGATGTGAAGGGGCAGTTGCTGCCGTCCGTCCGATTTGCAGGGATCGTTCTCGAGGCTGGGCTGTCCTCTCGAAATCCACGGAAAGCGGACGCTATCATTGCCATCATGATGATGACGTCAGCGACGTCCTGTCATTGGCTGGAGGCGGATCATCTCACGGGTCGGACGCCCGCCGAGGCGATCCAGCCTATAGCAAGAGTCCGCGTGGTTGGTCAGGTGAGGCAGGATGATTTGAAATCTGATGAAACCGGCGAGGGCTGTATCTCGCCATTTCGCTCCAACTGCCTTCGTCTTCCTCCATCCTTTGACCTCCCCTGCAACCCGAGAACCATCTTCTGTTATTTTCGTACTAGGTTAGCTTCCTGACCCCTTTCAAGCCCTTCTTCTTTTTCAAAACCTTTCCCCATAGCTTCCTCCCCATCTTGGTCCTCGACAGCTGATCCCGAGGACCGGATCTCATCCTCGAGGCTTCGTGCCTCCCTTCTCCTGTCCTTTCATGGTCCTCCAATATGAAGGACCGCCTTCCTCTTGCCCAACGACAGGTCGTCGGCAAGGCTCCTGCGGGGAGACGCTCGGCGGCGGCCGGCCGGGCCCCAGCGAGGAGGCGCTAGGTGGCGGCCGGCACCTCCTCAAGGGCGAGGGCGGAATCCCCGACGGGGACCGCCTCCATGGTAATGAGCCAAGACCTGGCGAATATCAAGGCCCACTACCAGGTTCCCCGAGATGTCGGGCTCTTCCTTCCGACCCTCGACGACAGGGTGGTCTCCTTCCGGCCCGATAGAGTGGTCATCTACGAAATCCCTTAGATTAAGTCTCTGCCTACCTTTTCATCCTTTTTTCATCAATCTTTTAAACTATTATTCCTTAACTCCCACTCAGCTGGTCCCGAACTCCCTTCGGACCGTTTGTGCCTTTCTTGTCCTCTGCCACCACCTCTAGATCACCCCCAGACTCTCCCTCTACCCTTGTTTTTACACCCTTAGGCAGCAAGGGGGTTGGTGGCTGTTCCAGCTGTTGGGGAGATTGTTGAGAAATTGTTGTCCCAATCTTATTGATTTTGATGATTACCAAAAGCCATGAGTATATTAAAAGATGCAATGAATTTATTTACATGAGCAATGAATTTATTTATCATAATCAATGAGTATGTTAAGTATGATTTTAATCAATTGGAAAGTAGCTTCAAGCTCCATGTTTAAGGTTTTAAAAAAAAAAATTTATACTTCATATCTCAATCAACGAGTTTTTGGAACATATCTTGAATTGATTCCTAATGTCAAATTTATTATACTCAAGTCAAAAATTGATTTAAAATTAATCTGGAACGAATTTCAAAGTCAATCAGAAAATTCTCTGATTTTTGATACGTTCCGGAGCCGACTCTAGAGTTTCAGAGTCGACTCCACTCAGTATACAGAGATGTCTGTTTGTCTCGAGTCGACCCCTGTGATTTCTCGAGTCGACCCCCGATTTTGTCGAGCCAACTCCATGACTGTGTGAGTCGACTCCGTTCAGACACCAGAGAGTTATTTTTCTGAGCACTTCTCGAGTCGATCCCTTGCTTTTCATGAGTCGACCCCCGACTGTCAGGAGTCGATACCTTATTTTCGTTGAGTCGACCCATTAACTTTATGATTGTTTCTATTTTTGGCATCGCGTCTTCGAGCCGACTCGCCTAAAGTTGGAGCCGACTCCAACAAATCTGGGCGTGATTTTTTCTGAATGCCAACTCAGCGTCAACGGTAAGATTTTTCAATAACGGCTAGATTTCTTTGTTTCTAACGACTATATTTTGCAGAGTCTATAAATAGAGAGGCCGTTTTCAAATCAAAAACAAGATATACAAATCAAGAGAGAAAAAGAAAGATCTTTTAGAAAAAGAGGAAAAATAGAGCATCATTTGAAAAAATCCGAGATTCAAAAATAGAGTGAAAGAAAAGGTGTGAAATCAAAGGAGACTTCATCTGTGTTCAAGTTCATCAATCCAAGAAAGTTTTAGAAGAAAATCCAAGAGCCACTCAAGATCAAATCAAGAGATTTTCAACATTCAAAGAAAGGAAGAAAAGCTCAAATCAACTCCAACATTCAATCCGTGAAGAATCTGAGCTGAGGCCCGATTCCACACTTCAAAGGAGTTGAGGAAAAGAAGAAAAGAAGAAAGCCTGCACTCAAATCAAATCTAAACAGGCCCTTCTAAACCTTGCTTTTATTTTGAAATATTGCTCTAAAGGAGCTGTTTTGTATTAAACTCATATTTTTATCTTGTGTTTGCTAATTCAATCAGTGGATTGAATTAGTGGAGGTAGTTGTACCTCGTCACAAGCTAAGGTTAGCTTGTGTGTTGGGTTTTGTGCTGGTGAGCCCGTGTAAAACCGGCTGGGTTCGTTGTGATCCCGGAAAAAAACAAGTTTGGGTTGTAAGCTTGTAAAACAACTCGACTGTAATCGAGGAGATTATAGTGTGGACCCAAGTGGAGCTTGGGAGTGGACGTAGGTGTTGGATACACCGAACCACTATAAAATCTCTGTGTTTGCCGTGCTTATTTATCTCTCTCTCTTGCTATCGTGCTTTAACTTGAATTAATTGTTTACATCCTCTCATCAATAGTTTAAATTGTTTAAAAGGCTTAATTTTTAAAGAACCCAATTCACCCCCCCCCCTCTTGGGTTGCCATCTGGGCCAACAATTGGTATCAGAGCTTGTGCTCATTTGTTTTTGATTGATCACACGATCAAGAGCGAAAGATCCAAATGGCAACACAAGCCAGCTCAAGTTTTGCTGAGGGCCATTCCACAAATAGACCACCCTTATTTAATGGTTCCAACTATTCATATTGGAAAGCAAGAATGAGGATATTCATTCAAGCTTCAGATTATGAATTGTGGAGTGTCATAATTAATGGACCTAGTACACCCACACACTTAGTTGATGGTTCTATAGTTCCTAAGCCCGAAAGGGATTGGAATGAAAATGATAGGAAGATGGCTCAGCTTAATGCAAAAGCCATGAATGTTTTATATTGTTCTCTTGATGCTAATGAATTTAATCGTATCTCTACCTGTAATTCCGCTAAAGAGATATGGGATAGATTAGAGGTTACCCATGAGGGAACCAACCAAGTTAAAGAATCTAAGATTAATATACTTGTGCATAAATATGAATTGTTTAGCATGGAACAATCTGAAACCATAACATGCATGTATACTAGATTTACTGATATTGTTAATGGTTTGAAGAGTCTTGGAAAAACCTATACTAATGCTGAATTGGTTCGCAAAATTCTTAGGTCATTACCAAGATCATGGGAAGCCAAAATGACAGCCATTCAAGAAGCCAAAGATCTAAACACTCTACCTTTGGAAGAGCTTCTTGGATCTCTTATGACCCATGAATTGACAATGAAGCAACATGTGGAGGAGGATAACAAAAAGAAGAAGACAATTGCCCTCAAGGCTGCAAAAGTTGAAGATAGCAGCAGCGATGATGAGGATGATGATGATGAAGACACAGCTCTTCTAGCAAGAAAGTTTAAGAAATTTATGAGGAGAAAGAAACCCTTCTACAAAAAGAAATTTGGAAATAAGATGGAAGGAGAAAAGGAAAAAGATAGGGACAAGGACAAAGAGAAAGACCCCTTGATCTGTTATGAATGTAAGAAACCGGGGCATTATAGATATGACTGTCCGTAATTGAAAAAGACTTTCAAGAAAAAGAAGAAAGCGTATGTTGCAACTTGGAGCGACAGTGATGAATCTTCTTCCGAAGAAGAAGAACAAAAAGAGGTTGCCAACATTTGTTTTATGGCGAATGACGATGACGAGGTAAGTACTGAAAACCCCTGTGATGACTTTGCTTTCGATGAATTATTTGAAGCCTTCAATGAACTTGTAGATGATTTTAAGATTTTGAAAAAGAAATATAAATCTCTAAAAACTGAAAACATAAACTTAATTAAAGAGAAAAATGAAGTGATGCTTGCAATTAAAGATTCAAAAGATAAAAAGGAAATGTTTCTTAAAGAAAAGGATGATTTTACTCATGAAATTAATATACTAAAATCTGAAAACGAAAATCTGATAAAAGATTTGAAAAAGCAAATGCAAACTCTATCTTTGGAAAATGAACAGCACATTGTAGAAAATGAATCTCTAAAGAAAGAAGTTAAAAAATACAAAGATATTGTTGATAAATTCACCTTAAGTTCTACTAAACTAAACATGATTTTAGATAGTCAAAAAGCAGTTTTTGATAAGGCTGGATTAGGATATAATACATTTAGAAAACAAAAATCTTTGAAAAACATTTTTGTACGTGATAGCCATAGTAACATCACTTGTTTTAAATGCAATTTAAAAGGGCATAAATCATTTGAATGTAATTTACAAAAACCAAATAAGATTTAAATTTTAAAGGGAAGAAAATATGGGTTCCGAAAGGAACAATATTTGTTGCTACTAACCATGAAGGACCCAAGAAAGCTTGGGTACCTAAACATAAAGTTTGATTTCATTGCAGGAATGTCTTGTGGCCAAGAGATCAAAGAGAAAGTGGTATCTTGATAGTGGCTGCTCAAGACATATGACGGGTGACAAAGAAGAATTCATCACCCTTGAAGAAAAGAAAGGAGGAGTTGTTACGTTCGGTGATAATGGTAAAGGTCAGATTATGGGCCTTGGTAAAATCCGTATAACTCCATCCACTTTTATAGATAATGTACTTTATGTTGATGGTTTGAAGCATAACTTAATTAGTATAAGCCAATTGTGCGATAAAGATTTTAAAGTATCATTTGAAACCTCTCTCTGCACAGTATCTAATTCCATTGATAATAGCATTGTATTTACTGGTTATAGACATGGCAATGTTTACTTGGTTGATCTAGATAAATTATCTATGAGTGATCATTGCTTAATTGCTGATAATGCTAATATGAATGAAATTGGATGGTTATGGCATCGTAGATTAGGTCATGCAAGCACACACCTAATTTCAAAACTAATTAAAATGGACTTAGTTAAAGGGCTACCTAAAATAGATTTTGAAAACAACAAAATATGTGATGCATGTCAATTTGGAAAACAAACAAGAAGTTCTTTCAAATCTAAAAATGTTGTTTCAACTTCTAGGCCATTAGAGCTACTTCACATGGACCTTTTTGGACCAACTAGAACCACAAGTCTAGGAGGAAAGAAATATGGTCTTGTGATTGTAGATGATTACTCTAGATACACTTGGGTATTGTTTTTAGCTCACAAAGATGAGACTTTCTCGATATTCCTAAAATTCTTTAAGAAAGTCACAAATGAGAAAAACACTACCATAGTGTCTCTAAGAAGTGATCATGGAACTGAATTTGAAAATCACCTATTTAAAAATTTTTGTGCTGAAAATGGTATTAATCATAATTTTTCTGCACCTAGGACCCCACAACAAAATGGTGTTGTAGAAAGGAAAAATAGGACTTTAGAAGACATGGCCCGTACCATGCTATGTGAAAGCAACCTACCAAAGTATTTTTGGGCGGAAGCTATAAACACGGCATGTTACATTTTAAATAGAGCCCTAATAAGACCAATGCTTAAGAAAACACCTTATGAACTATGGCAAAACAGAAAACCTAATATTAGATATTTTCATGCATTTGGTTGTAAATGCTTTGTTCATAATAATGGTAAAAATAATTTAGGCAAATTTGATGCTAAATCTGATGAAGGAATATTCTTAGGATATTCAACAACTAGTAAAGCATATAGAGTATTTAACAAGAAAACTTTAGTTGTTGAAGAATCCATTCATGTAGTTTTTGATGAATCTTTAGCAACTCGTTCCGAAAAGTTTGATGATGAGGAAGATACAAACATAATTGAGAAAGATCTTGAAAAATTAAATATTGATGTATCTTCAGATCATGAGCAAGAAGCTAAAGATAATGATTCACCTAAGGATGATGATACTAACACTAATCATAATGATATGGATCTTCCTAGAGATTGGAGATACGCTTATAGTCACCCTAAGGAATTGATTATAGGTGATCCATCTCAAGGAATAAGAACTAGATCATCTATGAGAAATATTAGTAATCATCTTGCATTTGTATCACAAATTGAACCTAAAACTATTGAAGAAGCTGAAAAAGATAATAATTGGATGTTAGCTATGCAAGAAGAATTAAATCAATTTACTAGAAATAATGTATGGACATTAGTAGAAAGACCTAAAGATCATTCTGTTATAGGATCAAAATGGGTATTTAGAAATAAACTAGATGAAAATGGCATAGTAATTAGAAACAAAGCTAGATTAGTTGCAAAAGGATATAATCAAGAAGAAGGTATTGATTTTGATGAAACCTTTGCACCAGTAGCTAGATTAGAAGCCATTAGACTATTACTTGCATTTGCATGTCACATGAATTTCAACTTATTTCAAATGGATGTAAAAAGTGCTTTTCTAAATGGATTTATAAATGAAGAAGTGTATGTAGAACAACCACCAGGTTTTGAAGATCATGAATTTTCAAATCACGTTTTTAAATTGCACAAAGCATTATATGGTTTGAAACAAGCACCTAGAGCATGGTATGATAGATTAAGTAAATTCTTAATTGAAAATGATTTTATAAGAGGAAATGTAGATAAAACATTATTTTTGAAAAGAAAAAGTAAAGATTTATTAGTAGTTCAAATATATGTTGATGATATTATTTTTGGTGCTACTAACAATCTTCTATGTCAAGAATTTGCTAAGTTAATGCAGGGTGAGTTTGAAATGAGCATGATGGGAGAACTCAACTTCTTCCTTGGACTCCAAATCAAACAAGAAAAGGAAGGGATTTTCATCAACCAAACCAAGTACACAAAGGAACTACTCAAAAAGTTTGGTATGGATTCAATGAAACCCCTTGGAACTCCAATGAGTCCTTCATGCAAATTAGACAAAGATGAGGAAGGTAAGAAAGTTGATCAAAAGTACTATCGAGGTATAATCGGATCTCTACTCTACTTAACTGCTAGTAGACCTGATATAATGTTCTCTGTTTGTCTATGTGCTAGATTTCAATCAGAACCTAAAGAATCTCACTTAATTGCTGTTAAAAGAATACTAAGATACTTAAATGGAACAAAAAATGTAGGCTTATGGTATTCTAGAGACTCAACATTGAACTTAATTGCATATTCTGATTCTGATTATGCTGGATGTAAGTTAGATAGGAAAAGCACAAGTGGTGCATGCCAATTCTTAGGAAGTAACTTAATCTCATGGTTTAGCAAAAAGCAAAATTCAGTTGCATTATCAACTACTGAAGCTGAATATGTTGCAGCTGGAAGTTGCTGTGCTCAAATCCTATGGATTAAGCGACAACTTGAAGACTATGGTATCACACTTGACAAAACACCTATAAAATGTGACAATACAAGTGCAATTAATCTAACAAAAAATCCAATTCAACATTCTAGGACAAAACACATAGAAATTAGATATCATTTTATTAGAGAACATGTAACGAATGGAGAAATATGTCTTGATTATGTTAATACTGAAGATCAATTAGCTGATATATTTACAAAACCCTTGAGTGAAGAAAGATTCTGTTATCTTAGAGGAGAGTTAGGGATTTGTGATCCATTAGAATGATTTTGAAACCCCTAAGAAAAATTATCTAGAACTCTGTCTACTCTTTGATCTTTAAGGAAATCTTATCTAGAATTCATATCTAATTGATCTATTAAAATCCAATGATTTTTTATCAATTTTTATGATCAATATCCGGACACATTTCAGATTCTCTGAAACTTTATGTTTTTGCTCTGAAATGGTCTCGGAGCCGACTCGGTCAGTATCGGAGTCGACTCCATGTTTCTGCTGAAACTCTGGAGCCGACCCCATCTCTGTGCGAGTCGACTCCACTTCGGGATAGATTCTGTGACTACCCGGAGTCGACCCCACACTTTGCGGGAGCCGACTCGAAGTGGTCCCAGGTCGATTTATCTAGGGCAGAGTCGACTCCTCGTTCACTCCTATCTTCTCAAATCAATCAAATACTCTCTCCAAAATTTTTCCAACCTACCAAATCCTTAGAAATCCTTGATTAACCTTTCCACTAAATCAAATGGCACCTAAAACCCGTGGTTCTAGCCTTGGAGCGGCCGGGATGAAAAGGAAGAAGGCGGTGAAGAAGACTGTGAGGCGTCCCGCTCGCGAACCATCTCCGAGCATGGATTCCACCTCATCCTCTTCAACTCCGAGTGCTTCTCCTACTGCGGCCACATCTCAGGTAGACCGTCTAGCCGATAGAGTGATTACAACCGGGAGAAAGGTTGATTTTGAACTATTTGAGGCAGAAGGTTTTCTTGTGGGGAGACAGTTAATTGAAATGGGATGGGAGAAAATATGTTCTTTAGATTGTCCAACCTACCCAGCCCTGGTTAAAGAATTTTATAAAAATCTGTCAAGAGGAGACAATGGATTGGTCAGCATCATTAGAGGAAATAGGATAAATGTGACAGTGGATTTACTCTCAAGACTTTTGGAACTTCCAGTGTCTGGTACTTCTACTTTTTCACCTGATGATAGGAGCCCAGCTCTATCAAGATTGCTAAATAAAGAAATTGTTGGTTTTGAAGAAGTCCATGCAAATCAACTATCCTTGGAATTAAGGCTTCTCCATAACATTTGTAGTAGGATTCTATTCCCTAAGATTGGGAGATTTGATTATGTTTCTGAGAGAGATATTTTTGTTATGGATGCTATAGTGACTGGAAGACCTATCAATCTTCCGAATATGATAATTTGGTACATTGCTGACTGTGGGAGCAAGAGGAAATCTAGTCTACCCTATGGCATGATATTAACTAAGATTTTTCAAAGCCAAGGGATAATCATTTCCGATAGTGAGCCAATGAGAAATTTGAGACACACTGATTACTATAGCTTGGCTACTATTCATAGAATGGGATTTGTGAAGAAGGATGGCAGATGGGAAAGGAAAAGTCATTGGAAGATAGAGCCGCTGATGTTGAGGCACCTGGACCTTCAGTTAGACATTCATCACCTGTGCCTCCTAGCTCTTCTGTTCCAGTTCCGGCCCCTTCTCCTGCTCCGATGGTTGATCAGTCATCTTCTTCATCAGTTGGTTTTTCAGATCTTCAGTTAATGCAGCTCAAGAGTCTTCTTGATGATCAAGCGGATAGAATGAAGACTGAGTTTGACAATAAATTCATGAATCTTAAAGAAACTCTCTATTCATTAGATGATCGGATCACCAAGATTGAATCTACTCTTAGCTCCTCTACTGAGTCTTTAAGTGGTGATTTAAAGAATATTTTTGAAGAACTTAAAGACATTTGTGGAGATGGTGAGACTTATGCAAAGTGCAATGCTGAGCTTCAAGACAAGATTTTAACTGCTTGTACTTTTGTGGATGAAAGACTGAAAGATTATGTTAAGCTTCAAACTGATGGAATGAAGAACATTATAGATCACTTAACAAGAATTGTAAGGACACATTTTTGATGTAATAGATGTTTAGTCTTTGCAATGTAATGAAATTTATATTATGTTTTACATTTTGATACAATGATGTAATGAAAAGTCAGTTTTGAATGTTCAATGTAGTCTGAGTTTGAATGTACTTCTCCTATTTATCAATGAATCTCAGTTCTTGTTAAAGCATATCTTAAATTGTGAATGTGATTGTGTTTGATTTTTCTCTACCTTTTTGTTGATAACAAAAAAGGGGGAGAGTTTTATATACATAACTATATATGCATGGGAGAAATTAAACGAATGTTATATATATGCATATAATAAATAATTGAATGAGAGAAAAGGAAGTAATAATTAAACATTACACATACAGTGAATGAATGAAAAAGCAATTTAGATGAAAAGGCTGAATTTTGACATTAAATTGTGTATAAGCTTAAATTGAATGAATGAAATATTTATTTGAGTTTCATAGGGGGAGCTACCTCATTCAGGGGAGCCTAACTATGAAAATAAAATAAATTCTTTAATTAATCATGCATATACTCAATGTTTTTGTCATCATCAAAAAGGGGGAGATTGTTGGGGAGATTGTTGAGAAATTATTGCCCCAATCTTATTGATTTTGATGATTACCAAAAGCCATGAGTATATTAAAAGATGCAATGAATTTATTTACATGAGCAATGAATTTATTTATCATAATCAATGAGTATGTTAAGTATGACTTTAATCAATTGGAAAGTAGCTTCAAGCTCCATGTTTAAGCTTTCAAAAAGAAATTTTTATACTTCATATCTCAATCAATGAGTTTTTGGAACATATCTTGAATTGATTCCTAATGTCAAATTTATTATATCAAGTCAAAAATTGATTTAAAATTAATCTGGAACGAATTTCAAAGTCAATCAGAAAATTCTCTGATTTTTGATACGTTCCGGAGCTGACTCTAGAGTTTCAGAGTCGACTCACTCAGTATACAGAGATGTCTGTTTGTCTCGAGTCGACCCCTGTGATTTCTCGAGTCGACCCCCGATTTTGTCGAGCCGACTCCATGACTGTGTGAGTCGACTCCGCTCAGACACCAGAGAGTTATTTTTTGAGCACTTCTCGAGTCGACCCCTTGCTTTTCATGAGTCGACCCCCGACTGTAAGGAGTCGACACCTTATTTTTGTTGAGTCGACCCCTTAACTTTCTGTTTGTTTCTATTTTTGGCATCGCGTCTTCGAGCCGACTCGCCTAAAGTTGGAGCCGACTCCAACAAATCTGGGCGTGATTTTTTCTGAATGCCAACTCAGTGTCAATGGTAAGATTTTTCAATAACGGCTAGATTTCTTTGTTTCTAATGACTATATTTCTGCAGAGTCTATAAATAGAGAGGCCGTTTTCAAATCAAAACAAGATATGCAAATCAAGAGAGAAAAAGAAAGATCTTTTAGAAAAAGAGGAAAAACAGAGCATCATTTGAAAAAATCCGAGATTCAAAAATAGAGTGAAAGAAAAGGTGTGAAATCAAAGGAGACTTCATCTGTGTTCAAGTTCATCAATCCAAGAAAGTTTTAGAAGAAAATCCAAGAGCCACTCAAGATCAAATCAAGAGATTTTCAACATTCAAAGAAAGGAAGAGAAAGCTCAAATCAACTCCAACATTCAATTCGTGAAGAATCTGAGCTGAGGCCCGATTCCACACTTCAAAGGAGTTGAGGAAAAGGAGAAAAGAAGAAAAGCATGTACTCAAATCAAATCTAAACAGGCCCTTCTAAACCTTGCTTTTACTTTGAAATATTTGCTCTAAAGGAGCTATTTTGTATTAAACTCATATTTTTATCTTGTTGTTTGCTAATTCAATCAGTGGATTGAATTAGTGGAGGTAGTGTACCTCGTCACAAGCTAAGGTTAGCTTGTGTGTTAGGTTTTGTGCTGGTGAGCCCATGTAAAACCGGCTGGGTTCGTTGTGATCCCGGAAAAACGACAAGTTTGGGTTGTAAGCTTGTAAAACAACTCGACTGTAATCGAGGATATTATAGTATGGACCCAAGTGGAGCTTGGGAGTGGACGTAGGTGTTGGATACACCGAACCACTATAAAATCTCTGTGTTTGCCGTGCTTATTTATCTCTCTCTCTTGCTATCGTGCTTTAACTTGAATTAATTGTTTACATCCTCTCATCAATAGTTTAAATTGTCTTAAAAAGCTTAATTTTTAAAGAACCCAATTCACCCCCCCCCCCCCCTCTTGGGTTGCCATCTGGGCCAACACCAGCCCTGACCCGGTCGTGTCCTTAAATTACTCCTCCCCTCCTTCGTCCAGGGATGGAAGTCCCGGTTCTTTTTTGTGGATCTTGATCAAGTCAAGCCCGGGTGGGAGGATTCCGACCTCCAACCCAATATGAATTTTACCATTTTTTCGGGAGACAAGGAGGCACTGGGGCAGCTGTTGACTGCTGACATCCCCAGATATACCCTGCTCCTATTGGAGGATAATCTCCGGCTGGTGGGCCTCACCTCCCGAAGCGGTGAGTAACAGACATCTCTATACTTAGCCAAACTCCCCTTCTTTCTTCTTTTTCTTCTCTTTCTTTCTTTTTTTTTACTAACTCCGACCGACGTTGCGCAGTAATGAAGCCCCTGACCGCCAAACTCAGGAGGGCTGCGGCCAAGAGGATGAGGGCCCAGGGGGGCCCGAGAGAGGGGCAGTAGATGCCAGCCCCCAAGCGCCTGATGGTATGGATTCCCCAGCCGCTCGAGCAGCGAAAGCCTCCAATTGCTCCGGAGGTGGACCTGACGGCCGACACCCCATCGGAGGGGGTGAGGGTTGAGGAGGCGGGAGAGGAGCCCCAGGTGCCTACCGAGCCAGCCCCGGCCGAGGCAGAAAGGAGTTGGGGAGAGGGGCCATCAGTGGCAGCGAGTCCGCCCCCCGAGCAGATGCCAGCAGTCAGCCCCCCACGCACCGAGCCTGAGACCGTCGAGGCCGCGGAGGGAAGCGAGGTCTAGCCGAGGCCGCCCCGGGACTCCATTTTGAATGATGGACGCTGGGCTGAGTAGCTCATCTCGAGGATCATCGTGCCTGAGGTCCAAGAGAAACTTAGTCATTTGAAAGCGGCTACGTTCTTCTAAGAGTCCTATTCGGCCCTCGCTCGAGTAAGTAATCCTACGGCCCTCTGCTCGTTGAATATTTGATCTTGTACTGATATGTAGCCCAAATGCAGTTGGCGAACTCCCTGGCGGCCACAAGGGAGGTCATCAGCGGTGGAAAGACCCTCATCCGAGAAGCTTAGCTGGAGGCTGAGGCGGCTCAGGCTCGGGCCGAAGCGGCAGAAAAGGCCCTGGAATCGGCTAGGGCCGACCGAGCTAATGAAATAAGGGTGGCCGAGAGCCGAGCAGAGACCGAAGCTAATCGACTTCGGGCAGCACTCAGTCAGCTCACGAAGGCCGAGAGTGCCATCGAGGCATGGAACCTCCACATCGCCGAGCTGAACTCAGCCATCCAAGCGGACGAAAATAGGGCCAAGCGTGCCGAGGAGGAAGCGGAGCACGCCAAGGAGGCAGAGAAGATGGCAGCTTCTCTGGTCGCAGAGAAGGAGGCCAGGGTTGCCGAGGTGGAGGCCACTGCTGAGGCTAGGGCTATCGGCCATGGAGGAATTCAAGGCGTCGGAGCACTTCACCGATGAGCTAGTCGAGGCCAACGCGGACTCCTATACCCAAGGATTCCACGATGCTAGGGAGAAGGTGGCTCAGGTCTTGGACCTCCCATGAGCCTTGGAGATCGAACCGGATCAAGAGTCCAAGGGGGCATCTTCTGGCGACGAGCCCGCGGCCAATCCTTGATCTTTTTGTAATTTTCCTTTGTTTTTTGTATTAAGTCCAACTCAGTCGGCATTTTGTAAACATTTTTCATCAATGAAATTGTTTTTGACCAATTGCATTGTGTCATTTTTGAACCTTTGGGTTGCTGACGTGGGACCCCTAGGGGCCTCGTCGGCACCAAGGGGTAGTTTCAATTCAAGTACGAGTGACTTCGACTTAGCTATACAGGGCCGGACCCTTGGGAAAGCCAAGGAAGACTCATGCTTCTGAGGGCCGATGAAACGTTGGTCTTGGAACGCCGAGGAAGACTCGGGCTTCTGGGGACCGATGGAACATCGACCTTGGAATGCCGAGGAAGACTCGGGCCTCTGGGGACCGATGGAACATTGGCCTTGGAACGCTGAGGAAGACTCGGGCCTCTGGGGACCGACGGAACATCGGCCCTGGAACGCCAAGGAAGACTCAGGCCTCTGGAGACCGATGGAACATCGGCCTTGGAACTCCGAGGAAGACTCGAGCCTCTGGGGACCGATGGAACATCGATCTTAGAATGCTGAGGAAGACTCGAGCCTCTGGGAACCAATGGAACATCGGTCTTCAGTGCCAATGGTACATTGGACTTTTCATGCCGAGCTGGCCTCGAGCTTTTTGGGAGCTGATGGTGCACCGATCTTCCGTGCCAATGGTACATTGGACTTTTCATGCTGAGCTGACCTCGGGCTTTTTAGGAGCCGGTGGTATATCGGTCTTCGGTGCCAATGGTACATTGGACATTTCATGCCGAGCTGGCCTCGGACTTTTTGGGAGCCGGTAGTACACCGCTCTTCGGTGCTAATGGTACATTAGACTTTTTGTGCCGAGCTGGCCTCGGGCTTTTTGGGAGCCAGTGGTATACTAGTCTTCAGTGCCAATGGTACATTGGACTTTTCATGCCGAGCTGGCCTCGAGGTTTTTGGGAGCCGATGGTACACTGGTCTTCTGTGCCAATGGTACATTGGACTTTTCGTGCCGAGCTGGCCTCGAGCTTTTGGGGAGCCGGTGGTACACCGGTCTTCGGTGCTAATGGTACATTGAATTTTTTGTGCCGAGCTGGCCTCGGGCTTTTTGGGAGCCGGTGGTACACCGGTCTTCGATGCCAATGATACATTGGACTTTTCATGCCGAGCTAGCCTTGGGCTTTTTGGGAGCCGGTGGTATACCGGTCTTCAGTGCCAATGGTACATTGGACTTTTCGTGCTGAGCTGGCCTCGGGCTTTTTGGAAGCTGGTGGTACACCGGTCTTCGGTGCCAATGGTACATTGGACTTTCTGTGCCAAGCTGGCCTCGGGCTTTTGGGAGCCGATGGTACACCGGTCTTCAGTGCCAATGGTACATTGGACTTTCTGTGCCGAGCTGGCCTCGGGCTTTTGGGAGCCGGTGGTACATTAGTCTTCGGTGCCAATGGTACATTGGACTTTTCGTGCTGAGCTGGCCTCGGGCTCTTGGGAGCCGATGGTACACTGGTCTTCAGTGCCAATGGTACATTGGACTTTCTGTGCCAAGCTGGCCTTGGGCTTTTGGGAGCCGATGGTACACCGGTCTTCGGTGCCAATGGTACATTGGACTTTTCATGCCGAGCTGGTCTCAGGCTTTTGGTGGAAAACTAGGATACTTGAACTCACGTTTGTTAATATTAAATACAGGGCAAAGGCCCAGAAGAATGCAAGCATGAAATTCAATGTAAAAGAGAGTATACTACTGATAATACCGACGGAGGTTGTCAGCGTTTCACGTTCGCGGGAGTGGCTTTCCGTCCAGCCCTTCGATCTTGTACGCTCCGTGGTAGAGTGCCTCAGTGACTCGATAAGGTCCTTTCCAGTTCGGCGCTAACTTGCCTCCTTCTGTTGGTTTTGAAGCCTCGGCTCGCTGAAGGACTAGGTTCCCTGGTAAAAAGGTTTTTGGGCAGACGCGAGCGTTGTAATACCTGGCCGCACGCTGTCGGTAGGCTGCCATTCAGAGTCGCGCTCGGTCCCGCACCTCCTCCACCAGGTCGAGGTTGGCCCGCAACTGGTTTGGGTTGTCCTCCTCACTGTACGCCTCCACCCTGGGGCTCGGAGAGCCGATCTCCACCGGAATAACCGCTTCAGACCTGAAGATGAGACTAAAAGGAGTCTCGCCAGTGGGGGCTCGCGGCGTTGTGTGATAGGCCCACAGAACATTGGGGAGCTCCTCTACCCATCGTCCATTAGAGTCATCCAGTCGGACTCTAAGTCCTTGGAGGATGATGCGGTTGGTCACCTCAGCCTCTCCGTTGGTCTGAGGATGGCCTACCGAAGTGAACCGTTGATGAATGCCCAGCTCGGTGCAGAATTCTTGGAAGGGTGCACTGTCAAACTGCTGGACGTTGTCGGTAACCAGGGTATGCGGTAGTCCGAACCGGTATATGATGGATTTCCAGAAGAAGGACCTCACCTTGCTTTCAGTGATCTTGGAAAGTGCCTCAGCTTCGATCAACTTGGTGAAGTGGTCAATAGCCACTAATAGGAACTTGCGTTGACCGGAGGCTAGAGGGAATGGCCCCAAGATGTCCATACCCCACTGGGCGAAAGGCCAAGGTGCCGCCAGGGGGTTAGCGGAGACATCGACTGCTGCTGGATATTGGCATGGCACTGGTAGCTCTCGCACTTCTTGATGAGCTCGGCTGCATCCTCCCTCATGGTCAGCCAGTAATACCCCTGCCGCAGGGCCTTGTACGCCAGGGCTCTGCCCCCCAAATGACTTCCGCAGATGCCTTCATGGATTTCTCGCAGGATGTAATCAGCTTCCGTGGGGCCGACATACTTGAGGATAGGATACGAGAACGACCTTCGGTAGAGCTTCCCGTTCATCATCAGGAACTTCGGGGCCCGTCATCTGAGCAGCCTGGCCTCAGCTGGATCCTCGGGGAGAATGCCATCAGTCAGATATCGGATATAGGCGTCCATCCAGGAGGGCTCCTGCTCGACAGGCATAGCCTCCTCAGCTGCTTCAATGCTTAGGACCTGCATGTGCTCCACGTACGTTCTTCCCAAGGTCCCATCGGCCGAAGTGGCTAAGCGGGACAGTGCATCAGCTCTGGCATTCTTCGCCCGGGGAATGTAGCCAACGTGGAAGTAGGAAAACCAAGAGGCCTGGGATTGCACCTTGCTCAGGTAACAAGACATAGTCGGGTCTCTTGCCTCATATTCTCCAGCGACTTGCCCGGAGACAAGCTGGGAGTCTGTGAAGGCCCTCAGATGCTCCACACGAAGCTCCCTGGCTAGCTTCATCCCCGCCAGCAAGGCTTTATACTCCGCCTGGTTGTTGGTAGCCAGGAAAAGAAATCGGAGGGCATACTCTACCACCTCCCCCCAGGGCTTGCAAGAATAAGTCCAACTCCACTCCCCTGAGAATTTGATGCTCGTCCACGTGAAGGACCCAGTCTTCCTTCCCCGCTCTCTCGGCCGTGGGAGATTCCATGCGCGCCTCCGAGTGCAACTCCTCTGGGCGCTCCTTGGCCCAAGCACACTCGACCAGGAAATCGGCTAACACTTGGGATTTCATTGCGGACCTCGGCCGAATGGATAAGTCAAACTCACTCAACTTAATGGCCCACTTGGCTAGCCGACCGGAGGTGTCTGGACGGGACAAGATAGTCCAGAGAGGTTGGTCCGTGAGCACCATGATTGGATGAGCTTGGAAGTAGGGTCGGAAGCGCTGAGCAGAGACAACCAGAGCAAAAATGATCTTCTCAGTTCGGGAGTACCTGGTCTCGGCGTCATGGAGCACTTTGCTGGTATAGTAGACTGGCTTCTGCGCTCAGTTGGCATCCATGCGGACAAGCACGGAGCTGACGGCCTCGAGGGAGGCCGCGAGATACAGGAAGAGCTCCTCCCCGCTTCTAGGCTTGGACAACAGTAGAGGAGTGGATAAAAATTTCTTCAGCTCCTCGAAAGCGTCCTGGCATTCCTTCGTCCATTCAAAACTGTGGACCTTGCGCAACGCCTTGAAGAAAGGCAGACACCTTTCTGCCGACTTGGACAAGAAACAGCTCAAAGCTGCTACCCTTCCAGTCAGGCACTGCACCTCTTTTTTGTTAGCCAGGGGTCTCATGTCAAGAATGGCTCGGATCTTATTGGGGTTAGCTTCGATTTCTGCTGAGTTACCATGAAGCCTAAAAACTTGCACTCTATAACCCTAAAGGCACACTTGCAGGGGTTCAGCCTCATCTGGTATCGGCGAAGATTGCTGAAGGTCTCCACGAGGTCGGCGACGTGGTCGGCAGTGCGGGTGCTCTTGGTCAGCATGTCGTCCACGTACACCTCCATATTGCGCCCGATCTGATCCTCAAAGACCTTTTTCATCAATCTCTAGTAGGTGGCCCCTGCGTTCTTCAGCCTAAATGGCATTACCTTGTAGCAGTATATCCCCTTCTCGGTTACAAAGGAGGTCGCCTCCTCGTCGGCTGGGTCCATCTTGATCTGGTTGTACCCCGAAAATGCGTCCATGAAGCTGAGGGTCTCGTGCCCGGACGTGGCATCCACCAGCTGGTCGATCCGAGGTAGCGGGAAGCTGTCCTTGGGGCATGCTTTATTGAGGTCGGTGAAGTCCACACATATCCTCCAACTCCCACTGGCTTTACGGACCATTACGACATTTGCCAACCAATCAGGTAATGCACCTCGCGGATGTGGCCGATCACCACCAACTTGCGCACCTCCTCATCTATGGCCCTATATCTGTCAGGAGCGAAGCTCCTCTTCTTCTGCCAAACGGGTCGGCACCCTGGCTTGATATTGAGCTGGTAGGTAATCACCTCTTCCGGGATGCCTGGCATGTCCAACGCTGACCAGGCGAAGATATCTGCGTTGGCTCGCAGGAAAGCGAGGAGCTAGTCGCGGGCCTCCTCCGGGAGCAGGGCCCCGATCTGGATGGTCTGCATCGGGTCTTCTCCCAGGAGGAAGGCTAGCAGGTGCTCGGCCGGTTTCCCCCTCCTTGTCGAATCTCGGGGGTCCAACGCCTCTGGTGAAGGTACAAATATCACCCCCTGAGGACTGGGGGTCATGTGGTAGCATAGCGGTGGTGGGCTCTGCTCCCCCGCATCTCCCCAACTCCTTCACTGGTGGAAAATCTCACGAGTAGTCTTTTGTTGGAGATAACAGCGTCCAAGAGGTTAAGTCCAGACCTTCTGAGGATGGCGTTATAGGAAAGGGGCACCCATACCATCATGAAGCTCATGAAGACTGTGCTTTGACGTGGGGGTATGCCGGTCATGACAGGGAGAGTGACCTCTCCGTCGACCTTCACAGAATCCCCGGTGAACCTCATCAAGGGTATGGTGATGAACCGGAGCAGATTGGGAGACAGGTTTATGCGAACAAAAGCATCGTAACTCAAAACGTCCACCGAGCTTCCATTATCAACTAGAATTCTTTTTACAGGATGCTTAGTAATCGTCATGGACACAACGACGCTATCATCATTTTTATTGACCACCCCCTCTAGGTCCCTTTTAGAAAAAGGGATTACATAATCTAATTTAATACATTATTTACAAGTATTTTCAAAGAATAAATAAAAATCAATAAATACTTTAGATGTTACAAAGAAAGAATAATTTATAAATTGAATTGCCTTCTCACCCATGCTACTTAACTAAAGATTAACCAATTTTATTATCTTGATATTAATAAACTTTTTCTTACAAGGAGTAGCATAATACATTAATAAATAGCATCTTAGGTAAAACACTTTTTATTTTTATTAATTATAAAATAATTTTTTTGTTTTTAAAATCTTAAATATATAATATTAAGTATAATTAATTATTTAAAAAATATGATGATGCTAATTGATATAATAATAACTATGGTAAAAATAATAAAGAGTGTAACAATGATGTTATTGATAATAACACTGTTAGTATAGATAATAATGTGAAGACGATGAGAAAAAATATAACAAAGCAGAAAAAATAGCATAATAATAATAATAATAATATAATTTATTATTTTTTAATACTAATAATAATATTAATTAATTAATTTTTAATAAATAATTAAAAATAAATTGAAATAAAGTAATATTGAATATTTTTTATTTGTTTTCATAATTTTATTTTCAAATAAAAAAATAAAATTAATGTGAGCCGTGCGCGACCAACCCAGCTCTTCAAAGCTCCACTCCTCTCTGCCTTCTCGGAAGCTCGGGGCCCATCCATAGTCCCTATAAATACCCGGCGGCATATCCGGCATCGCGGGGGCTCGCCTGCACCTTGTCTCCCCCAATCCTTGACGTGGTTTCCCAATTTTAGAAAAAAGCGGGGATCAATCGATAACCCTCGATTCAACGGCTCCGACATTTCAAACATCGAACTGTGTTGAATTTCTCGAGGTAGTCCTTCCTCTCGATCTTCTCCGCTTCCAGATCATTGAATTCTTCTTCAATTTGTTGCAAATTAACTCCTCGATTTGTATTTTTTTGTGATGTTTTTGTTTATTTCACGGTTCTCGAGCGCATATTCTTTGAATTCTTTTTTAACGTATGATCAAATTCGCGTGCGTTGTTGTTGTTTTTTTTTTTTTTACGTTGGTAGCGTTTGATTTGAGTAGTCTATTCGTTTTTTTGGATTCTTGTTTCTACTGTGGAATCACCAGCGTGGTAGCTTCTAAAACCCTAGATTTTTCATCTGATAATTTTGAAAAATTCATGCAACACTTTTTTTCTCCTGATTTAGCGCTGCAAGAACTCGTATCGTACTCTTGTGTCTGTCAAAAGATCAAATTTGAAATTTATAGAGTTCGCAGGATATGGCTTCGTCTCCAAGAAGCAATACCTACTCTGAAACTCCAATGATGGAGCAAGTGATCACCGAGTTTTTTGCCAAGAGCCTTCATATCATACTCGAGTCGAGGTCCCCTTACGTCTCCTCTCGTAATTATAGCGTGGATCATTTCAACTCCTCCCCGTCCTCCTCTTCCTCATCGTCGAGCAGCCGACCGAGGGATAAATGGTTCAATTTGGCGTTACGGGACTGCCCGGCGGCGCTTGAGAATTTTGATCTCGGGCGGCAGAGCGATCTTGAGCCATTGGTCGTTGATGTGCTCTTGGTCCGTCGTTCCTCAACCTCGGACATGACCCGCCTGTCTCCTGGTGTGTTCCTACTGCGGAATCTCTCCGGAAAGGACAGCTTCCCACCGAGTCCCAGGCAGGACGAGCTTGAAGCTAAAAGTGAGAAGATCGTAGAGAGATGGATCGTACGGTATGAGAGTCGAGAGAACAGCAGCTTGGCAAAGGAAAGGTACTCGGGTGGTAGAAAAAGCAGCGGTGTGTCTTCTCACTCTTCCGAAATCCCAACTTTGTGCAAGAAAACATACAAGAGATCGATCGTAATGCTTCGGTCTTTGTATGTGTTTGTTAGGCTGTTGCCTGCGTACAATCTTTTCCGTGAGCTCAATTCCTCAGGCCGAATCCGCCCGCTTAGCCTTTCCCACAGAATCTCTTCTTCTGTCGAGCCCTTCACTCGGGCGGAGGATGCCGAGCCGAGCCAATTTAGTTTTGTGCCAATTGATACTCCATGTGGCAGGCTGAGTCTTTCTGTTTCATACCTCCCAACATTGGAAGATGTGAGTTCAGAACCTTCTACACCCCTGTCCACACAGTTTATAATGGATTATGTTGGTAGTCCAAGAACCGATCCTCTTAAGAGGTTCCAGTCGCTCCCTTCTGCAGGTCCGGCACCACAATTTGCTTCAGTTACCAGGCGACATAGTTGGAGCTATGACCATGGAGACATGCCTTCAGGATCTTCCTCTCCATCACCTGCATACTCTGATTCTCAAGCTATGCACTATAACCCAAATGTACGCCTCGCTCCTCGTCACCTGCATGACTATTCTCCTTCAGCCATCTCAGTTCCACACAATGCTTCAGTAGCTCATAAGAAAAATGCAAATTTTGAAGATTGCCTGTCATCATCTCCATTGTCACTTGCATCTTCCCCTTCTGCACCAACCCATTTTCCTGGTGGCCATTTACCAAATCCTCTCCTACGCTCTGAGAGTGCTCCAGTCGCTATTCCTTTGCCTAGGCATGGAAGAAATAGTTGTTTACTTAATCAGGCACTGCCTGCATCTTCTTCTAAGCCTACAAGGCCTAGGTGCTCTTCTCAAACTGATATTCTCAGAGCCCAAAATACCACTGGCTCTGCATCTCAGACTTCTTCCACTGAAACTAAGCCACAAAACAACAAGGAACCATTAAGGTTGGGGGGTTTTCAGACTGGCATATCCATGGCAAAGGTAATATCTTATATTTCATCTTAGCCCAGGAAATTTGGATTTTAAATTTTAAAACTATTAAATATGTAATAGGAAACAAAATTGCGATATCCAATTTGGTTCTCAAGTGAAGTTCTGATGTTTATATTACAGGCATTATCTTTTAAGAAAGATGAAGTTGGAACCTTACCTGGACCCGAGTGCAATTCACCACCCATCCCTTTTTCTAAAAATTCTAGCAGGTCGTCTCTCCTGGATGAGTTTGATGATTCTGAATTTGCTTGTCCATTTGCCGATGATGAAGATATAACAGAGTCATGCAACAGGTATTGATGGAATTTTTGTCTCTAATGTGATCTATCATTTGATGTTTGAAATGCAATGCAAAAATATGTTGTATTTTACTCTGTGTTGTTGTGAGCATTGTGATTATCAAGTTGGACTCTTTTTTCCCCCCTGCTTAGCTATGATTCAATTGATTTTAAAGGATATGTAATTGTTCTTGTTGATGTAAGAGGCCGTTTTCTTGCTTTGGTTCTTCGCTCGAAGGATAATATGGTACTTTCATGCATATGGGTTGGCAAACCTGTATCTTTGCATATCAGTGATCCAACTTCAGCTTTTCTGGATGCTGCAAACTGCTTCTTGGAAACTTCAGTTATCAAAAATGGTTTATTTCTTCCATATATCAAACTAACATCTCTGCCATGAAGCTTTCAGTCTGCTATTATCCCTCAAAATGCAGTCTAACTGGTTTCGTTTTGTATATGGAGAACCTGAAATTAAATCATATGTCATGCATATATTTGTTGCATCCATTGTGCTGCATTATGGTAAAGCTTTGATCTCTTTATAAATGCAAATGCAGGTTCATGTTAAATAGATTTTTATGCTTTCTATCTCTGGCCTCTCAGCGAGAATGATCTGCACATGGTTGTTCTGGACCAGTTGGTTGGCAGTTTTCTTAACCATAGACCTCATGTTCATTACTAGTACATGATGATAAGACACCATATAATTATCTCTACTAGCTTAGGTCATTCCACTAGCTTGACTATCATGTAATTCACAGTGCAGTGTGATCTGTCATAGTAGGGCTACCAATGTACTCTTTCGAAATCCTAACTGTTAATATGCCTTAGATTGAAGATTCACCAGTCAAAGCCTCAGGCATGGTAATTATGTATTTTGATGGCCAAATTATTCATAAAACTGCAATCAACTTGAAAATATAGATGCTTGGTGAAAGTGAATTATTTGGTATTTGTCATGAGCTAAAAATCATACAACATTAGTCTCTTCACCGTGGTGTTCGCCATGCTAAATGAAAACTTTGATGTCCACCTAGCTTGGTTTAGGATCGTTGAAGTATGCATCCATGTGATTGTCTATACCACGAAGCGAGGAAAATATTTCATTATTTTAGACACAAAACAGATTGGTTGTAAGCCTTGCAGAGTCCTAACTCTGAATTCCACCAAGTTGAAAGAAATTTGCTTGATTTGCTTGATTAAAACATTGATGTGAAAGTGAGCAACCTTGCGTCTTGTGTTACACATTTCTTCAATGTTATTCCTTAAGCTTTGGAATGAAAGTCCGACAGAAGGTACAAAAGAAAAGAGTATGGGAGAAGACACGACTCGCATAACAGGTATTTCCTTAAAATCTTAGGACACAGAATCCATGAGTCTTTAATGGATTTTTCGCTTGATCAATTCCTTCCCTAGGCCAGCCCCTCAAAAGTGGAATTCCTCTCTAGGTATCATTTCTTTCATTTTCACACGTGTGAACCATATCCAGGGCATATTTCACTTTCCTACAAGTTATTCTCCCAGTACATTCTCTTGAGGATATGAGTCAGTTGGGCAAAGCGAGCCATTGTAGAAGGTGCATCATGTGTTGGAGCTATAGAAAGTTACACTTTGAAATATGGATCTTTCATTCAACCAGTATCAGGTATATATCTTGCTTCAACCAGTGGGATGAACTTAACTGGCCAACAAACTCAATACTTGGGCTCTCCAGATCATTTTTGATCTAATCCTATTTGGCCTTAATTTTTGGCCCTGTTGTTTAGAGCTTTTATAATTCAAACAGCCTTTGTCTTCTGTTTATTGGTATGATGCCCCTGTGCTCTGTTAGAAGCAAGGATCTCTAGCATAATACATGTTCAAATGCATTCCGTTGCTCCTTACACCTATATGTTAGTATCAGATAATTGTTTGCTGAGAACTTTCTCATGGCTTGCAAGTCAAATTATTCATAAGGTTAATGTCATGACAACTAGTTTTGATTGATGTTCCACCTTCTGTAGTCTCATGCCATCAAGTAGGAAGATCTTTGGAACCAACTTTACTTGGCAACAATAATTCTTGAGTTGCCATATAAGCATAAAATCCTGTTTTCTATTTAATAATATCTCTACAAAATTGTTTCATCCACTAGTCTTGAAGATGCCATTTTTCCTTTGTTTTTATATCCCTAAAAGGATGCTGAGTGGGGCATTAATGATGCAGTCCATGGTGTCATGCACTTGATGGAAGAGATTAACAATCTCAGCTAACAAGGAGAAACCAAATAGAACCAGATGTATATGAGAAAGTAGTCCAAAATCTTATAACCAAAGGTGAAGGTATGGTCCTCTGTATGGTAACAGATCAACCAGCACTTCTTCCTGCTTTTAAAGAAGACATATACTAGGGCAGGAGAGAAGCAGTATGGGCAAAAAATGATTTGTTGTATCTTCTTTGAGGTTAGTTGGGGTTTACCCTTTCTCAAAACAAATTGATAAAGGAGATTGTACCCGGATGGTGCTAAACTTTTGGAAATTTCAGGTTTAAATTCTTTGCGCTTACACCCAACTCCTTTTCCTTGCCAACAAAAACTCTTCATAAAATCCTACAGTTAACTCATAGAAGACTGCTGATGAAAAGAGGTTCTTATGTAATTTTATCTTTCATGAATTTCCTCATATCTCTCCCTGTTTTTAGACAGCAATGATATAAACAGTAATAATTAGCTCAAACTTGACGTGATAAAATGAGATTATCTTGACAATTCTAAATCTTTTATCTTATTAACTTTGATCCTTCTCTTCTTCTTGTTATTCTTGTTGTCCACCTTCTCCTTATTGTTGTTATTATTATTATTATTAAACTTGTTGCAATTCATATTAGACATCATGCAACCATTATTCAATAGCATTTGTCATTTTTATTGATCGGTGGAATGATAAGACTGGAATGCATCATTTTTTTTCCCTTTTGCAGTTTTGTGGTTGGCATAGTAGAAAGAGGAAAGGATGAATATTTGAGGCCAAGTTCAAGACCCTTGCTTACTTGAAAGTGATTGTTAACATTATAATACCTTTTTTCTAGCTTAGGATTCTCTTGTTTATAAATTGTACCTCTAGATGTATTCTTCAATAAGTGGCTAATGATTTTGCCCTCCTTTCAAGGTTGGATGAATAAGGAAGTTATAGAGATATGGAAACATTCATAGTGAAATGCATAGGTTAGTATTTAGTGGACATTGACTATGAAAATTGAAACATGGCTACTCTTGTGGCTTTTTCCTTTTTTTTTTTTTTTTTTTTTTATTTTTTCTTGTCACTTGTTGGGCCTCCTGCTAACAATGGTCCTATTGGAGAATTCTTGCTTTGGAGCATGCACAAAATAGCTCTTTTGGGGCAAAATTATCTGCAAGTTAAAATGATGCAGAAAAAAGCATTGGAGCAATTTTTCTCATCTCATAATGTCTTGTCTAAGAAGGAACATTACTTCCAAAAGTGACCTTCCTAGCATAAATGCATATATGTCGGATGATATAGTGCAGAAACTACAGATCTCGGTATAAATTAGCGATCAAACTAACCTTCAAAGGCAACCTATAAATTGCACTCACAAACAATTAATTTTTACATGTATACTCTTAAACTTTCAAATTTCCCCTTCTATAGGGAGGATATTTCTGAAGGCAAAGATCAAGTCAGCGAGAATTTGGAAACCAGAGGCCTGGTACCAGTCGGAAGGTCTCCAGATGCTGTTGTAGGTACACTTGTACGAATGCTCAAGACTGCCGCACCTCTGCAGCAAGATCCTTCCAGCTCGATCAGATATGCTCAATTCTTGAGGGACGAATCTTGGAACCCCAGGATCCAGCATAACAAAGACAGGAAAGCTGGAGTGGAAAAATCTGAAAGCCCTGTTTCAAGTTCAGGAACTTCAGGGCTTTTCAAGCCTAGGACTGCAGCAGATGCATTAGAAGAGCTGGGGAGTTACAAAGAGACGAAAGAGTTGTTACTTAAACAGGGTGGATCTCAGTCACCGGATGACAAACTGTGAAGATAAGTCTGCAGGTGGAGGTTCTTCTTAATACTGACCATATTGATTGCTTATATGTACATATATATGTACAGTATTTCATTTTGCTAAGGAAGTTTGAGTCCTAGCATACAAGTTGAGATATTCTTGGCACTGTTCACAACTGTAATTTAAAGTCGGTAGTTTGGCTGCACATTTTATGGCTACGACTTAATACCTTTAATATATTGTTATTTTTAGTTATTTTGCATTATTATCTAATACAATGAAGTTCCTGGTGTCACGAGTTCATGAGATTGTCACTGAAATAGCAGCTTATTGGTTGGGCAAATGATATATAGTTAAAATTTAGGCTCCACATAGGGGCAACTTCCTAGAGAAACTGGGTTATCGCCATATCTAGCCAACCTCATTAACCCGGTTAAACCCGAGATACGCTGCAGTTACGTTAAACATGGCTGTTAGATGTGTGCTGTATTTTGTTTGGAATTGGGAGGAGTCAACATCCACCTAATATCCAACCCACCCAATGAGAGGACATGGCTCCTAGCTTTTCCATATTATTATTTTTTTAAGAAAAAAAGATCTGGAGGGGCTAATCTTCACCTTATATATATACTAGCTTGCCCCACCTGAGGTGTGACTGCAATCAAGATCAAACCTCCAACTTCTAGTTCAATTAGCAAGAGGTAATAATATCATCAGAGCAGTGATAAGTTTATTGTGATAAGTTTATTATTTTTACGGGTTTGAGTGACACCTCCATGAGTCTCAATAATTAGAAACTGCTGCACGTCTAAAGCAGTGGTTTGCACAATAGGCATGCTTAAGGCCTATATATATATGTGGCTTGTGAACCATGAAAAACTAACAAGCAGCATCAGTGCATGCTGTATCTACTAAGATCGAGCTCCGTGATTCAGGCTCCAACGTTGGTGATAACCGTCCTCATGAAATTTGCATGCAAGGACTTGTCATGATTCTTCATGCATGTACAAAAAATTTAGAAACAAAATCGCGCGCCCTTCATAATTTTGGCAACCGGTGTGCAAGAGAGAAGGTAGAGAAAGGCACCGCAAAGGCAAAGGAAATAAACTTGTTTTAACTTTCACTGGCCTCTAGGGGGCGGTTAATTGCAGCAGGAGTCTAATTGGCATCTCGTGGGTCTGGAGTGGACTCCAACAGACCCTTTGAATTAATGTTGGTGCGCACAAAGTGAGGGCGTGGTGAACAGTGCAAACTGTATTCCACTTTGGGTCTGTGGTGCACACACGTCCTCCGATCCATAGTATATATAAATATGTTCAAGTGAAACCTCTGCCAGCGCTGGCTTACTAGTTTTTCCATGCAAGCAGCGTGACTACATATATATATATATATATCCACCATATCTACCATCAAAGAAGACCCTATATATTATTCATTTATAAACTCGATCTGGAGATGCCAGTTAAAATAGTCTTGCATGATACCATATATATATATTTGGGTGGAAGAAGAGGATACATATATTCGATCTGTAGCTCATGCAGAAAACATGAATACCCTTTCGATCTTCTTTCCACGCACTTAAAAGAAACAAAGCTACTTCATATTTGTTCTTTCCACGCTCTTAAAATTAAGAAACAAAGCTACGTACTTGATATTGGGTCAGGAAGAGAGAGAGAGAGAGAGAGAGAGAGACCCGTATAAAGCGTCTTCACAGCCCAGTGGAGCCAAAGAGTTTCATGAGTCCAAAGGTAACAGCCATGGCCGTCCACCCTCCTACCAACACCCTCAGTGCAGACCTCCCCACCGGAGCCCGGCCCAGCGCCGCCCCGACACACCCAAACACCAGCAATGCCCCGGTTGCCGCCGCCGCCACCACCCCCAACCTCACCTTATAGCTTCTTATGAACCCAGCTGCCAGCAGAGGCACCATCGCCCCCACTGAGAACGCCAGGGCCGAGGCTGCGGCCGCCTGCACCGGGCTGGGCAGCCCATCCTGGTCCACCTTGTCACCGCCCTTGTCCCTTTGCTCTCTCTTCAGCTGCGCCACCTCGATGTCCAACTGAGAGTACACCGACACGAACTCTCCGATGGCCATGCTGCATGCCCCGGCCACAAGGCCAGCGAAGCCCGAGAGCACCATCGCCTTTACGTCGGCCTTCACAGCTCCCACTCCCAACATCAGCGAGGCGGTGGAGACCAGCCCGTCGTTTGCCCCAAGGACGGCAGCTCGAAGCCATTGTCCCCTCTGCGAGTAGTCATGCTCCTCCTCGCCCCTTGGTTCGGAGCTCTCCACGCCATCAATCGTCAGCATGGTTTCGTTACGGGCCATAAAGGGATCGATATGGGGGTATGAGAAGAAGAAGCAGCAAGCAGGGTGGGAGGAGGAGAGGAGGTGCATGTGAGAGTGTGTCCGGCGCATGGCTTGAGTGGGTGTTATATGCTGGTTGGTGGACACTGTACACACAAGCCGTGGTTAAGCCATCAAAGAAAGATACAGTTGAAAGTTGAAACCCAAAAGCCAAATCTTTTCTTTGACTGCCCGTTAAAAATTACTTCTCTTTCATATATATATATATATATATATATATATATATATATATATATATATATATATATATATATATATCTTAGGTGGTGCAAGAGTAAAACATATAGCTGATCACCTAAAAACGTAGCGCCTTTGCCACTATTCAATTGCTCAATTAGAGGAATTATTTTAAGAGAAAAAAAAGAAGGAAAATGGAGATCGAGGGAGAGCACATAAGCAACTTCTATCAAGGATGCTCAACAAGAGAGAGTTACATATCAGATTTTGATGCCACTAGACATATTGATTTGTATTTTTCTTCTTGACATGCAATGCAATGGTGGTTCATGGATATGACTTCGTGCATGCAGCTAATGGAATTGCACTAAATAAAAATCCTTTCTTAACAAACAATCAAGAGGGGCGCATTAAAGGCCCGAGCAATGCAAATCGAGTAAACATTTTTGAGTAATGACTAGACTAATAATATCCATTTACTTTTGTCTGCTCAAATTAAAGACTAATGCTTAATTTAGCTTTAACACATTAGCGGGCTTCTAGAATTGATATCGAGTTATTGATGGCAGTTCCATTTTACCACAAAGGAATGACAAGCAGCAAGTTTCTCCTCACATCTTTTGGGTAAAACAAGAAAAGTAGATGGATTCTCATATATTGCTTCCTTCTTTTTCTGGCCCTTTTTCGCAAAGGCCAATTTTGAATTGCTTGTATGCCTGTATATAGGTGATCATGGATTGCTGAATCGACGAGCACTTTGTCAAAGAGAGGGCAAGAACAGATAACGTTAGTAAATGGGAAGGGAGTATGCATTCCACACGACTGCCACCCACCCCGAATTATTTATTCGGTATTGGGCGTTTCCTAATCATGGCTGCTTTTATCCTGTCCCCACTGAGTTAGTGCTCTCAAGTATTCATCCATGGTGCGTTCCCCCGGCTCCTCCTTTTTTGGGTCGAGGTCTCCCTTATTGGTCACCTCTCCTAATCTTATCTGAGTGGTCATGAATGATCCATACCGAACTTTAAACATGCAAGAGTTATCCCAGCGCTTGCGTATAATGGGAGGGTGATCTATATTTTGGAAAATGCTGCTTTGGGCCACGAAAGATCCAATGTTGTGTTTCTCGAGCTCAACGCATCTAGCATTGCAACGCAGTCTAACGCCTAGAGCCAGCCAGACCAAATCGTCATTAATGAATCTGAACTTTCTGAGATGAGGATAAAAGTTAGCAGACCTTATTCTTGTTTTGAAGTTAAAATGGAGAGGATGGAACCCCAGGCATTATAAAAGAGAGAAAATTACCAGGAGGGAAGAGAATGGCTTATTAGAAGTTAGCCAAAGAGAAATAAATTCAGTATGCATGTGGAAGTTAGCTAGAAGTTGGCAGATCCTATTCATTAAATACTGATTTTTTATACATTAATGTCAGCTGGTGTGGTAGATCATTCTGCATATATAATTTTCTTGTCGTAATTTGTCAGTGATTGCCAATATAAAATTTTACTAAAAAAATAAAAGAATTCCTTTTTTGAGGTTTTATACTGGCGGGGAGCTCAATATGCCTAAAGAACAGCCAAAACTATCAGCATTAACCGGAAGAGAAGAGATGAGCGAGGTAATCCTGTTTCATCCATTGACAACACAGCCTCTTGGTAAGGACTTGAGACCAGCTCCTCTCCTGCTTTGGCACCAACAGTCTGGAGCTTTATTTAGTTTGCTCCTTCCCAACATCATCATCAACAAGGAGTCTGACTCCCAAACCGGCGTAGGGTTTAGACATTTTGTCAATGGCATTTCCGGTCAGTATCCAATCAAATTAAGATAGGTTGTGCATGAAGTTCATTTCTAGTCAAAAAGGCTATTGCCAAATGGCCTCTCTCTCTCTCTCTCTCTCTCTCTCTCTCTCTCTCCCCCTCTCAACTTCCTTGTTTACAAGTGATGCCCTCCTTGAGAAAGATTTGAGTGGACTTCCAGACGCTATGCTCCACAAGGAAAAGTCTTTACTTGGGTTGGGATTTTCAATAGCCAGCCCAAGTTCTTATTGGAGCCTCAGATGAAGTGGCACATGCTTTGCGAGCCCAATATCCCGGCCCTGACCCAACATTGTTGATGGCCGAGGTGGGTTGGCCTAGTAAAATTCTAGCTTGTCAGCCCAGGTAAATGCCTTATCCTCAGGGAACCTTTCTCTTTACTTAAGGATGAAACTTAGGTGTAGTTTTTTTTTTCGTCCGAACTATATATCCAATTCTCTCCCCCCTTTGACAATTGTAAGCGCCCTTCTAAACCTCGTATGATGGTAAGCAAAAGAGAGATGGAGAGAGAACCGGATGGGCTGGACGGAAGATCCACACCTAAGTTTCATTTTTCATCTATTTATTTGAGAAAAATCCTCGGCGACCATCATGACAGTGCTTAGGTTTTGCGTCGGCTTGTGGCCTTGTCTTGTCTCTCTCGCAAGTTTGATTCGAGATGCACTCTGGGAAGCTGAGCTTAAAGCCTAAACAAGGCGAGTTACCATTACAAATGTATAAAGATCTAAATTAATGATGTAAAATTTAGCAGAGACAGCAATCGTATGATTCGATACTCTTTGTTGCCATCGGGATCCGTCCTTCGACTCGGGTGCAGTCGATCTTCTGAGGCGGACCTGCACAAAAGTCATCACGTGAGAGGCGTTGGGGGTGGCCCTCCGCGGAAGATCCTCCGATGCTCAAGTCAGTATGGGAAATCGGCGATCAATCAGAAAATGAAGAGGTGGATCTCTCCGGGGAGTCTCTCCAGGTGGAACTTTTGCTCGGCGTCCATTGATTCCGCGGTCGCCAGTCGGGACAGTAGGTTGGCACGGGCATTCTCGGATCTGGGAATCTAAGTAATCTCAAACTCGGAAAAATGGGGAAGTAGATTCCGCACTTCTTGAAGATATCGAACCATGTTCGGCTCCCGAGCCTCAAATTCTCCTCGTACATGGCCAGCCACTAGCTGAGAGTCGGTGAAGGCGTTAAGTTTCTCCACCTTCAGGTCGCGGGCGATTCGGAGGCCGGCTAGCAGGGCTTCATACTCAGCTTCGTTGTTAGAGGCCGGGAAAGAGAAGCGGACGCCGTATTCAAAGGTTGCCCCCTCCGGACTGGTGAGAACCAGGCCCGCACTGGAACGATGAGCGTTAGATGACCCGTCGACATGGAGGAGCCACCAGGCTCCAGATTTTGGTTCTTCGGGGGAGTCTGGGGTGGAACCGTCCTCCGGGATGGTACACTCGAGGAGGAAATTGGCTAGCACCTGAGCTTTGATGGCTGGGCGAGGCTGAAAGTGGATGTCATGCTCGCTCAACTCAACGGCCCATTTGGTCATTCTTCCTGATGTCTCGGGGCGGTGGACCACCGCCTTGATGGGTTGGTCGGTTAGGACCGTCACAGAATGTGCCTGGAAGTACGGTCGCAGCTTTCAAACTGAGGTGATCAAGGACAACACCATTTTTTCAATCCTGCTATATCTTGTCTCCGCATCACGGAGCAGCCTACTGACATAGTAAATCGGCTTTTGGACCTTGCTTTCCTCTCTGACCAGCACCAAACAGATGGTACCTTCTGAAACAGCCAGGTACAAGAACAGGGTCTCGCCCGGGCTCGGACTGCTGAGGAGTGGGGGCGAGCCAAGGTATTTCTTGAGATCTTGAAATGATTTTTGGCATTCAGGGGTCCACCGGAAGTTCTTAGCCGACCGGAGGGTTTTGAAGAAGGGGAGGCATCTCTCGGCCGAACGCGCCACAAAGCAGTTAAGAGCCGCTATCCTCCCAGTTAGGCGCTGGACCTCTTTAATAGATGTCGGGGGCGCCATTTGTCGGAGAGCTTGAATCTTCTGGGGGTTAGCTTCGATACCTCGTTGGGAGACCATGAAGCCGAGAAACTTCCCGGAGTTAACGCCGAAGGTGCATTTGGTCGGATTGAGTCTCATCCCATACTTGTGGAGCGTTGCAAAGCTCTCTGAGATGTCCTCGACATGCCGTGATGCTTCTTTGCTCTTGACCAGCATATCGTCCATATACACCTCCATATTCCGGCCGATTTTCTCCTTGAATACTTTGTTAACCAGCCTTTGGTAGGTGGCACCTGCATTATTAAGACCAAAGGGCATGACGCGGTAACAGTAAGTACCTCGGTCGGTTATGAAGGCGGTCTTTTCTTCATCCTCGGGGGCCATCTACATCTGATTGTAACCCGAATAAGCGTCCATGAATGATAGCATTTGATGACCTGAGGTGGCGTCCACGAGCTGGTCGATCCGGGGAAGAGGGAAGCTGTCCTTCGGGTAGGCTTTGTTGAGGTCGGTGAAGTCGATGCAAATCCTCCACTTGCCGTTCGACTTCTTCACCATGACGACGTTTGATAGCCAGCTTGGATAATTTACCTCCCGGACGAAGTTTGCCTTGATGAGTTTATCTACTTCTTCTTCAATGGCCTTTTGTCGTTTCGGGGCAAAGCTCCTCTTCTTCTGCTTGACGGGCCTGTGCATCTCGTCCATGTTGAGATGATAGACGAGAACCTCGGGGCTGATCCCCGGCATGTCAGAGGCGGACCAGGCGAAGATGTCAGCATTGCTTCGGAGAAACCTGATCAATCTGTGCCGAGGTTCGCCCTTGAGCAGCGACCCGATTTTTATGGTTCGGTCGGGACGAGCCTCATCCAACGGCACCTCCTCCAGTTCCTCTGCTGGTTCTCCTCGCTGTTCGGCGAAGTCCTCCCGAGCGTCTAGACCGTCAACTTCCGGCACTCTGGACTGAAGGCTGGTAACGAAGCATTGCCGAGCCATGGCTTGACTTCCTCGAACAACTCCAACTCCCTGTTCGGTGGGGAATTTCATGGATAAGTGTGGGATGGAGACAACTGCCTTGAGGGACATTAGGTCGGGCCTGCCGAATATTGCATTGTATGGGGACCTGAGTTTGGTCACCAGGAAGTCTGTGTAAACAGTGGCCACAAGGGGCCAAGCTCCTGCGCGGACCGTCAGGGTGACGACCCCTTCCGGGATGATGACGTCGCCTGTAAATCCCATTAGGGTGGAATCCACGGCTCGAAGGTTTTCCATGAGTAGTTTCATCTTGGCAAACACATCGAGGTACAGAACATTCATCGAACTTCTACTGTCAACAAGGATCCGACTTACATCATAGTTATTCAAATTGAGGGATACAACTAATGCATCATCATGGGGGAACTGTATCCCTTGGAGATCATCGTCGGAGAAAGAGAGCTCGCCCGTCCGTGCCTTCTTTGGCGCTGATCCTTCTTCATCGTTCCTAGGGCCCGATCCGCCGACCTCTTTGATCATGTTGATGCGGCCGATCACGGGTGGATTTGGTGGAGGAGGAGGTTGTTGAGGTTCGGGATGGTAGTCGCCTCCTTGTCCTGGCTCAGGCGCCCTCCTGAACTGATTCAGCCGCCCCCGCTGGATCAGCCTTTCGATTTCATTTTTTAGCTGCCAGCATTCTTCAGTATCGTGGCCGTGCTTCCGGTGGTATCGACAGTACTTGGTGGGGTCTCTTCGGGTCGGGTTCCCTCAGAGAGGAGCTGGCCGGGGGAGTTGGTGCTCTATCTCCATAAGGATCTGCGCCCGGGGCACGGTTAGCAGAGTGTAGCGATCGAATCGTCTGGGCGGGCTCCGGGAGCGATTCCTCGGCGGCAGTGGGAGAGCTCTTTGGTGGCGAGACAGACTCGGCCGACGGGCGGGTCGATGCCTATCGGGACCTTTGGACTCCTTCTTCTTTGCCAGCTCGGCGTGGGCAACTCTCCGCGACTCTTCGACCCTGGCGTATTTGTCCGCCAGGGCCATCATATCGGAGAGGTTAGGGGGTAGCTGACTTCCATCGCCAGGTAGAAGTCGCTTTCCTTTGAGACTCCCCCCGCCAAGGCGGACATAGCCACCTCATGATTAAGGTGGTCCACCTCCAACATGGCCTTATTGAAACGGCCAAGATAATTTCTCAAGGACTCCCCCTCTTTCTGCTTGACTTCGGAGAGGGAGTCAGATTTCCGTCAGTGGCGGCGGCTGCTGACGAACTGGCCGATAAAAAGACGGCTCAGCTCATCAAATGAATCAATGGAACCTGGCTTTAAGGCATTGAACTAGGTTCGGGCAGATCCTCTGAGGGTGGAGGGGAAAGCGCGGCAGAGGATCACGTCGGATGCTCCATGGAACATCATTATTGACCGGAAGCTGCTGAGATGGTCGTCCGGGTCAGAAGAGCCGTGATAGGGTTCGACGGCTGGTAGCTTGACATGGGAGGGAATCACTTCCTCCATGATCCCTTTGGAAAAAGGGATGCCCTGCTCCGCTTTGGGCTGAGGCAGATGGGCCTGCCTGGCGGCGTCCAGCTCCTGGCGCATCTCCCGGATCTGTCGACGGATCTCCTCTTCAGCGGTAAGAGGAGCTGGGCGAGGGGAGCACAGGGACGGCGTCGAATCATGGTGGGAGGACACCGGGGAGAGGGTCCGGGCTCGCCGAGATCTGGGAGGGTCCCTGTCGTAGCCGTCTCGCGGAATTGGTTTGTCCCCTCTGGGTCGATGTGGGGGATCCGTGGCTTCATGCGGACCGGAGGAGGAGGTCGCCGGCGAAGAAGGGATCGCGGCCTCCTTATGAAGATGCGGAGCGGGAGGAGCTGCGAAATGCTCCTGGACCAGGTGGGTCAGGGTCTGAACTTGCTGAACCAGCGTGGCGAACTGGTCCTGGGTCACCGGGATGGCTGGCGGCGACAGGGTTTCAATTGGTGGAGGCTGTGGTGCTACACTGCTCACCGGATTAGGTCTCTGGGAGGCGACCTGGTCTTGGGCTTCAGAGGTTGCTCGTCTCCGATTGGCCATTAGAGAGGTTCTACCCTAGATCAAGATCCTTATCTCCTTTCTTCAAGTTTTAACGGGACTTGAGGCCCTTCCTCTAGCGCCAATCTGTTGCCGCCGGGATCCGTCCTCCGACTCGGGCGCAGTCGATCTCCTGGGGTGGACCTGCACAGAAGTCCTCACGCGAGAGGCATTGGGGGTGGCCCTCCGCGGAAGACCCTTCGATGCTCAAGTCAGTGTGGGAAATCGGCGATCAATCAGAAAATGGGGAGGTGGATCTCTCCGGGGAGTCTCTCCAGGGGCGGCCGATCGGGAGCTCTAGGGGGGAGCACCGACGAGCAGTTGGGGAGAGTGGGAGAGTGAGCGCATACCTGAGAGAATCTGGGAGTGTTGTATTTATAGGCTGTCACCTGGATCTTGAGCGCCTTCTGGAAGGTTCGAAAGTTGTTAGGATACGGAGACGGATCGAATCAGGCCGTCGTGGGGGCCGTTGGGATCCGGATCTTGTTCGTTAGGGGATCGATGGCTAGGAGAGCTCCTTGATGGCTTGAGATCTGATAGGTGCGTGGGCCCCAGGTAGCCGTGATAGGTTCTAGACCACTCCTCAACATGATTCCTTGCTTGGGACACTGTTACGATAGGCCTGGGCTCTCTCGCGCCAGGTTCCGCAGAGGTGAGTGTTGGACCGTGGGAAGCTCGGGGGAGCCGAGCTACGGAAGCTCGGGGAAGACGAGCTATGGGAAGCTCAGGGGAGCTGAGCTACGGAAGCCCAGGAAAGACGAGCTATGGGAAGCTTGGGGGCGCCGAGCTACGGAAGCTCGGGGAAGCCAAGCTATGGGAAGCTCGGGGGAGCCGAGCTACGGAAGCTCGGGGAAGCCGAGCTATGGGAAGCTCGGGGAAAACGAGCTACAGGAAGCTCGGCTCCCCGAGCTTCCCATAGCTCATCTTCCCCGAGCTTCCGTAGCTCGGCTCACCCGAGCTTCCTGTAGCTCGGCTCCCCGAGCTTCCTGTAGCTCGTCTTCCCCGAGCTTCCCATAGCTCGGCTTCCCCGAGCTTCTGTAGCTCGGCTCCCCCGAGCTTCCCATAGCTCTGCTTCCCCGAGCTTCCGTAGCTCGGCGCCCCCGAGCTTCCCATATCTCGTCTTCCCCGAGCTTCCGTAGCTCGGCTCACCCGAGCTTCCCATAGCTCGTCTTCCCCGAGCTTCCGTAGCTCGGCTCCTCCGAGCTTCCCACGGTCCAACACTCACCTCCGCGGAACCTGGCGCGGGAGAGCCCAGGCCTATCGTAACAGTGTCCCAGGCGAGGAATCATGTTGAGGAGTGGTCTAGAACCTATCACGGCTACCTGGGGCCCACGCACCTATCAAATCTCAAGCCATCAAGGAGCTCTCCTAGCCATCGATCCCCTAACGAACAAGATCCGGATCCGAACGGCCTCCACGATGGCCTGATTCGATCCGTCTCCATATCCTAACAACTTTCGAACCTTCCAGAAGGCGCTTAGATCCAGGTGACAGCCTATAAATACAACACTCCCAGATTCTCTCAGGCATGCGCTCACTCTCCCACTCTCCCCAGCTGCTCGTCGATGCTCCCCCCTAGAGCTCCCGATCGGCCGCCCCTAGAGAGACTTTCCGGAGAGATCCACCTCCTCATTTTTTGGTTGATCGTCGATTTCCCATACTGACTTGAGCGTCGAAGGGTCTTCCGCGGAGGGCCACCCCCAACACCTCTCACGTGAGGACTTTTGTACAGGTCTGTCCTAGAAGATCGACTGCATCCAAGTCAAAGGACGGATCCCGACGACAACACTCTTAATACGAAATTTAAACGATGTTTAAAGGCCATACCAGCAAAATGCCATGGCCACAGCACGTGATCCAGTACCCGACCATAATGAAGATGGAAATGGAATCCTGGCCGCTCTGAAAAGGATTGAAGTGGCTTCGATTTGAGATGAACGACAGGAGCCTATGTATGAAAGCACCACAATAGCGACGGCAGTATTTAAGTAAATTCATTAAAAAAAATTTCCTCCTAAACTCTTGTTTTTGTTCGGTTACGAGCACACTGAAAACCAAGGCTGCACCAATCTAAATCAAGAAAAAATCTTTCTACATCATCTCTGATAAAGAATATTAAAAATTAAATTTAAATCTTTGATGAAAATCATCATCATGAAACTCAAAAATTATTTATGTTTAATCATTAAAAATTAATAAATATAAATGAAAGCGTACATGAATCCATATTGCTTGATTGCTCTTGCGGTTGGCCTTACATATCAATACATAGAGAGCCCTTTAGAATTTTCTCTAAACTATACTTTCTATTATAGAATTCAGACAAGAAGATCGTACCAGTGACCATAACCGCTATATATAGATAATTTCATCATTATCTTTTGATATTTTTTATTTTAGCTCATCATAAAAATAGAAATAACCCCTTAGGTCTCTACACATTAAAGGGTCATACCTTATCATATACATTAAAGTTCAAATCACTGAAACCTTAACTAATCACTTTTAATTGGGCTTAACCTTATTTGACAGTTTGTAATACATAATTATTTCTTATATAAGCCCAATATTGATTAAAAATCCAACACAAAAGCACGTATTGAGCACATTCATTGATCACGCATCCATACAAATGTGCGTACGAAACACGTTATGATCAATTGAACCATAATACACGTGCTTGCATGGATATACAATCAATAGTCATACTCGATGCATGCGTTCATGCAACAGGAACGATGTACAAAGTCAATTGATTCAATGGATCCCAAGATATTACAGTTCTGGGCTATCGCCCATTCTTGGACGACTCTCGGCCTATATAGGCTGAAGAAGCTTGGGCCAGGTCAACATGGGATCAAGGAAAAATTTCAAGCAAGCTCCACCAACTTTTAATATCAGAGCCATTTGTCATGCCAATCGATTCTCTCTCTCTCTCTCTCTCTCTCTCCCCACCCCCCTAACCAAACCACATAAAGGTAAACTTCAATGCTTCCAAGCAGTTACAAGATTTTAACTTCTTCAATTAATGCTTTAGATTCGATGGGTAGTTGGCATGGATTCAAAGCAACTACAGTAATGCTTTAGCATTCCAAAATCACTTTAAAAGGCGACTTAACTACCATTATCATCAACTCTCAACTTCTTCAATTAATGGTCTAGAATTGATGGGCGGTTGGCATGGGCTGAAAGTAATTGCGGCAATGTTTTAGCATTTCAAAATCATTTTAAAAGATGGCTTGGCACAAGTCCAACTATCGCTCAACCGGTTGTGTGCTTTAATCTTTGTGCCGTGCGAGCTCTGGCGTTGTTTGCTTAGGATGCTTTAAGATTTGTGCTCGATTGTTGTCTACCTAATCTCTGATGTGTCAGGTTGTTTCGGCGGCCCTTCCTCTCCGGTTGGTTGTCTTCCGGAGTTCCTCTTCTCCATGGCTTCGATTGGAGAGTTTGCTGCCTCGAAGGCATGAACAGGGGCCAGGCGTCCGGCTTTGTTTGGGTTTTGTCTTCCCTGTCACTGGCTGAGGTGATTGAGCTGAAAGGCCATTTCCCAAAGGTGGTTTGTATCCCTACTGTGACGCTGGAGGAGACTAGCATCTGCTGGAAGGAGAAGGTCATCTTGGCCCGTACCTTTCAGCGTTGGGTTCCGCCGGATGCGTTCATCAGGGAATTCCGGCGAGCGGATGTTTCTGGGGTCATTCAGCTGCTAAGCCTTGCTCATCGCTGCCATATCTTCCGGTTTGAGGAACCTGGTTCGAAGGATATGGTGATCGGCCATCCATGGGTGGTCAACGGGCAGCCTCTTGCCATTGAAGATTGGCGGCCAGAGTTTGTTCCGGCTCTTGATGTTGTGTCCACTGCCCTCCTATGGGTGTGGCTGCCCTCTCTCCTGGTTGAATTTTGGAATGAAGAAGTGTTGAGAGATATCTTGGCTCCGGCGGGTGAGTTCGTCTTCGCTGACTCTGCCACTCGGTTGTTGTCCAGGGGGGATTCGCCAGAGCTTGCGTTCGAGTGGATCTCCGGCGTCCTCTCCGGCCGGGTGTCTGAATTTAGGGAACGGGAGCTCCCTTTTGGCAGCAGTTCCAATTTGAACAGCTGGAAGGCATTTGCCCATGCTGTGGTTCGATCCACCTCTCTGGCCCCTGCACTCTGTCATCCCCGTCTCGGCGTCGTCTGAGCAGTCTTCGGCTGGGCCTTGCTTTGGGCCTTGGATGTCGGCTACCCGCCATCAACGACCGTCGGGTTCGGTGCAGAGGAAATCTTTGATGCATCTTGGATCCTCCCAAGCTGCTCCTGAGCCTCCCTCATTTGGTTCTTTGAAGCCGGATTCATTGGCTAAGGGCTGGTTAATTCCTGCCAAGTTGTCTCGTCGGAGATCCTCTAAGGCTGGTAAGTCCCTCGCTAGTGTGGTGTCGGCTCCTATTCTCGCTCCGGCCAGCTTGAAGTTGGGGACTGGTCTAGCTATGGATGGTTCCAATGATAAAAGAGGCACGCCGGTTGAGGGAGCCTATGCCGGTTTTAACAGTCCTATGAAGGCAGAGAAGAAAGAAATTCAGACAGTTGGTCCTGATCTCCAGCTTACTGTGATCCATAATTTGAAGTCTAATAATCCTTTTGCCCTTTTGGGTGCGGGCAATTGGGATGGTACGTCCTCAGCCCGGTCTGATACCAATTTGGGTCCTTCTAAGCGTGCCAGGCCTGAGGAGTCCCACCCACTGCGGACGTCTTTTAAAAGTGATAAACGGAAAGGTAAAGGCACTGCTTCTTTGACTAAAGGATCCAAGGAGAAGTCTAATCTAACTGCTAGTCCAACCTTGGTCGGGGTTCTACCTCTTCTAGTAGCAGGCCTGATAAGGCTTCCTCTGGTCAGGAGTCTGGCTGTATTGTGAATGGGGGCCAGTTGTCAAAGGATGTGAATCGTAACCATGATGCGGTTCTATCTTTCCTTAAACTGGCAATCCAGGGTCAGTCGAAGGATCCCGACCTCCCGATGTTGGATCTCGGGCTGCTGAAGCTATACATGAGGCAGCTGTCCAACGGGCTGATAATCCTAGGATGGATTGTATAATGCAGTCAATGTGGGTGGTACCCTATCTTCGGGGTACCTTTCTGATTCGGTTATGATGGAAGATCAGGGTGGCCATCACCCTTCCCCCCAATTGTAAATGAAAATCCTTATATGGAATGTCAGAGGAGCTCGAAAACCGTCTTTTCGATCCTCTTTTGGTAGACTGTTGCAGATTCATAATTTTGATATATGTATTTTAACGAAAACCCATTTATCGGGAGACAACTTGGTCCGATTTTGGAGACAGGCTGCCAGCACTTGGTCTTCATATGCTGTGGAGTCCGAGGGTCTTTCTGGTGGGATTGTTGCTTTTTGGCGACACTCCTCGGTATCTGTGAATGCCTTTCATCAGTGTAATCAACAGATCACTCTTCTTATCTTGGAAGGGTCTTCTGACCCCTGGCTCCTCTCGGGGATTTATGCCAGCACTGATTTCAGGGAAAGGCGTGTTCTTTGGGCTGAGATTCTCTCCCTCCTTAACCAGGGTATTCCGTCCATTGTGGTTGGTGACTTTAATTGTATTGTTGCTGCTAATGAAAAGAGAGGTGGTAGACAGGTCATTGATTCAGCAGATATCTCTGAGTTTAGATCGTTCATCTCTTTAGCTGGTTTGCTGGATCTGGGATTCTCTGGAGCCCAATTCACCTTGGTGTAATAATCGCCAGGGTTTGGCTCGTGTTTGGAAAAGGTTGGATAGAGCCCTGTCTACTGCTCAGTGACTCAGATGTTTCCCTTTGCCACTGTCACTCATCTGTCCAGGATTGCGTCCGATCACTGTCCTATTTTGATTTCCACTGATCCTGTTCTTCATCAGCGGTGACAGTTTAGATTGAGCAATTCTGGATGCCCTACCCTTCAGCTCGAGCTATTATATCCCAGGTCTGCACATACCTATGAGAGGTAATGCTATTTACCGTCTCTCTAGACGGTTGGAGCTGGTTAGGCGTCAGCTGACTAGATGGAATAGATTTGAGGTTGGCAATTTAGCAAGACAGATCGAGCAAGTTGAAGCTGACATTACTCTTATCCAAGAAAGGGAGGATCAGGATGGATGTCTTTCTATTCTTGATCTCTCCTCTCTTCGCTCCAAGCTTGCTCTTCACCACTCCCTTCTGCTGCAGCAGGAGACTTATTGGAGACACGATCTAGGGTTCAGTGGATCCGGGAAGGAGACCGTAACACCGGTTTTTCCATCAGGCCACTTTGAAGCGTCGGGCAGCTAATAGAATCCAAAGATTAGTTGATGAGGTGGGCAATCTCCAAGACAACTTTGTTGTTATCCATGATCAGTTACTTCAGTTTTTCCAGTGTAGATGGACTGAGTTATCAGGTGCTGGGGCTCCTGTGTTCCGGGTTCCTCCTTCCAAGAAGGTCTTTGATCATCAGAATGACCTTTTGACTAGATCGATCATGGTTGAGGAGATTTGTATGGCTTTATGGGACCTCGGGCTGTTAAGGGCCTGGCCCTGATGCTTTCGCCATTATTTTTTCATCATTATTGGGACATTGTTGGCCAGGAGGTCACTCAGGCTATTCAGAGTGCTTTTCTTTCTAAATCTATTCTACTGATTGGAATCGAACTCTTGTCACTCTAGTGCCAAAGTGCCCTGATGCTTCTTCCCTCATCATTTTCAACCAATCAGCTTGTGCACTACACTATATAAGGTCTGTGCCCACCTTCTTGTCTCCCGGCTGCGTGTGGTGATTCCTCAGCTCATCTCTGCTAAACAATGGGCTTTCATTAGAGGTCGAGTATCTCCGATAATGTTCTCATTGCACAGGAGTTTATGCATGATCTTCAGAGAGCCTCGGCCAGTCAGTGTCTTATGGCAGTCAAGCTTGATATGGAGCGTGCCTACGATAGGTTGAGTTGGGTTTTTTTGCATCGAACTCTGATTGAGTTTGGTTTTCACGACCTGTTCATTGATTGGATTATGGCCTGCATCCAGAAGCCATCTTTCTCTCTGAGTATTAATGGTATGCAGACTAGTTTCTTCCACTCTACTGTGGGTCTGAGACAGAGATGCCCTTTATCCCGTTTATGTTCATCCTAGCTGCGGATGACCTTTCCCGTGCTTTTCATCAGGCCCAGCAGGACTGCCGCATCGCTCCCTTTCTGGCTGGACCTTTGGGACCCCCTGTCTCTCACCTTCTTTTTGCAGATAACTGTATTCTTCTAGGCCAGGCGTCTCTTCGTAATGCTATTAGTTATGCTTCTCTTATATAGTGATACTGTTGTGCTTTGGGGCAAAAGGTCAATTTAGAAAAGTCCTCGATTTGTTTCAGCCCAAAGACCTCCAGGTCTACCAGGGAAGCTATTCACCAAGCTCTGTGTATCTTTACCAAGGCTGATGGGCTATCATATTTGGGAATCTCGGTGTTGGGGAGGCGTCCTCACATTAGTAATTTCACTATTATTGAGAGATGCATTCGGGATCGGATTGATGGTTGGCAGGTCACCAGCTTATCCATGATGGCTAGGATCACTCTTATCCGCTCTATCCTTACGTCCCTTCCTATGCATCTTATCTCTAATGCTGCGGTCCCTATCACTTGTTTGCGAAGGATAGAGCGATGGTTCAGGGACTTTCTGTGGGCTTCTATGCAAGATGGTCACGGTATTCATCTTCAGGCTTGGGATTTGATTTGCATGCCTTTGCATGAAGGGGGTCTTGGTATTCAGTCCCTGCTTGTGAGGAGAGATGCTTTAATGGCGAGACATGCTTCGAGGTTTCTCCTTGATCCTCACTGTCTCTGGAGTTCCTTTATTCGAGCTAGATATGGTGATTGGTCTCCAGTTATGGCTCATCAGCCTTCGCGATGGCATTCTTTCTTTTGGAAGGAGGTATGTCGTCATGCTCCATCTATTCTGAGCAACATATCGTGGATGATTGGTGATGGCTCCTCGGTTGATGTTGTTCAGGATAGTTGGATCACTGATCTTCCCTTTCCCATTGGCCGTCCTTTATTAGCATGGATGTTCCGCAGCATATGATGGTGCATGATCTCTCCTCTTGGAATACCTCTATGGTGACCAGCTTATTCGGGGAGGAGTTTGCTCGACGGATCCTTTCTATTCCCCTCACCTCGGGACACATTCCTGATATGAGGTTATGGAGGAGATCTTGTCTATCCAGGGCCCCCACTAGGGACCTTATCGAGGATTTTAGACCCCAGCCCCAGAATTTGAGGGATGGGAATTGGATATGGAAGCTCCTTGTTCATCCTAGAGTCCAATTATTTATATGGAAGATATTGTGGGACTGTCTTCCTTCTTACTCTATATTGCGAGAAGGGGTCTTCATATTGAGGCGACGAGTCCGCTGTGTGGGCAGGAGGAGACTATTGATCATGCCATTTTTACATATCCCATTTTAAGCGGGATTTGGACGAGAATGAGTTATGATTGCAGAGTGGATGATTCTGGTTCCTCGTGTTCCCCTTTCCTTGATGCTCTCCGAAGGACTTCTAGATAGCGCAGCATCCTTTGGGCTATTACTGCCTATCGGATCTGGCTGTCACAAAACCTACTTATCTTTACTAATGAGACATTTTTTCACACATTAGAGCAGAAGGTCAGATCTATGGTGGCTGAAAGTGCTTCTCTTCTCACTGGTTCCAATTTTATAACCTTGGCTACTGGGGCTCCTCTGCTGTTTCGGCAGCGAACCGTCGCACAGTTTATATCTCTTGGGAGCCCCCCTCCAGGGTTTGTAAAAATCAATTTTGATGGAAGCGTTCATGGTAGACTGGCTGGGTCTGCTTTTATTATTCGGGGGACTGATGGAGCCTTGCTGGCGGCGGGTGGTTTTGGCTCTCTTGATTCTTCTGTCCCATGGTTGAGCTTTATGCAGCATGGGCTGGCATCTCCCATGCTGTTAGGCAGCTTCATGCCCAATGCTTGTTCATTGAGGGGGATTCTCTTTCTGTTATTCGGTGGCTTCGATTGGGATTCTGATCATGTCCCATCAACCCTATTCTCAGTGATATTCAGCTGTTCTGCGAGGTGTTCACAACCGGCATATCTACCGGAAAGCCAATTCTGCGGCAGATTGGATTGCGGCTGCTGTTGCCCAGCATGAAGGATTTTGGATATAGAAGCAGGGTGATCCTTGTCTCACTGCTCTCACGCAGATTTTACTCTGATTTATGGGCTGACTCGCACGAGGATAGTGTGATTGCCTGCCTGTACTAAAAAACAAAAAAAAAAGATGGCTTAACTATCACCATCTCTTGGCACAAGGGACATTCAAATAAAAAACATTCATACTTGGGAGATATTTGTTGGATTATTTCATTAGTAAAAGTTGAATGTTTACACTTATATATAAAGAAGAATATATTTGGTTGCATTCGAATATAACAAAATTTTAAATTTAATTATTTTTTATTCTTAAATCTACATTGATTTTAAAATTATTTTATTATTTTATTTTTTTTGAATTTTTGATCTATGTGTATATAAAAAAGAAAAAAATAACTTGATCCAGCTTTATTTACATCCAAATAATGTATGTATGTATTGTTGAACAAATATAGATAATGATAAGGACCAAGAGAGCGCACTCTCGAATGTTCTGACTGAATAACAAATACGCACGATAAGTCTTGATCGAAATGAAATAACAAGAACTTTTTCTAACACTTGTATTTGATTTGTTTATGGATTTTTTTTATCTATACATATCATACTTTAAGCAATATACAATAGCCACTAATAACTAAAATTATTATTATTCAAGTTAATGATCATTCATAAAAGAAACCAAGAGTTACACCAACTAAATTGCCATTAATCAAATTAATGATCGTTCAGTTACAAATATGAATGATACGAAAAGATAAAGAGGTTATACTAATTTAAACAAAATCTCAATATATATATATATATATAGATTAAGTTCTTTAAACACATTCAAATACCTACTTAGTTTATTTTAACAAAATCTTAATATATATACTAGAAGGAGGGTATCATGGAAGGATTGTTTTTTTGAGGTTCTGCGCGCCGTAGCCAAAAAAATTCATTCATATATATTTAGGTACGTACGTATGTATGGATGCACTTTCTAAACCATGCAATATAAGCTAACATTGCCTAAATAAAGCTCATTGGCGTGTAAGAAGGCATAAAATTGCTACCAATAATACGTACCAGATACAAATCATTCCCGTGTTATTCATGAGGATGCTTGATAAGTGAAGAGAGAAAATGTCAATGGATGCGCTCGCTTGAGCACACCTACTTTCGTACGCGAGAAAGGAATCCTGTTAACAACTACCCAACCACCTGCACCAGTGGCTGCCATCAAAGTTGATATGTTTAACGATGCACCAACCGATCGGGGCCCGTGGATGCTTTACCACTGCCAGTGGGTCTGCTCTTCGAACTTTACCCATCCCTCGACGTTAATTGATGTTGTCTCGCTGCCCCCACCACAAGACATAGATGACAAGGACAGGACCGTTCAACAATTTGATGCAAATAATCCATTTGCCTGTTACGGTACTAATGCTCAACGAAGAAATTATTAATTTTTTTTTCTTTTAACATTTATCTAAAAATTATAATAAACTAGCATAACAATATATACATTCTTTTTCTATCTGTTTTGAATGTAACGTAATAAACTATTATGTTACCCTTAAAACATTCCCTCGTGGTGTGATAGAATTCATGTTACGTAGGACATATAGTTTATTTTTTAGGATACAGTTGGATGATCACGTTAGTCTAGTATGCATTAATTTTGAGATATCAAAAACAAAATTTATTTTAGCATAATGGGGCAAAGATTATCATGCTTCCAAATTCAAATTCTAGAATGATCAGCGATCTTCGTCCAGTCAACCACAGAGTTAGCTTTCTATAGACAGATCTGATGCTGTGGATCTCTTGAAGGATAGACCAGATCTTATAGAGAAAAGGATTGGAAGGAACCTGGTTGCAGGATGGTACAGTCAGCAGATAACAGTCAATAAAGATGCTATAGGCATGAAGGATCCGAGTAGTATAGGTAATGTCTGTCCAAGTTACATAAAGCTTAGCCATCAGAATAGAGAAGTCTAAAAGATCGAAGCCATCCGCCGTTAGTATCACTCTAAAAGCTGAGCCTACGGATCTTCTCCAAATACTCTTATCAAAATTGATTTTGATAAACCTTGAAAGAAAACTTTCAAAAGATAAAAACTATATGCCAATCCACTGCTGAGATAATAAGGGAGCCCCAATGATTAGAACTGTCAGAATCGAGAGCAGTGCAACAAAGAAAGTATTCTAAAGCGAAAGATGTAGCTTTTCTTACTACCTTATTAAAGGATGCACTTTCCTCAGTAAAAATAAGCATATTCATTGGTAATCAAGCCTGATAAAAAATAGTTATTTAATTTTACTTGAATATTTCTTTATCCGAAGAGACTTGGCTATATTTGTCCATAGCCAAGCTCAAACTTAACTACTTTATTATTATTATTATTATATACTTTAAAGCTAAAAAAACACATATGATTTATTGTAGTTTCAAATTTTATTTTTAAAAAATATTTACAAAACAAGACATATATTTATGAGATGGTATAATTTATATTATATCATATTCTTATATCGTTGCATTATGTCTATATGGTACTATATTTTAAGCATAAATTTTTTATGCTAATATTATATAAGAATACAAAGATATAAACTGATATGATGTAATAATACAGAGATATATTTGTATTATAAAGGTAACATGAATTGTATTGTTTCATCTTATAATTTTTTAAAATTAATTAATAATAAATATTTTAATATTCATACGAATTTAATGATGAACAAAGTAATTTTGATCTACCGAAAGCAAATATAATTAAGATTATCTCTTTATCAATACATATTAAATATACAAAAAATATTATAAATTATATTTAAGAGTATGTATAATTTTTTTAAAGAAATAAAAATACTATAAATTATGTTTGCAAGCATGAGTGTATATATATTTATATATGTTCTCGAATTATTGTGTAATATATATTATATTAAGTCCCCGGCCAAGGGAGCGAACAAAAACAATCCCTATGCCGGCCAATGCCGTCGGCTCAGTTCAGCTCACGCGTGGAAGCATCCATCCGCCTCGGATTTGTCAAGATTGCTGGAAAGCTGTGTCACTCCCAATAGCAAATTCGTCTCGCAGTTCGATTCGCGGAATCCGAATCATGGTCAGGTGAAGTCGCGATCCAAAAGTCCGCCTTGCATGACAAGCCTTCAGTTTCGTACGATCATTCAAGACAGAATCGGACGATCGAGATGGATCCCGTATAGGAAATTATAAGAAAACTTCGCTGGAAGACAGCCTTGCGTGCGGACGCAACTACCGCACCACCGCCACTCCCTTGGCCGAGACGCCGTATTCTGACTCCCGTCGGATCGAAATTGTACGGTTGATCAAATGTACCTAGGTTTCACGGCAGCGGGCAGCCTACCCTGGCTTCGAATTTACGCAACGCGTCTCATCGTTCTTCTCCCAAGCAACGCTGTTATTTTTCTAATGGCCGTTGCTTTGCTACCTTATTCGTGAGTTAGTTAGTTATGTATAATATTTACGTTTCAGGGAAATCACGTCGAACGAACGCTTGGAATAAAACTGTCCGTTTGTTCCGGGCCGCTAGTGGCGGCACCGAAACGTCTCTCTCTTGTCCTAAGACTTTTGCCCATCGCCGGCCCCGGTCGCTCGTCATGGCAATCTCTCGACCGATATACCCCTTATCCATCACCGTCCATTCCAATAAAGCCGTAGACACCGAATCACTCGGTCAGCAAGGTTAGAAGACTGTTATCTCCGATCCCAGACTGTACTCTGATGCTATTACACTGACAGATAATTTTTCTTGATTTTTTTTTTTCCGCGTGGCCTTTACACGTGTAAAATGCCGCCGTCCTCTGGTAAATAGGCCCTAGATAATGCGGACGACCCACTGTCCATCATCCAGGCATCCTCCTCCTTCTCCTCCCTCATCTGCCGCTCGTTCCGTGGTCTCTTTCCTTACGATGGACCCGACTGGCCCCCCTCCGCCCAACCCCCGCTTCGGCCCGATCCCGCCCAATCCTCGCGGCGTCACCGGTGCCGCTGCCGCCGGCGGTGGCCACCGGCGTGCCTACTCCGAGACCTTCCTCCGCCTTCCCGACGACCTCCTCTTTGACTCTGACCCCGACTTCGGCATCTCCGATATCGACTTCCCCTCCCTCTCCGATGAGAGCCTCTCCGCAGGCCGCGGCCCGCTGCCGGTCGACTCAGGGAGGTCGGATCCGCTGACGGTGGAGCAGGTGAGGGCGGAGAGGCCCGCTGGGGGTGCCCATCTTAGGAGCCTATCTGTCGATGCCGCGTTCTTCGAGAGCCTGGCCTTCCAGGGAGCGCCGGCTGGCGACGGCAGCGGTAGTGGCGGTGGGGTGCAGGATAGGAGGGGTCTTCACCGGCGGAGCGGATCGATGGATGGGGCTTCATATCTGCTTGAGGGGGACTCGACGACGGCGGCGGCGGCAGCGGATTACGTGAAGAAAGCGATGGCTCCGGAAAAGCTCGCTGATCTGGCCCTGAAGGATCCCAAGAGAGCGAAAAGGCTTGATTTTTTTTTTTTCTTCTCTCTACCCTCTTTTCTTCTCCCTTTCAGTTCCAAAAGATTTCGTGAAGTTGGAATTTTGGAAGTTTTTGTTGTTGGATCCTGACTAATTAGAATTATTTAAGGTTTTATCAGTCGTAATTTCTCCATTAACTTCGAATTAAGACTAACTGTCCTTGTATTTTAGATCTGATTTTGGAGCATTTCTGTGGAGATTTCCTATTGGGTTTCTCTAATATCGAGATCTATCATGGTGTGCTTTACTTGATGGGGTATATGAGTGTTTGAGGGGTTTTGTTTGTTAATTTTTTGCAGATGTTTTTTATCTAAAATTAATTTCTTTTACGAGTGTTTGCGAGGGTTTTGGGTGGTCTGATACGTGGATATGAATTCAGCCGTTTTTCACATTGCCAAAATCCCCGAATTTATGTGATTTTTGACGACATGTCCTCCTAGAGTCCTCATTTTTGGTGTCGTTAAATCTAGATGCACTGTCTTTGTTCTTTGGATTCTTGCGTCTGCCTTAATTCTCACGGTCGATAGACTTTTCGAAGTTGAAAAGAATGTTAATTGTATGTTTTTTAATGGATACTACATCTGTAGTTTCGTATGCTATTATCTAGTACTCATTCCTGCAGATGTATTGATTCCATATTTCTGAGATAGAGTTTATCTTCTACAGGATTCTTGCGAATAGGCAATCAGCCGCCAGGTCAAAGGAGAGGAAGATCCGGTACACTAGCGAACTTGAGCGGAAGGTTCAGACACTTCAGACAGAGGCAACCACCCTCTCAGCACAGCTTACACTTTTGCAGGTAGGAGTCAAATTGACTGCAACAGTTTATTGTTTGCTTCGGCATCGATGCTTCATCTGGTTTTGCTTATCGTTCTCCATTGCCTTGTATGTCCGAGCAAAATTGTTTTAATGCTGCTCTTGATCAAATACTTGATTGATTTAGTACTATCCGGTTCTTTCCTGTATGATCTGTGCCTTTCTCAATCTACATTTGGTCAAGAATTGTTGGCGCTGGCTACAATATTTGCACCTGATATTATTCTTCTACGTTTTGAATTTACTTATTCTTAGTTCATCTTGTTTGTATCATTGCAAGTGCCAAGTGTATCTATCTTGGACCTTGCCAAGGCATTCCTGAGAATTGCTATTGAAGTCCATGCCTTTTTCCTTAAAAAATTATTGGTTAAGAGGTGAATGCTGTCCTTGCATTCATGAAAATTATGTAATATCATAATAGCTCAAATAAACTGTGTCAAAGCTGGTTCTTTGTTCATGCCTTGTTTGATATGGAATTACTGGTACATTTTGATTGTGGTTTTTAAAACCTATTGGTTTTGCTAGCCGTTTGATCCCCTTTCTGCAACATGTTGATGCAATTTTCCAGAGCGCATATCCTATCATACATCGAGTTCCTTTATGTGGGCTGACATCCCAGGGCACTTAATCGCATTCTTCTTGAAGTGCCTACTCTGAACTTTAAGTTTTCTATTTATGTAGTGTCAGGTGTCAACTCAGCCACTACTTGCAAATTTGGTGCCTTGTAAAGTTCTTGTTTCTTTACTTTTCTTGTTGGATGATTTTGTAAAGCAACTTTACACTCAAAAGAAAGAGAGAGAGGGAGGGAGATATTGTAAAACAACTTTTGATTATGCAAGCTTACCTTAAATGATTTCAAAAGCAAACACAAATCTATGGCCATCAAATAATCTTTCTCCCTTTTTACCCTCATTTTTAATAGATAGATGTGTGTTATATCTGTATGCTGTTGTTATTATTTTTTTTAATAGAAATATTGTTTGCAGATTGGTTAGAAGTGAGCCAATATGTTTGTGTTTTTGTGGTATTTGTATATGTTCTTTGCACAGATTTCCAGTCTTACCATTAAGTTCATTATTTAATTTTAATTAGTGATATATTTACATAATGCCAAGTCTTAGATCAGGACAAAAATATGGTATACACATGTACCAGTGGTTCCAGCGGGTCATCTTCTTTATTTAGAATTTGAATGGGCATTCACATGGCATGTGAGCAAATGCGTCATATTCCCAAGATAATTTATATTAGTAACTTGAAAATATAGGGAAACTGGATTGAGCGATATAGTAATCTAGATAGTCCTCAGGAGTCTGGTTCATCATAAAATATATTGGGGATACTTCTTGTTGGTTTGTCCAGGATGATTGTATAGTAACTTGAGGATGTAGTGAAATGTAATGGTGGAACTGTGAACTATGGAGAATAGGGTATCATTGGAGAGTCATGAATGCAACTTCTGACTTCTATTGATAGCTTCTTTTTCATCATCATGCCTATGTTTAAATGTGATTTATCAACAATGCTACCATTGCTATCTGGGGAAGTTTTGCCTTGACTTAAAAAGAGAAATCAAAGTTTAAATTTGTTTAGTTTTAAGGGCTTTGGCATTTTGATTTGGACAGCTTTTGGCTAATCTTGCACTTCTATCTTTTTCCAAATATAAAGGATGCACTGCAGATTTGTCAAAAGAAAATTATATAATTTATGTTAATTTATATTCCTGTTGAAAACTTATCCCAAGATATTTCTTATTTGGAACACGTTCTTGTTACAGTAAAATAAACAAATTGTTTTACTGCGTTGATGGCCAGTGTCTGTAGTATTTGCTTCTTTACTAATGTTTCTTATAGACCTCCAAGCTTTCCTTAATGCCTTAACATATGCACTACTTCTTAATTCACCATTAGTACAATGACTTAATTTTCAATTTGCATTATGTCCCAGAGGGACACTACCGGTTTGACAACAGAGAACAGAGAACTCAAGTTGCGGTTGCAGGCTATGGAGCAACAGGCTCAACTTCGTGATGGTATGTCTCTGGTGCATTTACAATGTCCTCTATATTCTGATTAAAGCTTAAAATTTTTGGTGTTCGTGTATACTTCAATTTCATGGTTTGAGATGTTGGTAAACAATGCCAAGTATTGTGCTAGATTCTAAATCTTGTGATAAAAAATGATGAGCTTTAGTTTGCCACGTTTAATAATTATAAACTCACCGTTCAGGGAAATTTAGTGTTAAGCTACATTTTACAAGAACCTGTCTATTATCTTGACTTTCATTTACCAATCAGACAATATTAACAGCATTGCAGTCAAAATTTCAACTCCATTGGAATGGAGTGGTATCACTGCTATCTTACCATTCTGACTCCTATTGGAAAACCAGCATCAGTATGGGTCCACGGATAATAAAACTTGATGAATGTTACTAGTTGGATAAATGTTTTTCATTCATTTTGGTTTGGTCAGACATGCATAGACTATATTGGCATTGTACCGATGCCATGTCACTTGATGGAAAACTAGTATGGAATTTAATGCTGGTATAAAATAAAAATAAGATAAATTAAGAGAGGGATGACTTAAATGATTTGAATATATGCAATGTAGATCTCAAGATGCACCTTGATATATGTAGAAGAAAAAAGAGATAGAAGTTATATGAGAGGAAGCAATAAAAAAATATATAAATTTTTACATATTATAAAAAATAAATTCAAAACTAAGCTAAATGAAAAAAAAAAAGAATTCATGTAGCCGGCCCCAATTAGCTTGCTTCTTTTTTTTAATATATATATATATATATATATATATATATAGTTTCTTTCACCAATACACTAACGTTGAATATGGAGAATTGCTGATACATTTATGTTACTGATTATGGAAGGTACTTTGGTTCTTGTACAGCTTTGAACGAGGCTCTGAGGGATGAAGTGCAGCGGCTTAAGATAGCAACTGGGCAGCTTCCAAACATCAATGGGAATCGCTTCAATGGGGGACTTCAGCAGAGCGTGCCATCTTATTTCTCTCACTCACAGCAGTTGCCTCACCTGAGCGGACATCAGGCTCAACGTCATCCATCTACATCTCAGGGTTCTTCAAATGGCCAGTCAATGAGTGGCCTGAATGACTCGATGGACTTCATGTGAGGACATAATCAATCCTCAGCTATAGTTTCTGCTACCTGTGACTATATCTCTGGAAGGAATTCATCTAAGGTGAAGGATAGTTCATGTATACTGATGCATATCTTCTATGGTATTGTTCTTTGTATGTTAATTATAATAATATTTGGATCCAAGGTCTTTGACTGGAAGTATGTTTGAAAAAATTGAGACTGATATTTCTGTGCTTCTTGTAACTCTGTACAGAGGTTGATACAGAGGGACCTTTCTCCTCAAGATGAAGGGTGGGTACGAGGAATATCATCTAACTTCTATTAGAGACAGCAAGCATGTTTTTTTATTCTTTTTTTTTTTTTTTCCTTTCAAACACTTGACATAATATATTTAGCTTCAGTGGTGCAATGGACTGAACTACACATTTCATGCAGCTTGATTCGTTGATTTTGAATGTCAATGCTCCTCAACAGTGCCTTCTTAATTTAAGATGAACCATCATTTATGGAATATATCCATAAATGATGTCAATGCTCCTCAACAGTGCCTTCTTAATTTGAGATGAACCATCATTTATGGAATATATCCATACCTCATTGAACTGGAGAGTTGGCATGCTTTTGTTTTTAATGAGGTTTGGGAGCCTTTAAATGACAGCAGGTCCGGTTGAGGTATTTACTAAATTGGATCATATATATTTAGATGTTTTAGGATGGTTGGAGGCCAGCACAAGTTAGACACAACATGCAGAACCAAGGGTTGATGGTATAAGATTCACTGAAACACAGGGAAGGCTTATGACACCGGGAAAAAGGCTAGTTGTATGTTCAAAGGGTCACTGTTAATTTGTCTGCCATTCGTTTGAGTTGAATGATGTCCTGAAATCATGTCTTTGCTACGCTCATGAAGGTCCTTGGTTCCACAACTATTCACTGTTGTGCTGGAAGTGCACATGCCAAATCCGAAAAGGGTTTTTATATTCTTTAATATGCCTCTCCTTATCAATGATGTGAATGATTGTAACCTTTCCCTTACGAATTATGGCACCATTCAAGCTTAAAAAATTTTCACCCTATCATTCTCATTTTACAAAATACTGGTACAATTATGAAAGCCATCAATATTGGCATGACTATGCTATTATTGGTTCATTTCCTGACTGCAAGGTGACAGTACAATAGGTGCAAAATGCTCATGAATCTGAACCCCAGCATGCTAGTTATATTGGATCAATTCTTATATGATGAGTAATCACTATTTGGTGTTGATATATTTGCTGCCTTCCCAATCTTCAGCTTAAAATTTTTAAGTATTTAGGAGATTTGACTTCATAGGGAGGAAGATGATAAGCTTGAATTTGTCCATGCGTGAGAGAGAATACTGGGCCCTCAAACTTCTGGGAGAACGCAAGTGGCGCCAACAACCGATCCGCGAGCGCCCCCTCATAATTTTAGTGCAGGAGAGCTGGTTGCAGACGAACGGTCGTTTTCCTTGTGGCGTCCTTCACAGTAGGCAAGGTGACTCGTGGCAACACTTGGAGCTTTATTTCAAAAGCCGTAATCGTCATGATGTTGAACAAAAATTCCATTATAGAGGAGGACCCATGCCACCTATCGGCCCATACCGTCTCTGGCATCACTGCCTTTGAAAAGGCTAATGGATCTGTTGGCACCATTGCATCATCAGAGATGAATTCTTTATGCTTAGAAAGAAAAAATAATAAAAGTCCTAAAGAGGTAAGTATCATATACGAAGACCTTGGATACATTGATTTCACGCAGCTGGGTCGTGGCTTATCATATTCATCAGGTCTTTTATGTTTCAGTCCAGGCAAGGAGCAAGAAATCCTCCTTGAAAAAAAAAAAAAAAACTTTTAAACGTACACAAGTTTTTTTTTTTTTTTTTTTTAAAGATAAGTTTGTTCCCTAGGGAATAACGTTTAACTGAAAAAATTTTATCATTATTTTTTTTGAAAGAAACTCGATTCTAGATTTATGCCTAAAAAATTTCTCAGAAAACTATCAAGAAAGACTTTTTTTAAAAAAATCAAAAATTTAGGATCATTTACATCCTCTGGTTTCCTCTGTATGTGATACCTTAAGGTAGTGTTTGATAGAAAAAATATTATTTATGGATAAGTGTACGAGATAGAGTTTGTCCCCTGGCTATCCCTAGGGGTATTCCTTGACTATCCCATTGATCATATCAAATGCAAAAAGGTAAATCCATAGGATAACTTTTTTTTACTCTTATTTGGAGGGATAACCAACTATTCCCGCATTTTTTAGGAAATAAATTGATGGGATAGCACATGGTTAACCATAGTTAACCATGGATTATCCCTTTGGTTAACTTTATTCCCAGCTATCCCTTATAGTTATAGCTTTTGGGAATAAGAAGGGATATCCTAGATAACAAGGGATATCCCTAGATATCCCCTCTTATCCTCTATTTCAAATACTACCTAAATACAACTTTCAGGTAAATCATTAAATTTTCAAGATGGAATACTGATCCCTCAAGATCTCAGAGTATTTTTAAATCAAAAGGCACTATTTTTGCAGAAGAGTGGATATCATGTATGATACACTTGCCCAAACACGGCAAACAGTCTTATGGCAAGCGTCCACCCCCTTCAACTTCTTGGAATTTGGCAACGAATTGCCCATTTGCCCAAAGCTATACTTGGGAGGTTGGTAGATCACCCCCTCTGAATCGAATCATAATCTGGTCTGCAAACACTAAATTCTAAGTGCGCAAATCCTCCTTGGAGGTTGGCAGATCAGTGCATGGAACTCACTTGCAGTGCGAAACTTCTGCTAGTGCTCAGATCAATCTAAAACTTTTTCACACCCAATAGTTCTTTGCAGCTTAGCGTTCACCGAAAAGGGAAACTGGGAGCAACCTGAAAGCAAACCGGTGATTACCAAAAATTATTTCCTAGCACGATAAGCAACAAGACAAACGCTTTCACCGCATCAAACAACAAAACAACAAGACAAACTGCAGAGAACTGGTCACCTATATCTGTGCAAAACAGGGATATGGAATCTTCCCATCCTCAAACCAGCCAGAAGGTTTCTGGTTCATTGAAGAAAGTGTCAAGCTGCTCAACTGACACAGGGCTTCACCCCAACATGAGCAATATTTTCTTCATAAGCATTACTTCTGGCCTGCCGAGAACATCGGTGCTGCCGAGCTCATTAAGCATTGCACCGACTCTTGCTTTCAGAGGATCTTTTAGCTGGTGAGTGATGCTGCCAGATCACCCCCTCAAATGTCCACGAGCGTTCGATCGCCTTCTCTAGCGAGCCCGGAATCTTCCGGCGAGCTTCTCGCGTCTGGGAGCCTACAAAAAGTCCCAGAGGCCGGAGATTCCGATGGGGACCCTCCGACGCTCAAGTCAGTGATCTGGGCAACAGCCGTGAGCTTGAGGAAGCTCGAAAGAAAAAGAGAGAGAGGCTCGAAGAAGAGCTCTCTGTGAGCAAAAATGAGTATTTAAGAGTATTGTTGTGGTTATCAGTTCTTAGTTCAGTTACCTGGTCGGGGTCCCTTTTACCCATTTTATAAGTGCTTAGAGTTTGTCTGGCTTGAGTAGTTGAGGCCTTGTAATGATGACTTTGATGGATGAAATGTCAGAGCTGATGTCATCTGAGGCTTGGGGTGCCGCCACTTGTAAAAGCATTTAAGGTGATGGCAGCAATGGCAGAGCTTGCTTCCTTCTTTGATATGTCAGGACTGCAGGTCAAGTCCCGTCAAAGTGGGTGGCTGCAGCTGGTTGGTGGGTCAAGTTTCGTCAAAGTGGATGGCCTTTTGATTTGACCGCTGCAGGGAAGAGAAATAAAAGGTGGTGGAGTCTCATCACCATCACGAGCCACACATCCGTCTAAGATGAAAGAGTTGGGAGTTGAAGCCAGCTGTCCCTTGTAAAGTGTTGATTATAAAGTGCTTGCATGGCACCGTTCATGGCCGGAGCCGAGGTGGCCGAGCACGTGACCCATAAATGCCTTTGTGCGAGAGACATGATGTGGCTGTGAAAGCCGAGACAGGATGATGCCGAGGCAGGGCCGACTTGAATGAGAGGGTCGACTTAAATAAGGCGGGGCCGATTTGGAAGAGGCCGGGATGGGACAATGTCGAGGCCGGGCCTACTTGAATGAGAAGGCCGACTTAAATGAGGCGGGGCCGATTTGAATGAGAGGACCGACTTGAATGAGGCGGGGCTGACTTAAATGAGAGGGCCGACTTAAAGGAGAGTGCCGGGGCCGACTCGAAAGAGAGTGCCAATGCCAACTTGGATGAGGCGAGGCCGACTTGAATGAGGCCATTAAATGTGCTAAGGCTGACTTGAAGGAGAGTGCCAGGGCCGACCCGAAAGAGAGTGCCGGGGCTGACTTGGATGAGGCGAGGCCGACTTGAATGAGGCGGGGCCGACTTGAATGAGGCCATTAAATGTGCCAAGGCCAACCCGAAAGAGAGTGCCGGGGCTGACTTAGATGAGGCGAGGCCGACTTGAATGAGGTCATTAAATGTGCCAAGGCCGACTTGAAGGAGAGTGCCGGAGCCGACTTGAATGAGGCCATTAAATGTGCCAAGGCCGACTTAAAGGAGAGTGCTGGGCCGACTTGAAAGAGAGTGCCGGGGCCAACTTGGATGAGGCGAGGCCGACTTGAATGAGGCGGGGCCGACTTGAATGAGGCCATTAAATGTGCCAAGGCTGACTTGATTTCCAGTGGTCACCGGGAGATCTGCCGGAGGCCCCAAGGACTGGGTGCCAGGCCACCGGAATAAGTTCGGCTTCTTCCCTGAGGGCTGGGGAAGTCCTTGCATCCGCCACGCGCACGACGAATGCAAGCTCTTGCTGCCTCACCGGGCGGTTTTCGATGGCCGACAACTTCTCGCCCGCCACCGGAGCTCCCCCCCGGGCTCCTCCCGGCCGTCGGAGGACCGGGACGGCCCATCGCCGTCGCTATGTGGGTGCGGGTCTATGGATCGCCCATCCGGTTTACGGGTAGCATCATTCATAAATTGGACAACATCCAAGGGTAATTACGTAATTATCCAACTAATAAAAAACTGCATTGCATTTTTTTGATTTTCTAGGTTTTTAAAAATCCAAAAAATTAAGAAAAATCATAAAAAATTACAAAAAAATCCAAGCACCCACATAGAGTCCCAGGAGACGGGATTTTTCGTAACTCTGGGACTCTTGGTATTCATTGGCCTATTCTATAAGAAGACCAAAGGTGTATTCTGAGAATGAAGAAGAACAAAATACGAAGACAAAAATGCCTCCTTCCTCCTCTCCTTCATTGGATCTGCGGTTTAGGAGTGTGGACGAACCAGGGACTCTGGTAGCCTCCGACGACTGATGATGCTTTCGCTGTTGCCGATATTGAGGTACATTCCTTATTTTCGGCTCTTTCAATTGGTATTAGAGCCAAAAATAAGGAATATACCTTAATATCAGCAATAGCGAAAGTAGGATCGTCGGTCATCGAGGGCTACCAGAGTCTTCGGTTCATCCACGCCCCTAAGCCGCGGATCCGATGAGAAAAAGGAGAAAGGAGGCATTTTTGTCTCTATCCTTCATTCTCATTAGACACCTTTGATCTTTTTATAGAAGAGGTCAAGGAATACCAAGAGTCCCAGAATTATGAGAGTTACGAAGAGTCCCCTAAGACTCTGTGTGAGCAATGACTTGGCACCCAACAGCCACCATAAAGGCGGCAGCAATGGGAAAGCTGCACCTTTCTTTCTTTACTCTTTTCCCTATGTTATTCTTGCGTGGGGGGAAGGCGGACGTGCACATCTAATTTCTGTTACCAAATCATTTCCTAAAAATCAAACTCTTGTAAGATCACTCACCTGACAAGAATGCCGCCATGCATATTCCCTTCGGTACCACAATTTGTGATGTGTAACCCCAGTATACATTCTTTTGAGACTCCCTAGATAAGCAAACGAATCTAAATACCCACTTCAAACTGCCTGGAATGGATGCTATGGTTGCTTTCAATGAACAGATCACCTTGATTATTGATTGAAAAATGTTGCAGCTGGGCCAGAGAACCATGATCAAAGTCCAAACTGTATGGGTAACCTAAAATAGGACCATGATCAGCCATAAAGTGAAATTTTTTAAGTGCAACACATTAACGATCTCTACGTTACACTGCCGATATGTTTCAGTAAAAGATTTGAGGGACTATAAAATAAATCTAGAAATATAGCACCAAAGATTATTGGCTTCATCAGAAAAGATCATAAGGCAAGTTGGGCTTGTGGGGCAGGTTTAGGGGTTGACTCAATGTTTAGTGCTTTATTTTGTAAAGTTCTTTTGTTTATATTGCATAATGTAATTGTTATAGTATGAAAGGTCATCTAGATTTTTAACTTTGCTAAACTTAGTTATTGCTACTTTGACTTGTTTATAGGTTAGTCAATTTAGGATCGATGCAATGCTTAGATATTTCTTTTTTTTTTTTTTTTTTTTCTAAAGCAGTTATATCTACCCATCGGGTAATAACAATTTATAATGACATCGTGAAGTTCTCTTGTTTATAAGATTAGGCAACGAAGAATTCAAACAAATCGAATCATGCAATCATATGGTAAAAAAAAGTTAATCATACCTAACTGGTGCTTGGTCCATCATCATGTAACCTCCCTCTTCCCGGTGATCTCATCATCCACTTCCAGCTGGTTGATGGCGAATCACATTGTGAGCACGTTCTTCCCAGCCGGCTCTTCCCACTCCCACAATAAAAGACTCCGTTCGGTCCAGAATTCACGAGGCCCGATATCTCGTTCGGATCGAATTACTCCAGCAGCGGATCCACCTTCTCCCCCAGATCGACGGATCCCATCCCCATCCCCACAGTCCCTCCGTCAAAAAATGTAACGCTGGTACTTAATTCCCGCGGATCTCTCCGGCGAATGTATCAAACCCTAGGGCAAGGGAGGTGAAAACAATCAGAACCAGAAAAAAAAAAACTGAAATTCAACAAAAATCGAGCAAAATAATGATAATAAAAAGGGGCGGACAAATTTATGGCGCAAATGTGGAGGGTTTGATTACGAGGGCTTGGGAAGAGCGAGAAGAGAGAGAGGAATCATCTCTCAACGGGCGAAGCGTGGGAGAAGAAGGAGGGAAGGTTTTGGCTTTATATAAAAGCGAGTGAAGATATTTGCATATATATACATATGAATAATGTATCAAAATTGATTTATTTATAATATTAAATAACCTATTATAGCGGCCGTTACTTTTTCCTCCACTATTTTCTGTAAATATAATCGAGGGAACGACAAACCTTCGTTATAACATAACAGCCGTTAGGCCGTTTAACTTCAAATATTGGATATTAAAATTAGAAAATATCTCCAGTGGCCAGGCGTGTCTGATTCTCTGCCCATGGAGACCAGCGGAGCACCATATCACTGCTCCCAACTCTCCCTCCCTCTCTCTCCTCTTCCTTCGCGCCAATTCAAAATCGCTCCGCCGAACCCCGCGAACTCTCCCACCCTCTCCTTGCTCGCCAAGGCCACCCACCCCTCCCACCTCCACCAAATCCACGCCCACCTAGTCAAGACCGGTGCCGCCCGCAATAACTTCTACCTCTCCAAGCTCCTTTCCCTCCTCCTCCGCTTCCGCCGGCTCGCCGACGCCCGCCGCCTCCTCGATCACGCCGACCGGCCCAACGCCCTCCTGTGGAATACCCTCCTCAAGGCTTATGCCTACAATGGCCTCTTCTTCGAAGCCCTCTCTCTTTACAAACGAATGCTTCGAAGTGGAGTCACCCCTGACTTCTATACCTTCCCTTTTGTTCTCAAAGCCTGTGAAATCCTCTCCATTGGGTGTTCTATCCATAGCTCGATCGTAAAGCTTGGCGTTGAGTCCAATCTCCATGTTCAGAATTCATTGATTGCTTTTTACTGCAAATGCTTTGCAGTTGAGCTGGCTCAGAAGGTGTTCGATGACATGGATGAGAGAGATTTGGTTTCGTATACTTCAATGATGTCAGGGTATGCTAAGGTCGGGGAGATGGAGCGTGCGATGCTGCTCTTTGGGGCGATGCCGGAAAGGGATTTAGTGTCATGGGGAGCGATTATTTCGGCGTTCGTTCAGAATGGCTGCCCTGAAGAAGCTTTGTTTCTCTTTCGGGAGATGCAATTGTGTGGGGTTCCCCCAAGTGAAGTCGCAATTGTTAGTGCTATTTCTTCATGTGCAAGCTTGGGATTGAGGAGTTTGGGGCTCTGGCTGCATGCTCTTGTCGTTAGGCATGGTCTCGAAATGAGCATCTTTGTCGGCACGGCGCTTGTTGACTTGTATGGCAAGTGTGGGGACTTGGATAATGCCCGTAGGATGTTCCGCTCGATGACTGAAAAGAGTGTGGCCTCTTGGAATGCTCTGATTGGTGGTCTCTCTGCGAATGGAAGTGTTGAGGAAGCTCTGTTGGTCTTTGAAGAGATGATAGGAATTGGAATCGAACCCAATTCGGTTACACTGTCTTGCATTCTATCTGCTTGTAGACATGGAGGACTTGTTGAGAAGGGACAGTACTATTTTGAGTACTTGAGTAAAGAGTATGGGATTTTGCTGAATTTGGATCACTATGGATGTATGGTTGATTTACTGGGCCGAGCCGGACGTGTGCATGAGGCTTATGGATTGATTCGCTCGATGCCAATGGAGCCCAACGAGATAGTCTGGGGAGCACTTTTAGGAGCTTGTAAAGTTCACAAAAATCTTGAACTGGCAGAACAAGCACTAAACAGGCTTGTAGAGCTTGACCCAAGGAATGGTGGGAACTATGTGCTGCTCTCTAACATATATGCCGAGCTTGGTAGGTGGGAGGATGTTGAGAGGGTGAGAGCCATGATGAGCGATCAGGGAGTGGAGAAAACCCGAGGTTGTAGCTCTATTGAGGTGGATAGTGTCGTTCTTGAGTTTAATTCGGGTCTTCAGTCCCATCTACGTGCTTCAGAAAATGTTAAAAAAGTTGGCAGAATTGTCTAGTTAATGGTATTCTCAAAATTTTATGGTGACATAAAAGTGAGCAAATTATGTTGTGATTGACAAAAGTATAGGCCCCACATTTGTCTAGTTGGATGTAGAATTGAAATGAATGATATGTTAGAGTGGAGCCCTGTCCAATGGATACTACTTTGACGCCCCCAATTGGAATCAGGAAATCAATCCTAAAAGCCTAGGTCTCTTCAATTTCACCTCACCTGTTTTTCTTGTGGTCATTGCTCATCCTGGAAGCTCTTCTCTTATTCCAAGCCAATTCCTCCACCTTTTATCTATTTTTCTGACAAGATATTCATCAATTCTATAACTGGGGTATCTGTTATGGGATCATTATGGAGAGAAGTCGATTGAGTTTTTGAATGATTCTCATGCATGGGAAGCAACTGCTGCCATATGTCATCCAACCACAGCCTGTTTATTACTGGAAAATTGATCTTGTTAGAAACCATGATAATCAAGGAAATGAGCTGGTTAGGCATGGCAATTGATCTTCACATTAAAGCCTCTATAAGAAAAGAATAAAAGGGACCATTTATATGCAAAGCTCTTTTATATTGGGTGAAATATAGTCTCAAGGGGACTGAAGATTTATTTGTACCATAAAGTTGGAAAAGGTCAACTCATATTGTAAATATTTGGCAAGCCCATTCTGGATTGGTCAAAGGATAATGAGATAGATTGATGATATAATTATAAGCCTTATATTTCCATGAATTATTTTTGATTTTATGCTTTGTGTTTATCACATGAGATAACGCAACTGTGAAAAACCTAGTTTACATATATGGTATATCAGTTGAGTTTTCCTGGATTATATATATGGCGCACCCCATAAAATTAGAATCCTGTTTGTCATATAATTTGAAGAAATCTTAGGTAAATATGGGTTATGATGTGAATTGCATAAAATATGTCAAAGGCCAACAAGGCTGGTGGACATTCTTCTCCACTTGGGAGAGGGTTCAAACCTTGGTGGTTGCATTGCCACATATTTCTCAGAAAAATATAAGGGTAACAGGAGGGAGCAATAAAGTTGTAGTGTTTGTTTATTAAAGATAATTGAATGTTAAATGATGATCTTTTAGATTGCATTTAATTAAGCAAGTGAAGTAACTAGTTAAGTGTGATGATGATAACCAGATATGGGCATGGTGAATTAAAAAGTTTGGAGAGAGAAAATTTTGTACATGTGGTTTTTTTATTGGCTTGGAAAATGCATATGATAGACAAAAAGAGGTAATTTAGAAGGCATCGAGGAACTAAAAACATCATAGACGGATAAACTGGTAGCACCAAGCCATGTATGTGGAGCAATGACTAGGCTAAGAAGTGATTTGGTGAAATTTATGGCTTTGAACTTGCAGAAGCATACATAAGGAGTCTGCTTAATGCACATATATCTAATTGCAGTTTGATTGATGTAATGGTTTTTGATGTCGAGAAGGGGGGTCATGATAAATGCTATTGTAAATGATTATGTGATTTCAATGATATTCAAGTCTGGAAGTCTATAAGTCAAAATTCTTATAGGATTATTGATGGATAAGGCAAAAATTTGGATTTTATAACCCAAACAAACTGTCACATCAAAGAATTCTTTCTTGTTTAGGATGAGTCCAAACAGAATATAGTTACTATTGCTAAATTCTTATATTGTTCTCTTTTGGTGTCTGATCTTCACATTTTCTGAGCCTTCAGAATATCTAAAGAAAGTGCCAAGGTTCTTTCTCATCTTTTAGACTGTTTTAAAGACTAGGGTGCTTTTTGAGGGTTGTCCTCCTACCGTATGAGCCTGAATTTTGCAAGTAGTTGTTTAAAAATGTCTTTTGTTTCTGTTCTTCTTCTAGATTTTATAGTAAAATGTTGAGTTTATAACACTTCTCAAATTTGACGACTGATATTCTAATAAAGTTGACTTTGAAATGAAAGGAACAGGGTGATGCTGGAGATTAGTAGAGAAATTATTTTGCTAATATTTATGTATCATTTTGGGCAATAAAAGGGTGCATGAATAGGTGAGCTAAATGGAGTTCTGAAATTTGAGGTAGATTCACAAAGTCTATGGCAACAAAGGAACAGATCAGAAGGATCTTGTGGGGAAAAGCAATTAAAAAGGGACAAGAAAATGCTTCAGATGATTTGGTTACTAAGGGTGGTTTGTGACTTGGTGAGAAGAGATCGACATTTCATTTCAAGAAATAGAAGTGGAGACAGAAACCAGCACATGCTTAGATGGAAATGGTAAAAAGGTGATTAAAGAAGTGGTAGGCAAGGACGTGGTTTTGGAAGGATAAATAGAGACTCTACTTCATAAAACAGGAAACATGTATATGAAAAAGCGGAAAAGTCTTGTTGCACTGCCTTTCGGTGCAGCAAGCACGCATCGGCCGCTCGCGTGTGCCAGCACACATGCAGTGACCCAATAGGCCTTGCTACTGTCTGTCAATGAGCTGGGTTTGCCGAAGAGACCGAAAGAAGGCAACACAAAAAATCAAGGAAAAGTCTTCGTGCATTGCTTCGAGCGTGCGTGCGGGGCGCGCCATGGCCCAATGGGCCATGGCATGCATGCCCGCACGGCCACGCGGCAAATGGCCCCATCCGGCATGCCTTTATGCACTAGAGGCGGTGCACAAAGACGTTTGATTTTATCAAGCTTGGATTTTCATCCATATAGCTTGACTTGACTTGAAAAATGTTGGGCTAGATTGGGATTAGACTCCATTGAAGGAAAAGTCTTTGTACACCGCCCCCGGTGCAGCAAGTCCTACGTGGGCTGCACCGCCTCTCCTGATTGGTCCACGTGAATCCTACGTGGCTGACAATGCGGAACGGTATGGCTTTGCTACGATGTTACGTTCTGATCGTGACGGCCATTAAAAGCGCTTCGCCTTTATTTTAAAAATTCTGTGCAGACGAAAATGCTCTTTTCCTCCAGCCTACTTCTACCGCCATTTTTTCTTGGATTACATCTGTGCAAGAAAAACTCTTTCTTCCCCCTCGCTCTGGCTTTCGGATGCAAGGAATCAATCCAAGGTTTGAGCAAGATCCTAAGCCCTCTCTGAGAGTCCGGTCAGAAGAAAACATTTCAGCTTCGAGTTTGGAATACGTAGCCACTAAAGTCTTTGTACAAAAACTTCTGGAGAAAATGTCATCCGCAGTAGGAAGTAAAAAGTCCTTGTTCCCACTTCTTTGTAAAGCTCATTTATTACACCAACTATTTTTTGTCGTTAGAGAAAGTTAATGTATTAGGAAACTGTTTAATGTGTAGGTAACTTCCTTAGACCAAAACAGTTATGACATTCCGGGAGTCATAACTGTTTAGAGTTTACTATTTTGTAGTACGAATGTCATACTGTATAACTTATGAACTGGAGTGTTTCGGCGGTCTATATTCCCCGTTATTTCCTTTCCATATAGCTATAGTTACAAACCTACGACACTCGTGCTTCGGGGTATCATCATAAAAGCTACGACACCCCAGATTTACTGTTAAGACACCGTAGTTATAAGCCTACGATACCCGTGCTCCAAATGAATGCTGGAGAAAAGCCTCAGGACATCGCAGGAGAAAATTGGCCGAAAATCAGTGACGATACCCCAGGAAAAAAGTCGGGAGTATTACGACACCCAAGTAAAAGTAATAAGACACATCTGTTAAACAAATACGACACCCTAGTTATGCTCGGCCGAACTGACTTTGTGACACCGTGTTCAAACATCACGATACCCTAGCGACAACGCTACGACACCAGTGCTTATAACCTTACAACACCCAAGGAGGAATTCGGCCAAAAATTATTCGTGACACCGCAGTTGAAACGTTACGACACCCTAGCGGTAATGCTATGACACCCATGCTTATAACCTTCGCGATCTTCGTTTGTTGTTTTTTGGGGTGTCGTAGTTTGTTCTCTGGGGTGTCTTAAACTACTAAAGGGTGTGTCGTGCTTATAACTGACGCTGGAGAGAAGGCTCGCGACACCCCAAGAGGAATTCGTCCGAAAATCTTCACAACACCCAAGTTGAAACGTTACGACACCCTAGCGACAATGCTATGACACCGTGATTATAACCTTCACGATCTTCGTTTGTTGCTTTTCTGGGTGTCTTTAACTGCTAAAGGTACTGTTATTTTTTATATGGGGTGTTGTAAGTTGTTTCATGGGGTGTCGTTAGTTCCTACCTGAACATTTTTAGCTACGGTATCGTAATATGTGAACCTTGGTGTCGTTAGGCCCTTCCTCAATGTGTTATGAATGGGTGTCATAATTTTACAGCTTCGGTATCATTTTTTGTAAACTGGGGTGTCGTCGCGACTTCTGAATTCGGCTGTTGTAAGTTCATGTCTTTAACTATTAATGGGTGTCGTAGTTTTTAACCAGGAAGACGAACAAGGAGCCATTATTCATATCATAGATGGCATGTATTCCTGGTATCTGAGGTTCAATCATAATCGTGTTGTCGTATTTTTTCAAGTTATATTGATAGCTAAATCTATGGATATCATTGTTCATGACTGTGTGCCTATATTTTCACAGACGATGCTGAAATTATAAATCGGAAAGAAATCGAGCACACTCCCGGCCGTGCACCTTCAACCATCGCTCCAAAAGCAAGGGTTGATACTGTAGTTCCTCAAACTGGAATGGAATTCAATTCAGCAGATGATGTATATACTTTCTACAATGGATACACAAAAAGAGTTGGTTTTGGAATCACAATAGTGTGTAGCAGGCCAACAACAACAAACAACTTTGCTTCAAGCACCTGGCGTGTTGGAGACAAGAAAAATCTAGAAAAGCAAAGAAGAGCATGAATCATAGGGATACTGGGAAAGTTGATTGCATGGCATCCATAAAAGCAAGACTGAATGCTACAAGTGGTAAGTGGATATTGGTTAAGGTTTCTCTAGAACATAACCATGGGATGTCCATAACATCAACTGGTTATCTACATTCGCATAGGAGGATCAGCACACCAGAGAAGGCAGAGATTAGTAATTTACATGCCGTGAATGTTCCGACAACTCATATATACTCTGCCATAGCAAGGAGAGAAGGGGGCAGAAGACAATTGGATTTCACCGAGAAGGATGCTCGTAATTTCATTTATCACGAACGTCAGTCTAAGCTGAAAGAAGTAGATGCTCAGTCGATGGTAATCCATTTCACCGAAATGCAACTCAGAAATCTTAATTTCTTCTATATCTTAGACCTCAATGATAATGGCCATCTCATGTTTATTTTTGGATTCATCCAAGGTCAAGATTGGCATGCACATACTTCGGTGATGTTCTAAGCTTTGACTCAATCTACTTGATAATTAGATATCAAATGCCTTTTTGTCCATTCATCGGGGTCAACCATCATGGACAGTCCACCTTGCTTGGTTGCGCATTATTGTCTGATGAGAGTACTGAGAATATAAATGGGTTTTTCAGTCATGGCTGGATGCAAATGGTGGTCAAGCACCTATTGCCATAATAATTGACCAAGATAAGGCAATCGAGGCTGTTGTTAAAGAAGTTTTTCTTAACACACGACATCGATTTTGTCTTTGGCATATATTGAAGAAGATACCTAAAAAGATTGGCCACATTTGCATAGCAAATCCCAAATTTATGGTTGATTTTGATGAGGCGATATATGATTCATTGACCATACAGTCATTCGAGGAAAGGTGGGCACATGTTATGGAGAAATATAAAGAATGCAAAGCTATAGATTGGTTCAATGTCCTTTACGAATGTCGGGATAAATGGGTCCCAGTTTACCTAAAGGATACATTCTTCACAGGTTTGTATTTTATTGACTTTGGTTCATGTTCGCATTCAACGCTTCTTTTTTGACAAAATTATGTACATGGATGTCATCTTCACAAAGGAGCGAGGGCATAAATCACTTCTTCGATGGGTTTATAAATTCAAAGACTATACTAACGGAGTTCATAGGTAAGTACGAAGATGCCTTGGAGAAAAGGTACGAGACCGAAAATGAGGAAGATAATAGGACATTGCAAATAATTGCTTTCCTAAAGACATCATCACCTTTTGAGAGACAAGCTGCAAGAAGGTATACAAGGCGCATTTTCAAAAAATTTCAGAATGAGATCCTTGAAATGGCTGCATCAAATACTAAATTGATCAAGGAAGCTGATAACTGTTGTGTATATTCTGTAAAGTCGTATGAAAGGATTGAAGTCGATGGAATCGACAAGGAGATGATCAAAGATTATATCGTGTCATATGATAGAAATATTGAGGATGTCCAATACCAGTGTCGATCCTTTCAGTTTAAGGGTTACCTGTGTAGGCATGCCTTGTTGGTTCTTCATCAAAGCGATGTATTTCGTTTATCAGATAAATACTTCTTGAAGAGATGGTGCAAGGACATGAAATACCAATTCTACGATTTCGACTGCAATACTGAAGGTTGTGATAAAAGCACACAAAAATCACGGTACACAGTGACAATTTTTTATTTGAAATGTCTTAATATATGTTTTCAATAACATTATGTTATTGATTGTAGATATAGTTTGCTGAGTCATCGGATGATGAAACTTGCAGAGATAGCCTCCATGTCTGAAGATGTATTTAATTTAGTGATGGATGGTCTAACACCTATATTCAAAATTGCTGTGGATGCTAACTGCACAGCTAAGCCAAGAACAGAGCTTGTAATTCAAGATCCTCAGCAAATTAGGATGAAAGGTCGTCCAAGAGAGAACATATTAAAGAGTAGAGTCGAGAAGAAGTCAAAAAGATTAAGAAAAAATCTGGTCAAGGCAACTGTTGACGCTCCACCAATGCAAAATGAAATAAGAGCTGCTTCAAGCTACAGGCAGAGTTGTATGCAGTCTATTAACACCGGAGAGGACATGGAAAGAATTGTACCACCTTTCGAAACTTTGATGGACGAGTTTGATGCTTATGTATTGAGTCAGCTAACACAGGAGCATATATAAAACACGAATGTCGTAACTTTGTAACGAGAGTGTCTTGGTCGCAAATGAAGTGCTTTGTAACTTTTAGCGTGACGACCCTCCAGCTCTGGGCTAATGATACCCTAGCTTTAGCTCGACAATACCCGAAAGGAAAAATCCTATGATACCACTGTTCTCACGAAAGGACACCAATGCTTTTAGCGCGACGACCCTCCATCTCTGGGCTAACGACACCCTGGCTTTAGCTCGACGACACCCGAAAGGAAAAATCCTACGACACCCCTGTTCTCACGAAAGGATACCAATGCTTTTAGCTCGACGATCCCCCAGCTCTAGGCTAATGACACCCTAGCTTTATCTCGACGACACCCGAAAGGCAAAATCTTACGACACCACTATTCTCACGAAAGGACACAAATGCTTTTAGCGCGATGACCCCCCAACTCTGGGCTAACGACACCCTAGCTTTAGCTCAACGACACTCGAAAGGTAAAATCCTATGATACCCCTGTTCTCACGAAAGGACACCAATGCTTTTAGCGCGACGACCCCCCAGCTCTGGGCTAACGACACCCTAGCTTTAGCTCGACGACACCCGAAAGGCAAAATCCTACGACACCCCTATTCTCACGAAAGGACACCAATGCTTTTAGCGCGATGATCCTCTAGCTCTGGGCTAACGACATCCTAGCTTTAGCTCGATGACACCCGAAAGGTAAAATCCTACGATACCACTATTCTTACGAAAGGACACCAATGCTTTTAGCGCGATGACCCCCCAGCTCTAGGCTAACGACATCCTAGCTTTAACTCGACGACACCCAAAAGGCAAAATCCTACGACACCCCTATTCTCACGAAAGGACACCAATGCTTTTAGCGCGATGACCCCTCAATTCTGGGCTAACGACACCCTAGCTTTAACTCGACGACACCCGAAAGGCAAAATCCTACGATACCCCTGTTCTCAATTTACGACATTCTAGTTTTTAATTTACGACATCATATATGAAAATGTAAGAAATTGTGAAGTAGAAAAGGCATAAATATGAATAAATCGAGGACACCCCTGTTCTCAATATAAAATATTTACATTTGCATTAAATATGAAACAATATTAATATGAATAAATTACATTAAATTTTCAATGAAAGAAGAATGAAAAAATTAAGAACAGTTTGCGACAAGGTCGTTGATCTTTTGGTTGAGGCCCTCTCTTAATATCGTCGCAGCTAATTGTCACCGGTAATCTCTTACTTCCTCCTCCGTAAAATCCATTTTCATATCAGGATTGTCCCATCGAGCAAGACATTCCATGTATCTCAGACAGTATAGGCCGCAATTCAGCGATCCGGCCGGTTGACTTGGGCAATCCGAAATCTCTTCCATCGGCCAAGTCATCACCTCCTCCTTATCGCAGTAGATATGGAATATGTGGCCAAGAATTGTATGTCATTTCTTTGCATTGGCCTTGTACCTGGCATTGCGTTTTAATGAATTCAAGTGCATGAACACATTTCTTTCCATGTCGATAGCAACAAGATGCCAGTGCGAGTTATCAGAGTTTATTATGGTGAATAGAAACCGGAATTGGGCCTTATCTTCATCGGATACATTGTCAAATATCAAAGCCCCTGATGTTGCAGCGAGTTCATGAGCAGTTAATGGAGAAGTCAGACACAAAGCGGCTATGAAAACTGATGCAAAGATGCACTTATGGTATCGGTCCGGATGCTCTGTCCAGTTGCACATCAAAAACTCCTGGCCGGCATCAATTATCTACCAATGGAATGTAAACCAATTAATATAATTCTAAAATCAACAACTAGAAAAAGTTTCTTGAGATACTTACATCATCTATTATCATATAATTGTTAATGAGATCCCGAAGACTTTTTCTTGTTACAACACCACTTAACTTATTGGTGTACATGATCTTGTCGGTTAGTCGTTCGCTCAAAAAAATTTTTATAATAATTTGGTCATCTTCGACCATTGTATTGGGCTTTGATGTGCCCACTGTCTTCAATGACTTTCTAGGACGGGTTGTCTCATGAGAATCTCCTCTGATCTTGGATGCCTTTCGCTTCCTCGGCTCTTTTTTAACCCTCTTAACAAGAGAAGGCATTCCAACGATTTCTATGTCAACATCATCACCCTTTGGAGCAGGGGTACCAAGTTTATTATCAGATTTAGACTCCTCTTGGCCCTGCGTAGAATGCCCCTCCCTGCTCTTCTCCTCCTCTTTATTTTCAATCCCATGCTCTGTTTTATCGTCCAAGGATTCCCCCTCCAATCTCTTCTCCTCTTGGTCCTCCTCCATCTTATTCTCCTCCTCCATCTTATTCTCCTCAGTATTTCCTTTAATAGGCTCGAGAAGACACTCCAGGGAATGCCCCTCCTCTGTCTTCCCATCTCCCTTGTCCTCCTCATTTATTGCATTGCTTTCCTTTCTTAGCAGTGAACTGAGGAGGCTCTCAGCAATGGACAGCCTGTGCCTGACATCGTCGAGTTGATCCTTAACGCAGACCAATTCAATCCTCAACTCGGCACAGCTTTCGCAGCGCTCTATTGGTTCAGGCGATACTACTATCTGTTGACTGAGAAGCCAGTGCTCCTCTGACAGTGGTACAGTAGCTCCTTCCAACTGTAAAGCAAGACGATAAATAAATTAATATTAAGTGAAAAATATTAACACATTAAGTAAAAAAATATGGTCAGAGCAATGAAGCAATGTATTAGCTTACCAAGTTGTGAGGCTGCATGTTGGCAATACGAACCGACTGGATCTTCATTTGGTTGTCATACCACTTCAACAGCCGGGGCAGTTTATCGGGATATGCTGGTGCTCTCATTGATGTATGCTCAAGGAACCATGCCTGAACATGATAATTTTTGGATATAAAAAAATATAATATTAACAAAGAAATTATACTAAGGACACTATTTCTGCATCTCAATAATCCTTACCACCAGCGCTGCTGAGCATCCGAATAGGGTAGGCTGCCTCCTAACATTTTTTGCTCTCTTTGAGTGGACCGGCTCCTCAGAACGCAAGCAAGCAGCTACTTATAGGAGAGCCAGAACAATCAACTCCTTGAATGCCGAAGCTCAGTCCATCCTATCCAGTTGACTTAAGTCATCCAAGTGCTGGATGAGATACCGTGGACATCTCTGATTAGACTTTGGAGCCAAAAACATGGCAAACATGTAGGCGATCCAAAGTCTGACGGCGTCCTCGACATCTTCCTGTACCTTAGATGATCGGAGTCAAAATATTAACTTCTCCAAACCTTCTTGATGAAGATCTAAACCCTGGCCAAATCGTCTGAACAACCTTTCATTGAACAACTGGCTGGACGTGTCGATCTTCTTCCCATGAGCTGGAAGACCCAGAATAAGTGTGACTTCGTCGACACTGAATAGAACCGGCTTGCCACAGAAAATGAACTCGTCGCCTCCATTGTGACATCTTATGATGTCTGCTAGCAGTCGCCCATCAACTATGAACGTCAGCATGTTGACGAAGGCACCAAATGGGGTCATTCAAATAAGTTTTGTATGTTGTCTAGTAAACCTCATCTTCCAAACCTTCTGAACGTATACGGTCGGCCTGCAACTATTCTTAAACAACTGGGAAGCCTTCACTCGGGGGACTGGAATAATTTTAATGTCATCTGAAACAGGGGGTAAAACATACTAATCAACTGAGTGCCATTATGTATGAACTAGAGTGTCAAGACATTTTAAGAGAGGATGTCATGATATCTTAACAAAGGGATAAACATACCTAAAGGAGACGCATCCTCATTCGAATGAAGAACGATGTCCTTGCTTTGTTCCGCCATTTTCTCCTTCTGGTTCTTCTTTGTTCGCGATCTTCGTCCACAAACGAAAGCACTCATCTCCATGAATGAAGTAGATGGAGGAAAGAACTGTGGAAGAAATTTAGGACACCAGTGGCTTCTCGAGCAACAAACGAATGACCCCTAGGGTTCAGAAATTTTTTATGCCGACCTCAGAGAAATATGAAAGGACACTAGGAACGTCACAATCATATCGCTGATACGCAAACCCGTAGGAACCGGCCACGTTATGCAACTTTTCTCGAAAAGATGGCATAGCTGAGTTACTAGGGTATCGTCGAATTACAACTAGGGTGACGTCAAAATTTCTGCCTAGTTCAAATTTATCATAGTGGTGTCATAAGTTTATACCAAGGGTGTTGTAATGTTTCAACTGGGGTGTCGCGAACAAAACCCCATGAAACAACTTACGACACCCCAGCTCTCATCTGACGACATCCTAGCTTTAAGGTGACGATACCCGTGCAGAAACTTGTTAAGGCAGGACCTATGACATCCCTGACTTAGGCTGTTACGACACCCCAGCTCTCCTCTGACGACACCCTAGCTTTAGCACGAAGACACCCGTGCGGGGACTGTTAAGGCGAGGACCTACGACATCCCTGACTTAGGCTATTACGACACCCCAGCTCTCATCCAACGATACCCTAGCTTTAGCGCGACGACACCCGTGTGAGGACTGTTAAGGCGAGGACCTACGACATCCCTGACTTATGCTGTTACGATACCCCAGCTCTCATCCGATGAAACCCTAGCTTTAAGGCGACGACACCCGTGCGGGGACCGTTAAGCGAGGACCTATGGCATCCCTGACTTATGCTGTTATTGTTAGGAAATGTGTCCTACAGCCAATCATCTAGCTTGTAGACGGTTATGAGTTGATGTATATGAATATGATTTATTCAATAAATAAGAGTAAATTTTGGCCATACAGCATATAGTTTACATCTTCCAGTAGAATTCCAATATGTTGTAGTCCTTAGAGTTACGTATATTCGACAATGGAGGAATTGTTGAGTAACTCTTAAATAAGTTCGCGGCCAAATGATACGTCGTTACCAAGGACGATGACGTAATCAAGTGTAGGTCGTTGTATGTCATATGGGTTGATTTGTTCTCTTAAACCAAAGAGTGTATAACACTGGTATGACATGCGGGTGAGTGTAGGAGTACATTCACTGAACAGTGACTCATCTCTCTTGAGTGCTCAACTGCCTGGAGCAACTCACAGAAAGGCAATGAGTATAAGTGTCCCTTTGACATGAGACTATCATGTTGACTTGATAAGCAACTCACTGTACTTAGGCACTGGACCATCCGAATTTCTAATCCGGTGACGGAAGGTTGCTGGGTGCAGTCAAGTACTTATTGGGTAAGTGATGAGTCAAGATGGGATTGTCTACTCTAAGTGTTAGAGAGAGTGCTCGAACTATTTTTCAATTTAGCGAAACCTTGGCCAAGGTAATCTTTGTGAGGTGTCACAAGATTCATTGCATTGAAACATACTAGAGTGATTTACTCGGAGTTGGTAGTTAACTCCGTATTCGCCCAGAGTACTAGGACAAGGGGATGAATTATGCGGAAACCATAGCCTGGGTTCCAGAATGTTGCCTTGTGCAAATTCGATCTATCCGGACATCGGAAACCATGGCTAGATGGTCACATCGATTAGTATAGGAAGCGTTCCTGTGCTACCGGCTTAGGTTTGAACCTATGGAGTCACGCACATAGTCGGATGACTTGTACACAGGCGTTATCACTGATTTGAGTGGGACTCAATCAGATGGGTCATACGGGGTTCGTTCTGGCTATGTCTAGCTAGCTCTAGACATTAGCAGCAACACCTACTTCGAGGGTGATTTGAGTTAGTCAGTAACTCAAATAGAATTTTGGGACACGATATGAATCTGGAATAAAGTTAATTTGAACCATGGACCAATGGTTGGTCTGATAATAGAGTGGTTTGGATCCGGGTTCGAAGTGGTTTGATCCGGATATCCAATAGAGCCTCTGAAAGTTTATTTATAAATTTTGAATTCATAAATCACTTCGGATTGGAGCTCGGCAAGGCACAATATGAAGTATGGTTCAAGAGCTACGAGTAGCTTCTTTCGGATTTGAATTTGGACTTCAAAAGGAATTGATTGGATCAATTCTGTTAACAAAAGGAAATTTTAATTGATAATATCATTCATTCGTCATCATCCACTTGTTATAACAGCCTGAGTTATTGATTATGTTACGGGAGGATGCTCAAAGGTTCCGTCACTCTACGTTTCCTCTTAGGCTCGCAGTTTGAGGGACACATTGATGAGGTGACTGCGGACTTAATGCCATGATGGGATTCATGTAATGGCATTTTAAAGAGCTCTTTCATGTTTTTTTGATTGTGGAATTTTTCATTGGATATAAAAGGTTACGATGTGAATAAAAAAGGGTGAACATGTAAGAAGAAAAAAAAAATGAAAGAGACTTTTCTGTGAAAGCTGATCTTCTGCAATCACAGAAATTCTGCAAAAAGTCCAATTGAAGATTATCTCTTCTTGGTAGAAGAGTTCTCCTTCCATTGTTCAAGAATTCCACCTCGTGTCTACATTCATCAGGTGTGTGTGTGATATAGAGAAGCGACGCATGCGGCTCTTGCAAGGCACGAAAGGAAACTTCTCTTTGCAGATCGGATCTGCTACCTTCGTTATCAACAGCTTCCGCAGAGGTACTGTTTTAAACTTAAATAAATAATCTTAAATTTCAAATCGGTTAATTTGCTTTAATTAATATTCAATGTGAATATTAAAACCGATTTACATGCTTTCCACCTTGAGATCCTGTGCATAAGAAAAACTTTTTTTCCCTTCAAATGGTATCAGAGCCATGGTTAAGGCTTAGGAATGCATGTATAAACATAATAGATCTGATATAATTATACATACATAATCTAATGTAGATCTAAAGTTGATCTTATTTTGATTAGTTTAGATCTATAGTAGATTTAAAAGTTTTGCATGATGAAAGCATGTTAAAGTTATTTAATGATGATTAAATATATGTTTTAAAGGTAGATCTAATGTAGATCTTGCATGATGTGTTCTATTATATCTTAGATTTAGTATATTCACCAGGTCATTCAGTCATAGGGAGGTTTCATAGCCTATGTTTCCTTATTCAAGAAAGGTTTCCTATGGCGTGTAAGGGTGTTAATATGAAAGAACCCATTAACGGATGTACAGAACAGAAGAAAGAAAGATTAAAATATGTTTTAACCGAATTAATCTTTTATTCTGTGATAATTTTGATTAGATCCAAAATTAATTAAAGATGAAATGTTAATAAAGATTAACATTAAGACATCTTAATTGATTTAAAACTTAATTATAAATTACAGTAAAATTGTTTTACGTAAAAGTCAGATCACAGAAAATAGAAAGAAAGTAAAGATGTTTTATGGAAAAATTTTGAAAATATTTCAAAATCAGAACTCAAAATTGAAATTGGTTCAAATTTGAAAAGGAGTTAACTTAAGATCTAGAATTATGAATTAAAGACCTTAAGACATGATCATAAATCATGGGCTAATTGGGTTAGCATGAATCAGGTTCTCTAAATGGGTTAGACCTAAGGTTAGATGAATTGGACTAAATTAGAAAATTGAATCTAATCAAATGTTGAGATAAGTTTTTTTTTTTTCTTGAGATCCATCTAATTAGATTAGATTGATCAGTCCATACATCTAAATGGACTTGATTTGGGGCTCAGTGGACACCCAAGTCTTTAGGCAAATTTAATTGGGTCTGGCCAACCACTTGATGTCTAGAAAGGTTCTGATCAAGGTTGCGGCTACCTCTAACTGGCAAGTTGATTATCAGCTAGTGTCTAGGCAAGATGGTTAACGACGCAACTCGGCCTTTTGATCAAGCCAGCCTGGCTAAGTGGTCCTAGCACTTGATTAGACTAGCCTATTGACTTGGGCTAACCCATGCTTCCTAAGGAAAATCAGTCTGACTGATTTAGGTACCCATGACCAAATTAATGAACCCAACTAAATGGTTTAGTGGGAGAATACATAAATTGGTCCATGTCATTCATGTGTCACAAATTAATCAAACCCTCTAAAATTATTAGGTCCATAAAATGACTAAATTATGGGGATAATTAGATCATAGCCTCCTATTAAGAGAGTGATAATTAGTCCAATGGCTAAGATGATTATTGGAGGCCCAAAGGCCTGGTACTCATCTGGTCTTTGGAATTATCATTCATATTATGATGGTTCAATGCAACTCTCTCAACGATGGTCAGGTGGGCCGGCCAAAGTCGGGCTTGACCAATTCCTTGGTTAGAAGCTTGAACATGTCATGTTAATGGTTGGACCTAACCAGGACACCCAATAGGAGGCCCAAAGGCCGATTGACGTGCAACCTGGGGAAAAATAAATTACTAAAAATTGTTTGTGGAAACAATTGGTTATGAACCTACCTTTAGATACATGTGGGTGGGCTGGCCAAAGTCGGACTCATATGTAGTCTACTGGGTTCTAGTACCCACTAAGAAATTAGGAGTAATTTTTCGGGTTGGAGGTAGGGGCTACCAACTTGAATAAAATAGTGGGAGAACTTTAGACCATATGTCCAAGTCTATAGGTTTAAATAAATCATGTACACTAATAAGTTTTTGATTTTCCTTTCAGAAATGTCTACAAATCTGTCGCTCCGGTCACTGTTGGACAATGATAAACTGATAGGTCCAAACTTCGATAGCTGGTATCGAAGACTTAGGATAGTCCTAGAGCATGAAAGGATCTTTTATGTGATAATGGATCCTGCACCTGACCAGCCAGCCCCAAATGTGCCTGGTGTGGCCAGGGACACTTATCTGAAGTGGACCAATGACCGCACCACAGAGCACTGCATAATGCTGGCTTCTATGATGATGAGTTCAACAGAAATTTGAGAAGGCCCAACCGGAACAAATACTCCAAATGTTGAAGGAATCTTTGGGATGCCAGACGACGTTGAAAGGTACAAAATGTCTAGTGCCATCTTCAACGCACGTATATGTGATGGGACTTCTGTCACCGATCATGTACTGTACATGATCGAGATGATAGAACGTCTGGGCAAACTTGGATTTCCTTTGCATGAGCAACTTGGAAGGATGCCATACTGAACTCACTGCTTAGCTCCTACCTAGACTTTCTCAGTCATTATAGAATGACGAAGCCTGCAGTAAACTATCATGGATTGCTGGGTCTACTGCAGACTTTTGAGAAAGACCACCAGCTTCAAAAGAAGAGAGTAAACTTGGTGGAAGGTTCAGGGGCAGGACGTCATCTCCCTAAGAAAGGGATGAAGAAGAAAAATAAAAGAAAAAAGGTGCAACATACTGGGCCTAGTCAAACCAAGAGAAGAAGGCTGACAAAAGTCAGGCTGAGTGCTTCTACTGCAAGAAGCTGGGTCACTGGAAGAGAAACTGTCCCCATTACATAGCAACCCTGGATCCTAACAGGCCTAAGAAAAAAAAACCAGCAAGGAGTTGATGGACAAGGTATTTATATGATAACACCTTGTAATTTTTTATCTGTGATACTACTAATTGGGTATTAGATACTGGAAGTCAATTCATATTTGCAATTCTTTGCAGGGGCTTCGAATTAGTAGAAGATTCAAAGAAGGTGAAAGATTCCTAAACGTGGGTGATGGAAGCCGAGTTCCAGTACTGGTGTTGGGAGTCATGGAGCTTTATTTTGAATTTAATAAAATATTGCTTAGTGAATGTCACTATTGTCCTGCATTTTTATTTAATGTCATTTCTGTAGGCCAGTTGGCTATTGAAGGATATGATTTTTCAATAAAGAAAGATATTTTAAATATCATTATGAATGATATACCAGTGATGTGTGGACAATTGAGCAATGGAATTTACCTTCTATCATAGCCTGTTAATGTATTATGCACTCCAAAAAATGCCCCAAAATAGATGATGTCGATGACTCATACCTTTGGCACTGTAGGCTAGGTCATATAAACAAGAACAGGATAAGCAGGTTAGTCAGAGAGGGCATCCTCAATGACATTGATTGTGAATCAATTAAAACTTGTGAATCATGTCTTCTTGGGAAAATGACCAAGTCACCTTTTACAGGAAAAGGTGAAAGAGCCAAAGAGATTCTAGGCCTCATACATACGGATGTTTGTGGACCTATGAATTCTGCCTCTATGAGAGGGTTTAGCTATTTCATTACATTTACAGACGACCACTCCATGTTTGGTTATGTCTTCCTAATGAGACACAAATCTGAATCGTTTGAAATGTTCAAACGATATCGTAGTGAGGTAGAAAAACAAATTGGAAAGAATATTAAAATCCTTCGGTCAGATCGAGGAGGTGAATATCTTTCTAATGAGTTTTTGACATATCTAAAGGAGAATGGGATTCTCTCTCAATGGACACCTCCAGGGACACCAGTTAAATGGTGTGTCTGAAAGGAGGAATCGAACCCTATTAGATATGGTTCGGTCCATGATGGGCTTTGCTAGTTTGCCTATCTCCTTTTGGGACTATGCACTTGAGTCGGCCTGTTACATTCTTAACAGGGTCCCTAGTAAATCTGTTGCTAAAACTCCATATGAGATATGGATGGGGCATAAGCCGGTGCTCACACACCTTAGGGTCTGGGGGTGTCCAGCTTATGTCAAGAGATTGTTGACAGACAAGCTAGGACCAAGGTCTGACAAATGCCTCTTTGTTGGATATCCTAAGGAGTCTAAAGGATACTACTTCTACCAAACTGAAGAGCAAAAGTTGTTCGTCAGTATGAGAGCCACCTTTTTAGAAAAGGAGTATCTTACTGGAAGTGCTAAGGCTAATGTTGAACTTAATGAAGTTCGACAAGGAGAAGTACCTTTACACTCAGAAACCGCTATGGAACCGGCTTTGAATGGTTCAAACCCGGTGCCCGCTGAGGTACCATTAAGGAGATCTGGTAGAGTACCACGTCAGCCGGATAGATACTTCGGTTTCTTGGTCCGTGACGGGATCCCATCGAACTCGATGAGAACGATGAAGACCCAATCACCTATATGGATGCGCTGCAGAGATCTGACTCTAAGAAATGGCTAGATGCCATGAAGTCCGAAATGGAATCCATGGAGATTAATAGTGTATGGACACTAGTTGATCCACCTGAAGGGGTAAAACCCATAGGGTGTAAATGGATTTTCAAGAGGAAATGGGGTGCAGATGGGAAGGTGGAGACCTATAAAGCCCGTCTGGTTGCTAAGGGGTATAGTCAGCGTTATGGTATTGACTATGATGAGATTTTTTCCCCTGTAGCAATGCTCAAGTCAATTCGGATTATGCTTGCTCTAGCTGCACATTTTGACTATGAGATCTGGCAAATGGATGTCGAACGGCTTTTCTAAATGGAGAGCTCGAAGAGGAGGTGTATATGATACAACCTGAAGGGTTCACATCCACAGACGAGTCAAAAGTATGCAGGCTTCATAAGTCCATCTATGGACTCAAGCAAGCTTCTCGGAGTTGGAATAAATGTTTTGATAAATGTATCAAGACTTATGGCTTCATTAAGAATAGAGAAGAACCCTGCGTGTATAAGTGGGCAAATGGTTCCATAGTTGTATTTCTTGTACTGTATGTGGATGACATTCTCTTGATTGGGAATGACATCCCTGCACTACAGGGAATAAAGGTTTGGTTGCTGTCTCAGTTCTCCATGAAAGACCTGGAGAAGCTTCTTACATCCTAGGGATGAAGATCTATAGAGATAGATCTAAGAAGCTGCTGGGATTGTCCCAGTCAAAGTACATGAGACTGTGCTGAAGAGGTTCAGCATGGATAATTCAAAAAGGGGCTATCTTCCGATAGGCCATGGAATTACTCTCTCCAAGAAGGATTGTGCGACAACTCCTGAGGAGAGAGAGTATATGAGTAGAATTCCGTATGCCTCAGCAGTGGGTTCTATCATGTATGCTATGACATGTACAAGACCAGACGTGGCACACTCACTAGGGATAGTGAGTAGGTACCAGTCTAACCCAGGTGAAGCACATTGGAAGGTGGTAAAAACCATCCTTAAGTATTTGAGAAATACTAAGGACAATGGCTCATTTATGGAGAACTTGACTTAAACTAGTGGGTACACTGACTCCAGTTTTCAGTCAGATAGAGATGACAGCAAAAGCATATCCGGATTTATCTTTACCCTCAATGGAGGAGCGATCTGCTGAAAAAGTTCCAAGCAGAACACAGTGGCAGATTCAGTATGCGAGGCTGAATACATTGCAGCATCAGATGCAGCAAAGGAAGCTGTATGGCTACGAAAGTTCTTGGTCGAGCTGGGAGTGGTACCTGCCCTAGAGAGTCCCGTCCTAGTATACTGCGACAGCACATGAGCAATTGCCCAAGCCAAGGAGCCAAAGTCGCATCACCGAATCAAGCATGTGTTGCGCCGCTATCACCTTGTACAAGAGATCATGGAACAAGGTGACATATACCTTCAGAAGATCGACGGAAAGGAAAACCTAGCTGACCCAATGACTAAAGCACTCGAATCAGGAGTTCAATGAACACAAGTGGAAGATGGGTATTAGATACTGTTCCGATTGGCTATAGTTCAAGTGGGAGTTGTTAGGAAATGTGTCCTACAGCCAATCGTCTAGCTTGTAGATGGTTATGAGTTGATGTATATGAACATGATTTATTCAATAAATAAGAGTAAATTTTGGCCATACAGCATATAGTTTACATCTTCCAGTAGAATTCAATATGTTGTAGTCCTTAGAGTTACATGTATTCGACAATGGAGGAATTGTTGAGTAACTCTTAAATAAGTTCGTGGCCAAATGATACGTCGTTACCAAGGACGACGATGTAATCAAGTGTAGGTCATTGTATGTCATATGGGTTGGTTTGTTCTCTTAAACCAAGAGTGTATAACACTGGTATGACATGCGGGTGAGTGTAGGAGTACATTCACTGAACAGTGACTCATCTCTGTTGAGTGCTCAACTGCCTGGAGCAACTCACAGAAAGGCAATGGGTATAAGTGTCCCTTTGACATGAGACTATCATGTTGACTTGATAAGCAACTCACTGTACTTAGGCACTGGACCACCCAGATTTCTAATCCGGTGACGGAAGGTTGCTGGGTGCAGTCAAGTACTTATTGGGTCAGTGATGAGTCAAGATGGGATTGTCCACTCTAAGTGTTAGAGAGAGTGCTCGAACTATGTTTCAATTTAGCAAAACCTTGTCCAAGGTAATCTTTGTGAGGTGTCACAAGATTCATTGCATTGAAACATACTTGGGTGATTTACTCGGAGTTGGCAGTTAACTCCGTATTCGCCCAGAGTACTAGACAAGGGGATGAATTATGCGGCAACCATAGCCTGGGTTCCAGAATGTTGCCTTGTGCAAATTCGATCTATCCGGACGTCGGGAACCATGGCTAAATGGTCACATCGATTAGTATAGGAAGCGTTCCTGTGCTACCGGCTTAGGTTTGAACCTATGGAGTCACGCACATAGTCGGATGACTTGTACGCATGCGTGATCACTGATTTGAGTGGGACTCAATCAGATGGGTCATACGGGGTTCGTTCTGGCTATGTCTAGCTAGCTCTAGACATTAGCGGTAGCACCTACTTCGAGTTGAGTTAGTCAGTAACTCAAATAGAATTTTGGGACACGATATGAATCTGTAATAAAGTTAATTTGAACCATGGACCAATGGTTGGTCTGATAACAGAGTGGTTTGGATCCGGGTTCAAAGTGGTTCGATTCGGATATCCAATAGAGCCTCTGAAAGTTTATTTATGAATTTTGAATTCATAAATCACTTCGGATTGGAGCTCGGCAAGGCACAATATGAAGTATGGTTCAAGAGCTATGAGTAGCTTCTTTCGGATTTGAATTTGGACTTCAAACGGAATTGATTGGATCAATTCTGTTAACAAAAGGAAATTTTAATTGATAATATCTTTCATTCATCATCGTCCACTTGTTATAACAGCCTAGGAGTTATTGATTATGTTACGGGAGGATGCTCAAAGGTCCCATCACTTTAGTTTTTTCATAGGCTTGTCGTTTGAGGGACTCATTGATGAGGTGACTGCAGACTTAATGCCATGATTCGATTCATGTAATGGCATTTTAAAGAGCTCTTTCATATTTGTTTGATTGCGGAATTTTTCATCGGATATAAAAGGTTACGATGTAAATAAAAAAAGGGTGAACAGGTAAGAAAAAAAAAATGACAAAGACTTTTCCGTGAAAGCTGATCTTCTGCAATCACAGAAAGTCTGCAAGAAGTCCAATTGGAGATTGTCTCTTCTTGGGAGAAGTTCTCCTTCCATTGTTCAAGAATTCTACCTCCTGTCTGCATTCATCAGGCGTGCGTGTGATATAGAGGAGCGGCGCATGCGGCTCTTGCAAGGCACGAAAGGAAACTTCTCTCTGCAGATCGGATCTGCTACCTTCGTTATCAATAGCTTCCGCAACAAGAGGTATTATTTTAAACTTAAATAAATAATCTTAAATTTTAGATCTGTTAATTTGCTTTAATTAATATTTAATGTGAATATTAAAACTGATTTACATCTTTCCACCTTGAGATCCTGTGCATAGGAAAAACTTTTTTTCCTTCAAATGGTATCAAAGCCATGGTTAAGGCTTAGGAATGCATGCATAAGCATAATAGATTTGATATAATTATGCATACATAATCTAATGTAGATCTAAAGTTGATCTTTGTTGATCCAATTGAGGATTTTGATGATTAACAAAACTATTTGAGTATAATATTGGAAGTTACTAATGATTTTGATTAAGTTTTTCAGATTATAAGTCGATTTAATAATCAAAATCATGAGTCAAATCAAGTTCTGGTTCGAATCTAATGTCAAGGTAAGATTGCAGACATTAAAGTCGACACATGGAATCACAGAGTCGACTCTAGAAATCGGCACGGACTTAGAGTCGACTCCAGGACTGTTAGAGCCGACTCCAACAGAAAAGACAGAATGATGGTTTTTCAGGCCACGACTTAGAGTCGACTCCCGGACTGTTAGAGTCGACTCCAGAAGATTTTTGTGTCGACCCCAGAAAAGTCAAAGACGACTCCAGTTCAAGCGGGTTAAAGATTTTCGAGTTAGAGCCGACTCCAGAAAAGTTAGAGCCGACTCTAGAATGTCAGACGCGACTCCAGAACTGTCAGAACGACTCTAAACTTTATCTTTATCTTTTTTAATCCCAACGGCTATTGCTATTTTTGGTTCTAATCCTTCTTATACTTGTTTCTAACGGATAGTTTTAAACTATTTATGGATTATACTGATCTATAAGAAGAGGGTTTGCTGCATCCAAAAAAAGAAGAAGAAAAAGGAGAAAAAAGAAAGAAACAAAAAGAAAAGAATAGAGACAAATCTTTTAGAAAAGAAAAGAGGAAAAACTCGAAAGGAAAGATCATATTGATTCCCCAAAAGAAAAGAGAGAGATTTCAAGCTTTTCTATTTCGAAGAAATCTCAAGGGAAGAAGAAAGCCCTAGTTTTCTAATCTTCTGAGTCTCAAGAGAACCTTGAAGGAAGATCCACTCAAAGGAAGAGAAGGAAGAAGCCACCAAGATATGCGAATCAAGCTTGGTTTCCTATCTTTTTATTTCTGTTTCATTATTATATATTTGCTCATTGGAGGAGCAGTTTATCTTGTAAAACAAATCTTGTTTGCTGGGTCAATCTGGTGATTGATTCAGTTGAGGCTGTTAGCCTTGTGCAAGCATTAGCTTGTGGTGTAAGGTTTTGTGCTGGTGAGCCTTGAAAACCAGCTGGGTTCGTTGTGCACCCAGGAAAACAACAAGTTCGAGTTGTAAGCTTACAAAACAACTATGTTGTAATCAGATTGATTATAGTGTGGACCCAAGAGATACTTGGGAGTGGACGTAAGTGTAGGCACACCGAACCACTATAAAATCTCCTATGTTTGCCGTGATTGTCTCTTTATCTTTAACTCTCTATTTGTGCATATTCTGTTTTAATTTGTGTGAATCTAAGTTTTTATTTCCGCTGGGGATTATTTTCAAAAGAGTTTAAATTTTTGAAAAACCCAATTCACCCTCCTCTTGGGTTGCTATCTGGACCAACAATTGGTATCAGAGCTAGTGCTCATTTGATTTGATCTAACGATCAAGAGTCAAAGATCCACATGGCAACTCAAGCTGGTTCATCTTTTTCCAAAGGCCAATCTACTAATAGATCACCCTTGTTTAATGGTTCAAACTATGGTTATTGGAAGGCTAGAATGAAAATTTTCATTCAAGCACTTGACTATGATCTATGGAGCATTATAGTCAATGGACCACACACATCCACTGCTAGAGTTAATGGCATGGAGATTCCTAAACCGAAAACGGAATGGGATAAACATGATAAAAAATTGGCACAACTTAATACCAAAGCAATGAATGTTTTATACTGCTCATTAGATGCAAATGAATTCATCATATATCTATTTGCATTTCTACTAAGGAAATCTGGGATAGACTTGAGGTTACCCATGAGGGAACAAATCAAGTCAAGGAATCCAAGATTAACATGCTAGTTCATAAGTATGAATTGTTTAAAATGGATGCATGTGAATCTATTGCTGATATGTTTACAAGATTTACTGATATAGTTAATGGTTTAAAAAGTCTTGGTAAATCTTATGATAATTCTGATCTTGTGAGAAAGGTTTTGCGTTCCTTGCCTAGGACTTGGGAAGCTAAAGTGACTGCAATACAAGAGGCAAAGGATCTAAGTACCCTACCCCTAAAAGAATTATTGGGATCCTTGATGACTCATGAGCTTCAAATTAAGCAACATGTTGATGATGATGAGTCAAAGAAGAAGAGGACTATGGCTCTTAAGATTTCTGAATATATGGAAGAGCCTCATGAATCTGAAGATGAAAGTGATGATGAGGACATGGCACTCATCACAAGGAAATTTAAAAGATTCATGAAGAAGAAGAAGTTTAAAAAGAAAAAGCCCTTTGCAAGAAAAGATGAGGACAAGGGCAAAGAAAAAGAAGTTATTTGTTTTGAATGTAAGAAGCCAGGTCATTTTAAATCTGAATGCCCACAACTAAAGAAAGGCACCCAGAAATTCAAAAAGAAGGCAATGATGGCCACATGGAGCGATTCGGAAAGCTCAAGTTCCGAAGAGGAAGAAAAGAGTGAAATGGCCAATCTATGCTTCATGGCGGACAATGATGAGGTAAGTCCGAGTTTTCTTGATGATTTACTTTCGATGAATTGCATAGTGCATTTTATGAATTAATGATGATTTTGCGAACTTAAGTTCAAAGAACAAAGATTTGAAAAATCAAATGCAAAAACTATCCTTAGAAAATGAAAGCATGTTGTAGATAAAGAACTTTTGATAAAAGAAAATGAAAGCTTGAAAAATGAAGTTGATAGACTTAAACCTATAGTTGATAAATTCACTCTAAGCTCTATCAAACTTAATATGATTTTGGATAATCAAAAGCTATTTTTGATAAAGCTGGATTAGGATATAATCCACTTAAAAAGCAAAAATCTTTGAAGAATATTTTTATACATGCTGAAAAATCATCAAATGTTACTTGTTTTAAATGTGAAAACAAAGGACATAAATCTTATATGTGTAAATCTCCACATAATAAAAGAAAGATGATTTGGGTTCTCAAAGGAACAATATTTATAGCATCTAACCATGAAGGACCCAAGAAGGCTTGGGTACCTAAAATTAAGACATGAATGTTTTGCAGGAGTGTCTTGCAGCCATAAGACTAAAAAGAAAATGGTACCTGGATAGTGGTTGCTCAAGACACATGATGGATGACAAAAATCAATTCATCACCCTTGAATCAAAAAGAGGTGGAGTAGTTACTTTTGGTGATAATGGTCAAGGTCATATCATGGGTATTGGTAAGATTCAAATTACTCCATCTACTCATATTGATAATGTTTTATATGTCGATGTACTTAAACATAATTTGATAAGTATTAGCCAATTGTGTGATAAAGGTTTCAAAGTTTCTTTTGAAGCTTCTGTTTGCACTATTACTAATTCCATTGATAATAGCATTATTCTTGTTGGTAAACGTTATGGCAATGTGTACTTAATTGATTTGAGTAATTTATCTCCAAGTAATCATTGCTTAGTTGCTAATAATGCTAAGATGAATGAGATTGGTTGGCTATGGCACCGTAGATTAGATCATGCAAGCACACACCTAATTTCTAAACTATTGAAAATGGATCTAGTTAAAGGTATTCCTAGCTTAAATTTTGAAAATAATCTGATGCATGTCAATTTGGAAAACAAACAAGAACTTCTTTCAAATCTAAGAATGTTATTTCAACTACTAGGCCACTAGAGCTACTACACATAGACCTTTTTGGACCTACTAGAACCACAAGTCTAGGAGGAAAGAAATATGGTCTGGTGATAGTAGATGATTACTCTAGATTCACTTGGGTAATGTTTTTGGCTCACAAAGATGAGACTTTCTCAATATTCCTGAAATTCATTAAGAAAGTCACTAATGAGAAAAACACTACCATAGTGTCTATTAGAAGTGATCATAGAACTGAATTTGAAAATCACTTATTTGAAAAATTCTGTTTTAAAAAAGGCATACATCATAACTTTCAGCACCTAGGACACCTCAACAAAATGGAGTTGTAGAAAGAAAGAATAGGACTTTAGAAGACTTGGCCCGTACCATGCTATGTGAAAGCCAACTTCCAAAATATTTTTGGGCGGAAGCTATAAACACAGCATGTTACATCCTGAATAGAGCCCTGATTAGACCTATCCTTAAGAAGACTCCCTATGAACTATGGCATAATAGGAAACCAAATTTAGGTTATTTTCATGCATTTGGTTGTAAATGTTTTATTCATAACAATGGTAAGGACAATATTGGGAAGTTTGATGCAAAGTCTGATGAAGGCATTTTCTTAGGATATTCAACATCTAGCAAGGCATATAGAGTATTTAATAAAAGAAGCTTAGTTGTAGAAGAATCCATTCATATAGTGTTTGATGAACTTTAGCATCAAGGTCAGATAAAATTGATGATGAGGAAGATACATCTTTTATTGAAAGAAATATTGAAAAATTAAATGTATCTTCAGATCAAGAACCTGAAGTTAAGGATGATGACTCACCTAAGGATGATGGTATTGATACTGCTCATAATGATAAAGATCTACCTAGAGATTGGAGATATGCTTATGGTCATCCTAAAGACCTAATCATAGGTGATCCATCTCAAGGTGTAAGGACTAGATCATCAATGAGAAATATCAATAATCATCTTGCATTTGTATCTCATATAGAACCTAAAACTATAGAGGAAGCTGAGAAAGATAGTTATTGGATGCTAGCAATGCAGGAAGAGTTAAACCAATTCACTAGGAACCAAGTTTGGACCCTAGTAGATAGACCTAAAAATCACCCTATAATAGGATCTAAATGGGTTTTTAGAAATAAATTGGATGAAAATGGATTGGTAATTAGAAATAAGGCTAGATTAGTTGCAAAAGGATATAATCAGAAGAAGGTATAGATTTTGATGAAACCTTTGCACCTGTTGCTAGATTAGAAGCCATTAGGTTACTACTTGCATTTGCATGTCATATGAAATTCAACTTATTTCAAATGGATGTTAAAAGTGCATTTCTAAATGGTTTTATAAATGAGAAAGTTTATGTTGAACAACCTCCTGGTTTTGAAAATCACAAATTCCCAAACCACGTTTTCAAATTACACAAAGCACTTTATGGTTTAAAGCAAGCACCTAGAGCTTGGTATGATAGATTAAGTAAATTTTAGTTGAAAATGATTTTTCTAGAGGAAATGTTGATAAAACCTTGTTCTTAAAAGGAAAAGAAAAGGATTTATTAATTATTCAAATTTATGTTGATGACATTATATTTGGTGCTACTAACAATCTCCTTTGTCAAGAATTTGCTAAGTTAATGCAGGGAGAATTCGAGATGAGCATGATGGAAGAACTCAACTTCTTCCTTGGACTTCAAATCAAACAAGAGAAAGCGGGGATTTTCATCAACCAAACAAAGTACATAAAGGAAATACTCAAGAAGTTTGGTATGGAATCTGCTAAACCCCTTGATACGCCAATGAGTCCCTCATGCAAGCTGGACAAGGATGAGGAAGGTAAGAATGTAGATCAAAAGCATTACCGAGGTATGATCGGATCACTTCTTTACCTAACGGCAAGTAGGCCAAATATCATGTTTTCTGTTTGCTTATGTGCAAGATATCAATCTAATCCTAAGGAATCACATTTGATTACTATTAAAAGAATCTTTAGATACTTAAATGGAACTAAAAATGTAGGATTATTGTATTCTAGAGACTCTACCTTAAAATTGATTGCTTATTCTGATTCAGATTATGCTGATTGTAAATTAGATAGAAAGAGTACAAGTGGGGCATGCCAACTTTTAGGAAGTAACTTAATCTCTTGGTTTAGCAAGAAGCAAAATTCGGTTGCACTATCCACTGCTGAGGTAGAATATATTGCAGCTGGAAGTTGCTGTGCTCAAATCCTTTGGATTAAGCGACAACTTGAAGATTATGGTATCACACTTGATAAAATTCCTATTAGATGTGATAACACTAGTGCCATCAATCTAACTAAGAATCCAATCCAACACTCTAGAACCAAACACAGAAATTAGACATCACTTCATTAGAGAACATGTTTCCAACAATGATGTTTGTCTTGAATATGTTAATACTAATGATCAATTAGCTGATATTTTTACCAAATCATTAAGTGAGGAAAGATTTTGTTATCTTAGAGGAGAATTAGGAGTTTGTGATACTTTAGAATGATTTTCTGAAACTCTTAAGGACAACTATCTAGATTTTTTCAAAATCCTCTATGTCCAATAAGGAAATTTATCTAGAAATCTGATTCATTGTTTCCCCAATTGATTAAGGAACACTTATCTAGAGTTTGATGATTAATTTGATTAGTTTCAGATCCTTGAAATTCGAATTTTTCACTGAAACTGTTGTAGAGTCGACACCTGCAGTTTGTGGAGTCGACACCTTCATATTTTGATGTTCTGTCTGAGCAATTAGAGCCGACTCTGGCTTCTGTAGAGCCGACTCTAATTCGGGCACTGACGATTTTCTGGTTCAGAGCCGACACCTCGTTTTCGGGAGTCGACTCTAAGTGGAACTAGGTCAAAATAAAAAAGGCGGAGTCGATCCCAAACGAAACCTATCGTCTCCTAAACCCTTCCAAAGCCATTCCAAATCGATTCCAAATCCCTCAAATCTCTCAATAACTCATTCCAATCTATCCTATGGCTCCTAAGAAGCGTGCTATCGTTGGTGGATCGATCGTTCCGACGAAGCACCATTTAAATCGGAGGCAACCTTCGCCGTCTTCTTCATCTGCCACTCAAGATGACTCTCCACCATCACCATCTTCTCCACAGGTAGACCAATTGACGGGTAAGGCCATTACTACTGGAAGAAAAGTAGATTTTGACTTTTTTGCTTCGGAGGGCTTCGCTATTGGACGTTTGTTGAAGGAAATGGGATGGGAGAAAGTATGTTCTTTGGATGTCCCTACATACCCTGCCCTTGTGAGAGAATTTTACAATGATTTATGTAGAGGAGAGGGAGGCTTAGTGAGTTTTGTAAGAGGAACTAAAGTGATTATCATGGCCAAGACTCTTGGAAATCTATTGGAGATGCCTACTATTGGTCTAGTTGAATATCAACATGATGACAGAGGAGGTGCCCTATATAGGATGTTAGGGAGAGAAGTTTATGAGTTTGAAGAAATCATGGTTAATCAACTTAATTTGGAACTCAGATTACTTCACAATATTTGTGGAAGATTTTTGTTTCCTAAAATTAGAAGGTTTGAGTATGTCTCGGAGCGAGACATCTTGTTGATGGACTGTATTCTCACTGGAAGGCCTGTTAATCTTGCCGATATGATGATTGGTTATATGGCAGAAGCAGCAACCAGGAAGAGATCAATTCAAGGCTTGATGTGATTTCTTTTTCCATTAGCAACTCGGTAGAATCCTTTAGCGCTGATCTTCATAAGATTTTTGAAAGGATGGAAGGCATTGCAGATGGTTCTGGAACTTATCTTCATGCTACCAGTCAACTAAAGAAAGATATCGACCTCGCCATTTCTTAAATTGAAGCTTGTCTTGAAAGTTTTAAGAAGACTCAAAAAGATTATATTATGGAAATGATTGGACATTTGAAGAAAATTGTGTATAAGCATGTTTGATTTTGATATCCTGTCTTATCCTATTTTGTACCTTAGGATTTCTGAGTTTTCTTTAATATACTTGAATATGTCACTTTACTGTGAATGTACTTGAATTGACACATGTAATGAATCTTGCATTGGAATACAATTACACTTTTATTGCAAATTTATCTATGATTGATTGATTGAATTTCAATGAATGAGTTTACTATCGCTATGATTAATTGAACCAACGATCCCACTCTGATAACCTTTTTCATTGTATTTAAAATTCACCTTATTGCTGATAACAAAAAGGGGGAGAGATAATTGTATATGCATAAAAGAGAAAGAGAAAGAGAAAGAATATAAGATTTTTTTTGCATATCTACAAAGGGGGAGAAAATATTTTGAGATTCTAATCAAAAATGTTCAATTGAATTCAATTTATCTACATAGGGGGAGTTATTCAATGCAGGGGAGCTTAATAATTTTTTTCATATAAAAGTTAAATCATCTTGATTGATGTTTATTATAGAACTCAAGCATATTTTTTAAATGTTCATTTTGAAAATTGGCATCAAATTCTATGTTAGGAAGTTTCAAAGCTTTAACAGTATCTATAACTCTTAGTTCAAATAAATTCTTGATGCATATACTCAAAGTTTTTGTCATCATCAAAAAGGGGGAGATTGTTGACCCAATTGAGGATTTTGATGATTAACAAAACTATTTGAGTATAATATTTGAAGTTACTAATGATTTTGATTAAGTTTTTCAGATTATAAGTCGATTTAATAATCAAAATCATGAGTCAAATCAAGTTCTGGTTTGAATCTAATGTCAAGGTAAGATTGCAGACATTAGAGTCGACACATGGAATCGCAGAGTCGACTTCAAAAATCGGCACGGACTTAGAGTCGACTCCAGGACCGTTAGAGCCGACTCCAACAGAAAGATAGAACGATGGTTTTCAGGCCACGACTTAGAGTCGACTCCCGGACTGTTAGAGTTGACTCCAGAAGATTTTGTGTCGACCCCAGAAAAGTCAGAGACGACTCCAGTTCAAGCGGGTTAAGATTTTTGAGTTAGAGCAGACTCCAGAAAAGTTAGAGCCGACTCTAGAATGTCAGACGCGACTCCAGAACTGTCAGAACGACTCTAAACTTTATCTTTATCTTTTTTAATCCCAACGGCTATTGCTATTTTTGGTTCTAATTTTTCTTACACTTGTTTCTAACGGATAGTTTTAAACTATTTATGGATTATACTGATCTATAAGAAGAGGTTTGCTGCATCTGAAAAAAGAAGAAAAAAAAGGAGAAAAAAAAGAAAGAAACAAAAAGAAAAGAATAGAGACAAATCTTTCAGAAAAAAAGAGGAAAAACTCGAAAGGAAAGATCATATTGATTCCCCAAAAGAAAAGAGAGAGATTCCAAGCTTTTCTATTTCGAAGAAATCTCAAGGAAGAAGAAAGCCCTAGTTTTTGATCTTCTGAGTCTCAAGAGCACCTTGAAGGAAGATCCACTCAAAGGAAGAGAAGGAAGAAGCCACCAAGATATGCGAATCAGGCTTTGTTTCCTATCTTTTTATTTCTGTTTCATTATTGTATATTTGCTCATTGAGGAGCTGTTTATCTTGTAAAACAAATCTTGTTTGCTGGGTCAATCTGGTGATTGATTCAGTTGAGGCTGTTAGCCTTGTGCAAGCATTAGCTTGTGGTGTAAGGTTTTATGCTGGTGAGCCTTGAAAACCAGCTGGGTTCATTGTGCATCCGAAAAAATAACAAGTTCGAGTTGTAAGCTTGCAAAATAACTCTGCTATAATCAGATTGATTATAGTGTGGACCCAAGAGATACTTGGGAGTGGACGTAGGTGTAGGCACACCGAACCACTATAAAATCTCCTGTGTTTGTCGTGATTGTCTCTTTATCTTTAACTCTCTATTTGTGCATATTCTGTTTTAATTTGTGTGAATCTAAGTTTTTATTTCCGCTGGGATTATTTTCAAAAGAGTTTAAATTTTTGAAAAACCCAATTCACCCCCCCTCTTGGGTTGCTATCTGGACCAACAATCTTATTTTGATTAGTTTAGATCTATAGTAGATTTAAAAGTTTTGCATGATGAAAGCATGTTAAAGTTATTTAATGATGATTAAATATATATTTTAAAGGTAGATCTAATGTAGATCTTGCATGCTGTGTTCTATTATATCTTAGATTTGGTATATTCACCAGGTCGTCCGGTCATAGGGAGGTTTCATAGCCTTGCTTCCTTATTCAAGAAAGGTTTCCTATGACGTGTAAGGGTGTTACTGTGAAAGAACCCATGAACGGATGTACAGAACAGAAGAAAGAAAGATTAAAATATGTTTTAACTGAATTAATCTTTTATTCTGTGATAATTTTGATTAGATCCAAAATTAATTAAAGATGAAATGTTAATAAAGATTAACATTAAGACATCTTAATTGATTTAAAACTTAATTATAAATTACAGTAAAATTGTTTTACGTAAAAGTCAGATCATAGAAAATAGAAAGAAAGTAAAGATGTTTTATGAAAAAATTTTGATAAATATTTCAAAATCAGAACTCAAAATTGAAATTGGTTCAAATTTGAAAAGGAGTTAACTTAAGATCTAGAATTATGAATTAAAGACCTTAAGACATGATCATAAATCATGGGCTAATTGGGTTAGCATGAATCAGGTTCTCTAAATGGGTTAGACCTAAGGTTAGATGAATTGGACTAAATTAGAAAATTGAATCTAATCAAATGTTGAGATAAGTTTTTTTTTTCTTGAGATCCATCTAATTAGATTAGATTGATCAGTCCATACATCTAAATGGACTTGATTTGGGGCTCAGTGGACACCCAAGTCTTTAGGCAAATTTAATTGGGTCTGGTCAACCACTTGGTGTCTAGAAAGGTTCTGATCAAGGTTGCGGCTACCTCTAACCTGGCTAGTTGATTATCAGCTAGTATCTAGGCAAGATGGTTAACGATGCAACTCGGCCTTTTGATCAAGCCGGCCTGGCTAAGTGGTCCTAGCACTTGATTAGACTAGCCTATTGACTTGGGCTAACCCATGCTTCCTAAGGAAAATCAGTCTGACTGATTTAGGTACCCATGGACCAAATTAATGAACCCAACTAAATGGTTTAGTGGGAGAATACATAAATTGGTACATGTCATTCATGTGTCACAAATTAATCAAACCCTCTAAAATTATTAGGTCCATAAAATAACTAAATTATGGGGATAATTAGATCATAGCCTCCTATTAAGAGAGTGATAATTAGTCCAATGGCTAAGATGATTATTGGAGGCCCAAAGGCCTGGTACTCATCTGGTCTTTGGAATTATCATTCATATTATAATGGTTCAATACAACTCTCTCAACGAAGGTCAGGTGGGCCGGCCAAAGTCGGGCTTGACCAATTCCTTGGTTAGAAGCTTGAACATGTCATGTTAATGGTTGGACCTAACCAGGACACCCAATAGGAGGCCCAAAGGCCGATTGACGTGCAACCTGGGGAAAAATAAATTACTAGAAATTGTTTGGGGAAATAATTGGTTATGAACCTACCTTTAGATACATATGGGTGGGCTGGCCAAAGTCGGGCTCATATGTAGTCTACTGGGTTCTAGTACCCACTAAGAAATTAGGAGTAATTTCCTGGGTTGGAGGTAGGGGCTACCAACTTGAATAAAATAGTGGGAGAACTTTAGACCATATGTCCAAGTCTATATGGTTTAAATAAATCATGTACACTAATAAGTTTTTGATTTTCCTTTCAGAAATGTCTACAAATCTGTCGCTCCGGTCACTGTTGGACAATGATAAACTGATAGGTCCAAACTTCGATAGCTGCTATCGAAGACTTAGGATAGTCCTAGAGCATGAAAGGATCTTTTATGTGATAATGGATCCTGCACCTGACAAGCCAGCCCCAAATGTGCCTGGTGTGGCCAGGGACACTTATCTGAAGTGGACCAATGACCGCACCACAGAGCACTGCATAATGCTGGCTTCTATGAATGATGAGTTCAGCAGGAAATTTGAGGAGGCCCAATCGGAACAAATACTCCAAATGTTGAAGGAATCTTTTGGGATGCCAAACGATGTTGAAAGGTATAAAATGTCTAGTGCCATCTTCAACGCACGTATATGTGATTGGACTTCTGTCACCGATCATGTACTGTACATGATCGAGATGATAGAACGTCTGGGCAAACTTGGATTTCCTTTGCATGAGCAACTTGGGAAGGATTCTATACTGAACTCACTGCCTAGCTCCTACCTGGACTTTCTCAGTCATTATAGAATGATGAAGCCTACAGTAAACTATCATGGATTGCTGGGTCTACTGCAGACTTTTGAGAAAGACCACCAGCTTCAAAAGAAGACAGTAAACTTGGTGGGAGGTTCAGGGGCAGGACGTCATCACCCTAAGAAAGGGATGAAGAAGAAAAATAAAAGAAAAAATGTGCAACATACTGGGCCTAGTCAAACCAAGAAGAAGAAGGCTGACAAAAGTCAGGCTGAGTGCTTCTACTGCAAGAAGCTGGGTCACTGGAAGATGAACTGTTCCCAGTACATAGCAACCCTGGATCCTAACAGGCCTAAGAAGAAAAACCAGCAAGGAGTTGCTGGACAAGGTATTTATATGATAACACCTTGTAATTTTTTTATCTGTGATACTACTAATTGGGTATTAGATACCGGGAGTTCAATTCATATTTGCAATTCTTTGCAGGGGCTTCGAATTAGTAGAAGATTCAAAGAAGGTGAAAGATTCCTAAACGTGGGTGATGGAAGCCGAGTTCCAATACTGGTGTTGAAAGTCGTGGAGCTTTATTTTGAATTTAATAAATATTGCTTAGTGAATGTCACTATTGTCCTGCATTTTTATTTAATGTCATTTCTGTAGGCCAGTTGGCTATTGAAGGATATGATTTTTCAATAAAGAAAGATATTTTAAATATCATTATGAATGATGTACCAGTGATGTGTGGACAATTGAGCAAATGAATTTACCTTCTATCACAGCCCATTAATGTATTATGCACTCCAAACAAACACCCCAAAATAGATGATGTCGATGACTCATACCTTTGGCACTATAGGCTAGGTCATATAAACAAGAACAGGATAAGCAGGTTAGTCAGAGAGGGCATCCTCAATGACATTGATTGTGAATCAATTAAAACTTATGAATCCTATCTTCTTGGGAAAATGACGAAGTCACCTTTTACAGGAAAAGGTGAAAGAGCCAAAGAGATTCTAGGCCTCATACATACGGATGTTTGTGGACCTATGAATACTGCCTCTATGAGAGGTTTAGCTATTTCATTACGTTTACAGATGACTACTCCAGGTTTGGTTATGTCTTCCTAATGAGATACAAATCTGAATCGTTTGAAATGCTCAAACGATATCGTAGTGAGATAGAAAAATAAATTGGAAGGAATATTAAAATCCTTCGGTCAGATCGAGGAGGTGAATATCTTTCTAATAAGTTTTTGACATATCTAAAGGAGAATGAGATTCTCTCTCAATAGACACCTCCAAGGACACCCAGTTAAATGGTGTGTTTGAAAGGAGGAATCGAACCCTATTAGATATGGTTCGGTCCATGATGGGCTTTGCTAGTTTGCCTATCTTTTTTTGGGACTATGCACTTGAGTCGGCTTGTTACATTCTTAACAGGGTCCCTAGTAAATCTGTTGCTAAAACTCCATATGAGATATGGACGGGGCGTAAGCCGGTGCTCACACACCTTAGGGTCTGGGGGTGTCCAGCTTATGTCAAAAGATTGTTGACAGACAAGCTAGGACCAAGGTCTGACAAATGCCTCTTTGTTGGATATCCTAAGGAGTCTAAAGGATACTACTTCTACCAAACTAAAGAGCAAAAGTTATTCGTCAGTATGAGAGCCACCTTTTTAGAAAAGGAGTATCTTACTGGAAGTGCTAAGGCTAATGTTGAACTTAATGAAGTTCGACAAGAAGAAGTACCTTTACACTCAGAAACTGCTATGGAGCGGCTTTGAATGGTTCAAACCCGGTGCCCGCTGAGGTACCATTAAGGAGATCTGGTAGAGTACCACGTCAGCCGGACAGATACTTCGGTTTCTTGGTCCGTGATAGGGATCCCATCGAACTCGATGAGAACGATGAAGACCCAATCACCTATATGGATGCGCTGCAGAGATCTGACTCTGAGAAATAGCTAGATGCCATGAAGTCCGAAATGGAATCCATGGAGATCAATAGTGTATGGACACTAGTTGATCCACCTGAAGGGGTAAAACCCATAGGGTGTAAATGGATTTTCAAGAGGAAACGGGGTGCAGATGGGAAGGTGGAGACCTATAAAGCTCGTCTGGTTGCTAAGGGGTATAGTCAGCGTTATGGTATTGACTATGACGAGATTTTTTTTCCTATAGCAATGCTCAAGTCAATTCGGATTATGCTTGCTCTAGCTGCACATTTTGACTATGAGATCTAAAAAATGGATGTCCGAACGGCTTTTCTAAATGGAGAGCTCGAAAGGAGGTGTATATGATACAACCTGAAGGGTTCACATCCACAGACGAGTCAAAAGTATGCAGCTTCATAAGTCCATCTATGGACTCAAGCAAGCTTCTCGGAGTTGGAATAAACATTTTGATAAATGTATCAAGACTTATGGCTTCATTAAGAACAGAGAAGAACCCTGCGTGTATAAGTGGGCAAATGGTTCCATAGTTGTATTTCTTGTACTGTATGTGATGGCATTCTCTTGATTGGGAATGACATCCCTGCACTACAGGGAATAAAGGTTTGGTTGATGTCTCAGTTCTCCATGAAAGACCTGGGAGAAGCTTCTTACATCCTAGGGATGAAGATCTATAGAGATAGATCTAAGAAGCTGCTGGGATTGTCCCAGTCAAAGTATATTAAGACTGTGCTGAAGAGGTTCAGCATGGATAATTCAAAAAGGGGCTATCTTCCGATAGGCCATGGAATTACTCTCTTCAAGAAGGATTGTGCGACAACTCCTGAGGAGAGAGAGTACATGAGTAGAATTCCGTATACCTCAGTAGTGGGTTCTATCATGTATGCTATGACATGTAAAAACCAGACGTGGCACACTCACTAGGTATATTGAGTAGGTACCAGTCTAACCCAGGTGAAGCACATTGGAAGGTGGTAAAAACTATCCTTAAGTATTTGAGAAATACTAAGGACCAATGGCTCATTTATGGAGAACCTGACTTAAACTAGTGCGGTATACTGACTCCAATTTTTAGTCAGATAGAGATGACAGCAAAAGCATATCTGGATTTATCTTTATCCTCAATGGAGGAGGGATCTGCTGGAAAAGTTCCAAGCAGAACACAGTGGCAGATTCAATATGCGAGGCTGAATACATTACAGCATCAGATGCAGCAAAGGAAGCTGTATGGTTACGAAAGTTCTTGGGCGAGCTAAGAGTGGTACCTGCCCTGGAGAGTCCCGTCCTAGTATACTATGACAGCACAGGAGAAATTGCCCAAGCCAAGAGCCAAAGTCGCATCACCGAACCAAGCATGTGTTGCGCCGCTATCACTTGTACGAGAGATCATGGAACGAGGTGACATATACCTTCAGAAGATCGACAGAAAGGAAAACCTATCTGACCCAATGACTAAAGCACTCGGAATCAAGGAGTTCAATGAACACAAGTGGAAGATGGGTATTAGATACTGTTCCGATTGGCTATAGTTCAAGTGGGAGTTGTTAGGAAATGTGTCCTACAGCCAATCGTCTAGCTTGTAGACGGTTATGAGTTGATGTATATGAACATGATTTATTCAATAAATAAGAGTGAATTTGGCCATACAGCATATAGTTTACATCTTCCAGTAGAATTCTAATATGTTAAGTAACTCTTAAATAAGTTCACGGCCAATGATGCATCGTTACCGAGGACGATGACGTAATCAAGTGTAGGTTGTTGTATGTCATATGGGTTGGTTTGTTCTCTTAAACCAAAGAGTGTATAACATTGGTATGACATGCGGGTGAGTGTAGGAGTACATTCACTGAACAGTGACTCATCTCTGTTGAGTGCTCAACTGCCTGGAGCAACTCACAGAAAGGCAATGGGTATAAGTGTCCCTTTGACATGAGACTATCATGTTGACTTGATAAGCAAATCACTGTACTTAGGCACTAGACCACCCGGATTTCTAATCTGGTGACGGAAGGTTGTTGGGTGCAGTCAAGTACTTATTGGGTCAGTGATGAGTCAAGATAAGATTGTCCACTCTAAGTGTTAGAGAGATTGCTCAAACTATGTTTCAATTTAGCAAAACCTTGGCCAAGGTAATCTTTGTGAGGTGTCACAAGATTCATTGCATTGAAACATACTTGGGTGATTTACTCGGAGTTGGCAGTTAACTCTGTATTCGCCCAGAGTACTAGGACAAGGGGATGAATTATGCGGCAACCATAGCCTGGGTTCCAGAATGTTGCCTTGTGCAAATTCGATCTATCCGGACGTCGGGAACCATGGCTAGATGGTCACATCGATTAGTATAGGAAGCGTTCCTGTGCTACCGGCTTAGGTTTGAACCTATGGAGTCACGCACATAGTCGGATGACTTGTACGCAGGCATGATCACTGATTTGAGTGGGACTCAATCAGATGGGTCATACGGGGTTCGTTCTGGCTATGTCTAGCTAGCTCTAGACATTAGCAGCAGCACCTACTTCGAGGGTGATTTGAGTTAGTCAATAACTCAAATAGAATTTTGGGAAACGATATGAATCTAGAATAAAGTTAATTTGAACCATGGACCAATGGTTGGTCTGATAACAGAGTGGTTTGGATCTGGGTTCGAAGTGATTCGATCCAGATATCCAATAGAGCCTCTAAAAGTTTATTTATGAATTTTGAATTCATAAATCACTTCGGATTGTAGCTCGGCAAGGCACAATATGAAGTATGGTTCAAGAGCTACGACTAGCTTCTTTCGGATTTGAATTTGGACTTCAAAACAGAATTGATTGGATCAATTTTGTTAACAAAAGGAAATTTTGATTGATAATATCTTTCATTCATCATCATCCACTTGTTATAACAGCCTGGGAACGGAGTTATTGATTATGTTACGGGAGGATGCTCAAAGGTCCCATCACTTTACGTTTCCTCTTAGGCTCGCCGTCTGAGGGACGCATTGATGAGGTGACTGCGGACTTAATGCCATGATGGGATTCATGTAATGGCATTTTAAAGAGCTCTTTCACGTTTTTTGATTGCGGAATTTTTCATCAGATATAAAAGGTTACGATGTGAATAAAAAAGGGTGAACAGGTAAGAAGAAAAAAAAAAAAGAAAGGGACTTTTCCGTGAAAGCTGATTTTCTGCAATCACAGAAAGTCTGTAAGAAGTCCAATTGGAGATTGTCTCTTCTTAGGAGAAGAGTTCTCCTTCCATTGTTCAAGAATTTCCCTTCGGTCTGCATTCATCAGGCGTGCGTGTGATATAGAGGAGTGGCGTGTGCGGCTCTTGCAAGGCACGAAGGGGAACTTCTCTTTGCAGATCGGATCTACTACCTTCGTTATCAACAGCTTCCGCAATGAGAGGTACTGTTTTAAACTTAAATAAATAATCTTAAATTCAGATATGTTAATTTGCTTTAATTAATATTCAATGTGAATATTAAAACCGATTTACATGCTTTTCACCTTGAGATCCTGTGCATAGGAAAAACTTTTTTTCCCTTCAGTTATGACACCCAGCTCTCATCCGATGATACCCTAGCTTTAGCGTGACAACACCCGTGCGGAGACTGTTAAGGCGGGGACCTACGACATCCTTGACTTATGCTGTTACGATACCCCAGCTCTCATCCGACGACACCCTAGCTTTAAGGCGACGACACCCGTGCGGGGACTGTTAAGGCGGGGACCTACGACATCCTGACTTATGCTGTTACGACACCCCATCTCTCATCCAATGACACCCTAGCTTTAAGGCGACGACACCCATGCAGGGACTGTTAAGGTGGGGACCTACGACATCCCTGACTTAGGCTATTACGACACCCTAGCTCTCATCCGACGATACCCTAGCTTTAGCGCGATGATACCCATATGGGGACTGTTAAGGCAGGGACCGACGATATCCCTGAATTATGCTTTTACGAAACCCCAGCACGGGTGTCGTAGCATTGGTGCTAGGGTGTCGTAAGGTTTAAAATGGGGTATCGCGAAGGATTTTCGATAGAATTCCTCCTGGGGTGTCGCGAGGCTTCTCTCAATGGTTAGTTATAAGCACGAGTGTCGTAGCGTTGTCGCTTGGATGTCGTAAGGTTTCAACTGCGGCGTCGTAGATCTTTTTTTGGGTGAACATAACTTGGGTGTCGTAATACTTCCAACCTGTTTCCTCTTGGGACGTCGTAAAGCTTATCCGTTCAACGTGCATTTAAACCACGGGCACCAAGTGGCCGATTGAATAATTGGAAGTGCTCATTCCTTCATGCGAGGAGAGACACTCCAATTTATTATAACGAAGATGCTAGCATGGCCAATACTTGTTCCAAATCAGGGATTGGAACACTGAGTTCGATGAGATTTGGTTTCCCGGCACTCTCTTCAGTATGGTTTCTGTACCCCATCCCCCAACTCGAAGGCTATAAAAGGGGAAATGATGAGTATTTCCTGCAACCACAGGAAGGGTAGACGACATCGGAGGTAGTTTAAGAAGGTTTAAGAAAGCTTCGCCCATGACAACATCGGAGGTAGACGAGCTGGCTATCGCCTTTAGCATGAAATTTTGGCTCGATGGCTCCGACGAAGATGTGGAAAAGCAAACTGCCAAGGGATCGTTGAAGACTGACTCTGGTGGATCTCCGAAACAGAATTTTGAGCATACAAGTAAGAAGAAGAGAAAGGGAGGAGACCATAGAAGTCCATCTGGAAACTCAAAAAAGCATTTTCGTTTGAAATTGTAACGAAATTTTGTAATGACTATAATATTTTAGATGAAATTATGACTGCTTCGATGCTACTGTGTTTTAATAGTAATTTTTGGGTATCGTAGCTTTATTATGATTACGATTGATTTTCTCCTGCGATGTCGTAAAGCTTTTCACCTACGCATGAACGGATGTCTTAGGTTTGTAACTAGGGCATCGTACTATTTCATGTACGAAACCCCATGAAACAACTTACGACACCCCCAGCTCTCAATTGACTATATCCTAGCTTTAAGGCGACGACACCCATGCAAGGACTTGTTAAGGCGGGGACCTACGACATCCCTAACTTAGGTTGTTACGACACCCCAGCTCTATCCGACAATACCCTAGATTTAGCGCGACGATACCCGTGCGAGGACTGTTAAGGCGAGGACCAACGATATCCCTGACTTAGGCTATTATCAACACCCCAGCTCTCATCTGACGACACCCTAGCTTTAAGGCAACGACACCCGTGCGGGGACTGTTAAGGCGGGAACCGACGATATCCCCAAATTAGGCTGTTACGAAACCCCAGCATGGGTGTCGTAGCATTGGTACTAGGGTGTCGTAAGGTTTAAACTGGGGTGTCGCAAAGGATTTTCGGCCGAATTTCTCATGGGGTGTCGCAAGGCTTCTCTCCATGGTCAGTTATAAGCACGGGTGTCGTAGCATTGGTGCTATGGTGTTGTAAAGTTTCAACTTGGATGTTGTCAAGGATTTTCGGCCGAATTGCTTCTGGGGTTGTAGCATTGTCGCTAGGATATCGTAAGGTTTCAACTGGGTGTTGCGAAATATTTTCGACCGAATTCCTTCTGGGTTGTTGTGGGGCTTCTCTCCATGGTCAGTTATAAGCACAGGTGTCGTAGCATTGGTGCTAGGGTGTCGTAAAGTTTCAACTTGGGTGTTGCGAAGGATTATCGGCCGAATTGCTCCTGGGGTCGTAGCATTATCGCTAGGGTATCGTAAGGTTTCAACTAGGGTGTCGCGAAGGATTTTCGGTCGAATTCATGTGGGGTGTCACGGGGCTTCTCTCCATGGTCAGTTATAAGCACGGGTGTTGTACCATTGTTGCTAGGGTGTCGTAAGGTTTCAATTGGGGTGTCGCGAAGGATTTTCGGCCAAATTCCTTGTGGGGTGTCGTGGTCGTTCTCTCCATAGTTGTAAAGTGAGGACACTAGAGATATATGGACAGGGAATAGCAGAGAGACTCCGACGACACCTAGTTCTAAGGAAGTTACCTGCGCATTAAATAGTCTCCTAATGCATTAACTTCTTCTAACAACAAAAAACAGTTGGTGTAATAAAGGAGCTTTACAAAGAAGTGGGAACATGGACTTTTTACTTCCTGCTGCGGATGATATTTTCTCCAGAAGTTTTTGTATAAAGACTTCAGTGGCTACGTATTCCAAACTCGAAGCTGAAATGTTTTCTTCTGACCGAACTCTCAAAGCGAGGGCTTAGGATCTGCTCAAACCTTAGACTGATTCCTTGCATCCGAAAGCCAGAGCGAGGGGGAAGAAAGAGTTTTTCTTGTGCAGATGTAATCAAAGAAAAAATGGCGGTAGAAGTAGGCTGGAGGGAAAGAGCATTTTCGTCTGCACATAAATTTTAAAATAAAGGCGAAGCGCTTTTAATGGCCATCACGATCAGAACGTAACATCGTAGCAGAGCCATACCGTTCCGCATCGTCAGCCACGTAGGATCCACGTTGACCAATCAGGAGAGGCGGTGCAGGCCACGTAGGACTTGCTGCACCGGGGGTGGTGTACAAAGACTTTTCCTTCCATTGAATATTGATTGAGGTCTGGCCCAGCCCAAGAAAAAAGCCCTGTTTGTTTCTGGCCTGGCCTGGTTCAGTCTGGGCTTGGGCCTGGGTTTCCAGCCTTACACCAGGCCTAGGCCCAACCAGTTTTCCATTAACATCCCTTTAGTTACCACTAAAGAAAAGGAAAAGAGATTTAGCACTGGTTTTGGACCAGCCTCAAAGCAGAATAGAACTGTTGGAAGACGGTCTTATTGCAACTTGGCAGAGTTGACATTAGAGTTTGATACAGGTTCTCTCAGACTTTTACATGCTGTCCTTGCTCGAGTGCTGTTGAAGCTGCTTTCTTCCTCATTTTATTGTTACAGTTTATATATATATTGAGTATATATATTGAGTATCCGTGTTATTGTTAAAGTTAGTCAAAGACTGGTTAGAGTTGGATCATTTTAGTCCTGATTCTTTGTTGTCTGTGCTGAAATCATGAAAGCAACCGAAATATATTTATCAACTAAAAACTCATGAGCTTATTGTACGTTTAGTGGATGCTGACATGGATGTTAGCCGGCATTTGATGGTGTTAGTTTAATATTTAATTTTCTCCACTGAAACTAATATATGGATGATCAATCATCTTGCTCAAACACTTTGAGAATGAGATAGCAAGCATACTGACAATTTTATTTGAAATGTTGGGAGGGAAAATCTTGAATCATTCACAAATTTTTCATCGAAGAATTTGCAATCCATCTGTTCATGGTTACTCGTGAATTCCAGAAAATTTTGTCCTCATTCAAGAAAAACTTACAAGCTAAAGAGATGATGGGGGTATATTACCGATATTATTTATCATTGTTTCATCTTACATTAAACTTTGCCAAGGCCATTTTCAAGTCCGAATAAAAAAGAAGGGTTGCATTAGATAGTTGATATAACTATTTGTAATTTGAGCATCGAGTTAGTGCTAAATAGGTAGTAGAGGAAGCAGATTCATTTAGCCAACCCATGTAGTTGGGAAAAGGCTTAGATGAGTTGAGTTGAGTTTCACCTTACATTAGTCTTTGCATCTACCGAGGTGTCCAGATGTATCGGTGATTTCATAATTTTTTTTTTTTTTTTTTTTGTACTTTCCAACTTTCTGAATTATTATTTTAGCTTTTGGTGGATTCCATTTTCAAATCTTCCCCCGAGGTAGAAATATTATTGAACATTGATGTTTGACTATGATAGAAGGTTAATGAGAAACTACACTAAAATCATCTTATGATTAGGCCGTCCATGTCACTGTCAGCTTGCCTTTTGACCAGCTCAGATTGTTTACGTCGTTACGTGCCATTTACGATTCTTTGAAACTGGATAGTTCGTCAGTTGTATTTGACAGCCAGGCTTGTCAGATTGCCTGGGGTGGAAGTATGCTGATCCAGTGATTTGTTTAACAGACCAGATCAGCACGCAAGGAATCTGCATTATATCACCGCTTGAAACTTATTAAGATATTCATTGCCGATAGGTTAGATAACCCATTACAACCAACTGATCATATGTGCTCCCTTGCACTCTTAGTGTTTAATATAGCTTGGCAGAAAAAAGTTGCGTTTCTGAATACAGGTTGCTTTATTTTTTGGCCTCTTATTATAGCATCTAATCACATGACCTGAATGATTTGAGTCAGACAAATGATTTACTAATCATGTTCTAATGGTACTTATCTATTTCATTATAGGGTCACAATGCAAGCAAGCACTTTGCACACCATGCCGGGGGCAGCAGTAACAGCATTTAAAATCAGCTGGTCCAAATCCTTGAGGATTCGAATTTCCTGTGACATGCAGCTCTGGTGGCAGTATGCAGTAAATTATTCTCTACCTATCGTTCTCCATCAACATCATGTTCTTTCAATAATGGATAGGTAAACAAGTTCGGGAATCTAGATCAGAGTGGAAGCAGGGATCACTGCTAAAAATAAAGAACTTGCAGATGAAAGTATAAAGAATATAGATGATGTTCCAAGGAGAAAGGCTGACCTGTGGTCTTGGCAATGCCTTATGGCAAGAATTGCAGTTTGTACGTGTTATATATGCCTTGAATTTTATATATCGGGCCCGGTTTTTTGACCCGACCCGATATTCTTGTTGGGCCCGGACCAAACCGGCCCGCTAGGGTTTATTTTATGAAAGTATTTTTTGGGGAGTATATATATAGATATACATGTGAAAACTTCTGTAAGGATTTTGTAAAAGGGTTTTGGAGACCTTCTCCTCTCTTTTGATAATGGAACTTTGTTTGCCTTGCCCGTGGATGTAGATCACCATGATCGAACCACGTAAATTCTTGGTGTTCCTTTGTTTATTTATTGCTTTGATTTGTTTATAGATCTGATTTCCGCAACAAACTGGTATCAGAGCCTTTTGGTTTGGAAATAATTTTGTTGAAAAAAAAAAAAAGAGAAAAGAGTTGCCCTAATCCGCCTGCCGCCTCCCCTGTTTTCTTCCTCTGCACCTGGCCGCTGTAGAGGGATCCAGCGTGGAGCGGCTTTGTGAGGAGAAGCCAGACGCTCGGGTTCCGGCTTTGTGAGATCGTGAGGGAAAAGATCACGGTGGGAAGGCTCCGGTTCCGATCTCAGGAACCGGACGGACTCCCTGCTTCTCCAAGACTCGCACGCTGTAGCGGTCAACGTCCGTGGACAGGAATTCGTCCGACTGGGTGGAAGCGTGGAACGTGGAGAGAGAATTCTAAGGCCAGGGCCAGCAGTTGTGTCTTCTTAAAACCAACGACGTCTTTCCTTCTCCAGCTCCTGGCAAAGACCTCGTTTTTCTCATCCCCAAGGTGATCCCTTCGACCGATCTCTCGCTTTAGATCCTCCACCTGTCTCCCGTCTCCGCCTCGGAATCGACGTGTGGCCGTCGCCTTTTTTCCTCTGCTCTCTGTTTCCTGCCAAGATCCCTCCGAGCTACTCTTCTGGCCTTCGTTCTCGTCGCTCTCTTTTCGGTAGTGGCGGACGATCCCGATATCCTGTACAAGTCTGGCTGAAGGAGGGTGGTTTGCTTGAGGGGTGTTCTTGGGCGTTGTGAGGTTGGATCGCAAGAGGAAGAGTAGGAGGAAATTCCACCACCAAAGCCCTTCTTGTATCTCCAGTAGAGAGCTGGGCCAGAGACACAGAGAGCGGAGGCCATGGCGAACAACACCAGGCAGCACTTCACGCACGCCCCCGACCGCCGTGACCCGCTCGACATCTCCTCTCGCCCTCGCTCTCTCGTGCTCTCGCTCTCCCGTCTGCCGTCAACGGCCCGCCCGTGAGAACGTTTCCTTGTGCCCGATCCGAACGCAGGGCGACGACGAAGACACCGTGGCCGATCTCCTCTACTATTGAAACCTCTGTTTCCAGCCGTGCCGTGAAGAGGAAGTCTCTGTTCCATCTGTGAAGCTGATCGTTTCGTTCTTAGAAATTTTTTGGGATGTCATCTTTGGAACAACTTCGGATTATGGAGAATAAAGATGAAGGCTTTATTGAAGCGAGAGGGTTCTGTTAGGGCACTGGATAATAATTATACAGGTGACATGACCACGACTGAGATTGAAGAGATGGATGAGAAAGCACATAGTGCGATCCAGTTGTCTCTAGAAGACAATGTTTTGCGAGAAGTCGCAGATGAGGAAACAACGGCCGGTCTTTGGAAGAAACTGGAAAGTCTCTACATGAAGAAATCTTTAACATCGAGACTTTATTTGAAGCAGCGTCTTTATACCTTAAAGATGGGGGAAGGTACGCCTATTAAGGAACACTTGAATGAGTTTAATAAGATTGTTATGGATATGAAAAATCTAGATATTAAACTCGAGGATGAAGATCAAGCTTTGATCGTGTTATGCTCTTTGCCTGCCTCATACGAAAATTTTGTGAACTCGATGCTTTATGGACGTGAATCCATAACTCTAGAGGATGTTAAAGCATCCTTGAATTCTGCAGAATTGAGAACAAAATTGAATGGAAATACTAGTGGAGACAGGGCAGATGGTTTATTCGTGAGAGGTAGGGCCAAGAAGAAGGATAAATCTTTTAGAAAGAAATCTGTTGGTCGTTCAAAATCTAGGCCACCTGGAGATACGACGAACGTAGAGTGCTACTATTGTCACAAGAAAGGACATTACAAGTCAGATTGTCCTGTGCTCAAGAGAAAGGATAAGCAACGTAGTCAACGTCAAGATGCGGCGAATGTTGCTGAGAAAGATGAGTCTAGTGTGTCAGACATAGTTCTTACGACATGCTCTGTTGTTAGTCTTTCAAACGATGTTTGGATAATGGATACAGGAGCATCATATCATATGTGCCCAAATAGGGAATGGTTCACCACATACGAACCATTGAATGGTGAATCAGTTTTTATGGGAAATGATGCAGTATGCCAAATTGTGGGAATTGGTACTATTCAGATTAAGTGCCATGACAAAGTTGTGAGAACCTTGACTGAAGTTAGGCACATACCAGACTTAAAGAGAAACCTTATTTCTTTGAGCTGTTTGGATTCCATTGGGTGTATGTACTCAGGTGGAGGTGGAGCTCTAAAAGTCACCAAAGGCAATCTAGTTGTGATGAGAGGAAACAAGGTGAATCACTTGTATCATCTACAGGGTAGCACAGTTGTGGGTTCTTCGATTGGCATAGCAAATTCTGTTTCTGCTGATGATAGAACAAAACTGTGGCATATGCGTTTGGGCCATATGAGTGAGCGTGGCATGACAGTTTTGAGTAAACGTGGTTTACTATGTGGTGAGCAGACAACCTCACTAGATTTCTGTGAGCACTGTGTTCTTGGCAAGCAGTGCAAGGTCAGTTTTAGTACAGGCACACATTCAACGAAGGGTACACTCGACTACATACATTCTGATTTATGGGGACCGGCACAGGTTCCATCTAAGGGTGGTGCTCTTTACTTTGTGACATTTATTGACGATTATTCCAGAAAAGTTTGGGTTTATTTTCTGAAAAGAAAAAGTGAAGTGTTTGAAACCTTCAAGAAGTGGAAAGCCCTTGTTGAGAACCAGACAGGGAAGAAGATCAAACGTTTGAGGACCGATAATGGTCTTGAGTTCTGTGGTGGTGATTTTAATGAATTCTGTGCAGATGCAGGTATCGTTAGACACCGTACAGTCAGGTACACTCCACAGCAAAATGGAGTGGCAGAAAGGATGAACAGAACTCTATTGGAGAGGGCAAGATGCATGCTCTCTAATGCTGGCATGGAAAAGGCTTTTTGGGCTGAAGCAGTTAACACGTCTTGCTATCTGGTTAATCGCTCTCCTTCAACAGCAATTGAATGCAAGACTCCTTTTGAGATGTGGTCAGGTAAGCCTTGTGATTATTCAAATCTAAAGGTTTTTGGATGCCCTGCTTACTATCATGTTAAGGATGGTAAACTTGAACCTAGAGCAAAGAAGTGTATCTTTGTTGGTTATGCTGATGGCGTGAAGGGTTATCGTCTGTGGTGCATGGAACCTGATTCACCTAAATTCATTATTAGTAGGGATGTTACTTTTAATGAAAAGTTTATGCTAGATCAAAGGAATGCTGTTGATGAGTCTGCAGGAAAACATGAGAGTGATACAAATGAGGTGGAGGTTCAGGTCGAGCTTTGAAAAAAGAGCTCTCAAAATGATTTGAGCGAGCAAATAGTTACTATTGATTCTAGTTCAGATGAGGAAGCTCAAGATGAGGTGGAGCAGCCATACTCTATTGCTACTGGCAGAGAAAGGAGGGAGATTCGAGCCCCTCAAAAATATGGGTTTTCTGATCTTGTAGCTTATGCCCTTACGACAGCAGAAGATATGGGTATTCAGGAACCATCTACCTATACTGAAGCTGTTACTTGTTCGGAATCAGAAAAGTGGACTGTTGCTATGGCTGAAGAACTGGAATCACTTCACAAGAACCAGACTTGGGACTTGGTGCCATTGCCTAAAGGAAAAAGAGCCATTGGGTGTAAATGGGTCTTTAAGAAAAAGGAAGGTATTCCAGGAGTTGAAATTGATAGATTCAAGGCAAGACTTGTAGCTAAAGGTTACAATCAGAGGGAGGGAATTGATTATGATGAAGTGTTCTCTCCTGTTGTGAAACACACTTCTATTCGTGTGTTGTTGGCTATAGTTGCTCAATTTGACTTAGAGCTTGAGCAACTTGATGTGAAGACAGCCTTTTTGCATGGTGAGCTTGAGGAGACTATTTATATGGCCCAACCTGAGGGCTATTATGTAGATGGTAAGGAAGATCATGTATGTCGATTGAAGAAATCGTTGTATGGTTTGAAGCAGTCTCCAAGACAGTGGTATAAAAGGTTCGACAGTTTTATGACACGGAGCGATTATCATAGGAGCAGCTATGATAGTTGTGTGTACTTCAGGAAGATGTCAGATAAATCCTTTGTCTATCTCCTTTTATACGTGGATGACATGCTCATTGCTGCAAAGAACATGACAGATGTGTTGATCTTGAAGAAATGTCTCAGTAAGGAGTTTGAAATGAAAGATCTGGGTCCTGCCAAGAAGATCTTAGGAATGGAGATTCAGAGAGACAGAAAAGCAGGTAAGTTATATCTCTCACAGAGGAGATATATTGAGAAGGTACTTGAGAAGTTTGGTATGCAAAACTCTAAGCCTGTCAGTACACCTTTAGCACCACATTTTAGACTCTCAGCTATACATTCACCTCAGTCAGAGGTCGAGGAGGCTGCAATGTCTTCTATCCCATACTCCAGTGCAGTTGGTAGCTTGATGTACGCTATGGTATGCACTCGTCCCGACATTGCGCAGGCAGTTAGTGTGGTTAGCAGATATATGGCACATCCTGGAAAGGTCCATTGGCAGGCAGTGAAATGGATACTTAGGTATCTTAGAGGCTCCACAAAATTGGGCCTAATGTTTGATAAAAATAGTTCTAACTGTACTTCTGTTGTGGGATTTGTTGATTCTGATTATGCCGGGGATATTGATAAGAGAAGATCTTTGACTGGCTATCTTTTCACATTATCTGGCTCGGCTATAAGTTGGAGATCAACCTTACAGTCGACAGTTGCTTTGTCTACAACAGAGGCAGAGTATATGGCAGCAGCAGAAGCAGTAAAAGAAGCTATTTGGTTACGAAATCTTGTTCAAGAACTTGGGCTCAAGCAGGAAGACAATTCAGTTGTCTTTTGTGACAATCAGAGTGCTATTTGCTTGATTAAAAATCAAGCATATCATGAGAGGACTAAGCACATTGATATCAGGTATCATTTTATTCGAGAGGCAGTTACTGAGAGAAATATTACAGTAAAGAAAGTTGATACTGCTGACAATCCTGCTGATATGCTGACCAAGATAGTTCCCGCCAACAAGTTTAAGCATTGCTTGGACTTGATTGGCATGCTTGTTTGAGGTTTGCTCCTTCTGGGGCTTGGTGGCGAGGTGAATGAAAGCTCTATTTTTGTGTTTCCTGAAGTGGATATGTTTTTCGCTGCATCCCTTGTTTCCTACACCGAGTTAGCTCACGTAGGCTTAGGAATGCTGGGAGAACATGTTCGACTTCTAGTTTGTTAAATTCAAGCCAAGATGGAGATTTGTTATATATGCCTTGAATTTTATATATCGGGCCCGGTTTTTTGACCCGACCCGATATTCTTGTTGGGCCCGGACCAAACCGGCCCGCTAGGGTTTATTTTATGGAAGTATTTTTTGGGGAGTATATATATAGATATACATGTGAAAACTTCTGTAAGGGTTTTGTAAAAGGGTTTTGGAGACCTTCTCCTCTCTTTTGATAATGGAACTTTGTTTGCCTTGCCCGTGGATGTAGATCACCATGATCGAACCACGTAAATTCTTGGTGTTCCTTTGTTTATTTATTGCTTTGATTTGTTTATATCTGATTTCCGCAACAGTACGGTTAGGCCAGGTTATGTATAAGTTTGGCAATGTTGTCTTAACTTTTTAGTGCCTACCTTATTTTCTACTCGTCTTCTGTACTTCTCTATCTAGAGTTGGTGAGCCTAACAGTCCTCTCTGACCATAGAAGAAATCTCTGAGGTCATCGATTTAACATCAAGCACCGGCTCACTTCCCTTGAGAGTAGCAGGAGTTGAAAGTTAAGGAGACAGGATTAGTTTGATGGTGTGGCACTGAAAGCAACCTCCCTGGTTCGGCTGCTGAGAAAGGTTCCTACAAGCCACAGCTGGTCGTCCCTGAGAGCGACAAACTACCTAAAGACCTTGTCTTGCGGGGGGGTCGATCTTATACTACAGTCATTGCCTGTAGCTTTCCACCAACCACAACCACAGCCACCTTGTGGTCTCTTTGCATTTCTTGTCTGGTGAAGGGTATCCACGACAATAGTTTGAGGGCACAGCAACAATGGAGCATTCCAGCCACCAAAAAATTCTATCTTATTTGCATTTTTTAATCAAATCGGGTTAGGTTCAGTGTTACGACAACACTTGTTGATGGTTCATTGGTGCCAGGTCTTTGGACCCAAATTCCTCTCGTGTCTTATTTAGAAATGGCATGTCTTCTGATCACTTAATGGTCCTCGGAAGAGTTGTTGGGGTTTAGTCCTCTTTTCCTAATTGAGGCCGTCGTCCGGAATTAATTCCAAATAGAAGCCGTTCGCTTCTGCACTGGCTCCGTGTCTTCACCGTGGACTTCTAAGAACTTTCACGTCCCACGAAGACTTTCAAGCCCTTTCACGTTGCCTCCACCTGGGATCCTCACGTAGCTGAAGTCCGCCAAGGGAAAAAACAAACACCCCAAGCAATCACGTCTTGACGAGAGGAGTCTTGCCGAGAGGAATCCACACGATGCTTGTAGCCAGGGTCCCGCTTAACCTGACCAAACGCGGCCAAGAACAGAGATGAGGAGGAGAGAGAGNGTACATGCATGTAATTGTTTCAGTTTGTTCCATGCAAATGGTTCATATTTATGCACCAAAATATTAATTTTTGATTCTTTTACTTGATTAGTACCCTCATGGGTAACTTCTAATCTATCCCAAAATTCTTTTACGGAAATACATGTAGAAATTCGATTAAATTCATTTGCATCTAATGAACAATACAAAACATTCATGGCTTTAGCATTGAGCTGAGCCAACTTCTTATCATGTTCATCCCATTCTGTTTTCGGTTTAGGAATCACCATGTTGTCTACTCTAATTGTGGGTGTGTGTGGACCATTAACTATGATTCCCCATAAGTCATAGTCAAGTGCTTGAATGAAAATCTTTATCCTAGCTTTCCAATAACCATAATTAGTTCTATTGAATAAAGGAGGTCGATTAGTGGATTGACCTTCTAAATAAGATGAACTAGCTTGAGCTGCCATTTGGATCTTTTGCTCTTGATCGTTAGACCAAATTCAAATGAGCACTAGCTCTGATACCAATTGTTGGCCTAGATGGCAACCTAAGAGGGGGGGTGAATTGGGTTCTAAAAATTTTAACTCTTTTTTGAAATTAAATTGATTGATATCAAAGTATGCAAGCGAATGGAGTTAATCGAAGCTAAGCACAGGCAATTAAAGAAGAGAGAGAGAGATCAAAACACTACAAACACAAAATTTTATAGTGGTTCGGTGTAACCAACACCTACGTCCACTTCCAAGCTCCACTTAGGTCCACACTATAAACCTCTTGATTACAGTCGAGTTGTTTTACAAGCTCACAACTCAAACTTGTTATTTTACCCGGGATCACAACGAACCCAACCGGTTTTCCGGGCTTACCAGCACAAAACCCAACCTAAAGCTATATCTAGCTTGACCCAAGGTATACCACCTCCACTAATTCAATCCCCCTAATTGAATTAGCAAATAAATGAAATCAATTAATGTTTACAATGACAAACAGCTCCTCAAATGAGCGAATATGCAATAAAAATAGACAAGGAATAGAAAAGCCTGTTTGAAGCGATTTGAATGTAGGCTTGGCTTCTTTTCTTATTTTCCTCTTCTCCTTTGAAAGGTTGAATCAAGCTCCAGCTCAGATTTCACCCAGAAATTTGTTGTTGAGAAGATGAAAAAAATAGGTTTTGGCTTCTTCTTTTCCTTCTTTGAAATCCTCCGAAATTGAACTTTGTATGCCTTGGATTTCTTTTGAATCTTTCTTTAGAAGATGAGCGAGCTTCACAGAGATTTCTCTTTTTGAAATGGCTCTCTTGAATATCTTGATTTTTTAATCTTTCTCTCATTTTTTGTTCTTTTTTTTCGTTCTAGTTTAAACGGTCCGTTCTCCCCTTTTTATAGATTTTCTTTTTTTTTTAATCCAAGATTAGGTGGAAAAGTAGCCGTTATATTTGTCCTTGGATTGCTCCTACACACAAGAAAAATAACCGTTAGAGATTAGGTGAGAAAAAGTTACCATTGGAGGCCGTTCTGACACTTTAAAAATCCGTTCCTGTTAGGTTGGAGTTGGCTCCAACTTTTTATGTGTCGGCTCCACTTCGTGTATCCAAAAATAGTAATAAAAGATTTCGTTGAGGGGTCGGCTCCCGAAAAGTTATGTGTCAGCTTCCCGCATCCAGGTGTCAGCTCCCGAAACAAAAGGTGTCGACTCTAAATATGGCCCAAAATATGCTCTCTGTTCTCAGGTTTAGAGTCGGCTCCACTCATTCTAGGTGTCGGCTCCCGAATCTCAGGTGTCGGCTCCCGAATTCCATGTGTCGGCTCCAGAAACTGACACAAAAAAGCACACCTCAGGTTGGAGTCGGCTCTAGACATCCATGTGTCGACTCCCGACCGTGCCGAATTTTGAGAACTGTTTTGATACGCCATGTGTCGACTCCTGACTTATAGGTGTCAACTCCAAGGTCTGAACTTTTGAAAATTACAATTTGAAACTCATCTTAAAATCAATTTTGAGTGATATTTGAATTGTTAAACTTTCTTAATACCTGAAACACTCCATAAATTTGTCAGAAACAATGTGAATATACTCATGGCTTTTGTTAATCATCAAAATCAATAATTGGGTCAATAGAAGAATAGCTTAACATTGATCTTATCATATCAAGCAAAGTGTGATTCCTTCTTTCAGCTACACCATTTTGCTATGGTGTTGCAGGTGCTGTGAGCTATGATAATATTCCATTCTCAATCAAGTGGTCCTGAAATTCATAATCCAAGTACTCTCCTCCTCGATCAGATCGAAGAGTTTTGATTGATTTACTGAGTTATTTTTCTACTTCAGCATAGCATTCTTTGAACTTTTCAAAGGCCTCGGATTTTCTTTGCATCAGATATGCATATCCATATCTAGAATAATCATCAATGAATGTGATGAAATATTCATAGCCCCCTCTAGCTTTGACATTCAAAGGCCCACATACATCAGTATGTATGATCTCTAAAGGTGCTTTTGCTCTTTCATCTTTTGCTGAAAAGGGTCTTTTGGTCATTTTGCCTTCTAGACAGGATTCACAAACTGGTAGAGTACTAACCCTTATCTCTCTTAAAGGACCATCCTTCACTAGTCTTTCTATTCTGTCTATATTAATATGACCAAGCCTCAAATGCCATAAATACATGTTATTATCATTATTCGCAACTTTTCTTCTTTTAGGAGTTGGTTCAACGACTTTAAAATTTCGATTTGAAGCAAGTTGTTGGAATTTGGTTTAACAAAATATAAACCATTTTCAACATACCCAGAACAAATATTTATTCCATTCTTATAAATTGAAATAGTGTCAACACTAAAAGAAACAGAAATAAATTGTTCATGCAACTTTGACACTGAAATCAAATTCCGTTTGAAATCCGGAATATAATAAACATTGTCCAAAAGCAAATATTTATTATCAGCAAACGATAGTCGAACTATCCCTATTGATGTCGCTAACACCTTTTATCCACTGCCTACTCTCATTGTGAAATCTCCCACTTGAAGGTCCCAGGCAGACTCAAGCATCTGCAAAGAAACACAGACATGGTAAGATGCTCCTGAATCAATAATCCAGCTTGAGAAATCATTCTCAACTAAGCATGTTTCATGACTAGTAGATCTAATTTACCTTGTTTCTTTTTCTGTTTCAGCTCATCAAGGTACTTTTTACAGTTCCTTTTCCAATGGTCATCTTGATGACAGTGGAAACACTTTCCTTTAGGTTCAGGCTGAGCAGTAGCCTTTCCTTTCTTCTTCTGGATCTTCTTCTTGTTATCCTTTTTCTTTCCCACATAATTCTTCTTCTTTTTCTTCGAAGAAGAAGGATTTGGCTTAGTTGCGTTGGCTTCAGCAACAATTGCCTTACCACCCTTATCATCTATAAGAGTCTCATATATTTGCAGCTCATTCAGGAGTTCAGTCAGATTACACTTTATATGATTCATAATATAATTAGTCCTGAATTGGAGAAAAGCGGGAGATAGTGTCTCCGGAATCATACCAACCTGAGTCTTTTCATCAATTTTAGCTCCATTGATCTCAGCCTCATTGAAATGATTGACCATTTTGAGGATGTGCTCACGAACAGAAGAACCATTCTCCATTTTGCCATTCATAATGGCTTTTACAACTTCGTAGCGAGCCTGATTAGATGGGCGTCCAAACATCTGCTGCAGAGATTCCATAATCTCTCTTGTAGTTTCAAAGGCCTCATGCTTAGTTCTAAGCACTTCATTCATTGCTGCTAACAAGTAGCAGCGGGCTTTGTTGTTTGCAACAAGTTGTTTGCAACAACCCAACGGTTGTACTCTTCAGCAGCAATCTTGGAGGCATTGGTTGGAGGCACTGGAGGACAATCCTTCTTAAGGACATAATGGTAGTTTTCATTAATGAGAAGGATATTCATGTTGATTTTTCACTTAACAAAATTTTCACCAGTTAATACTTGAGAGGCGAGAAGTGAGAAAATCGGGTTTAACATATTTGCTGAAAAATAAGAAAAATTTTAATAAATAATTACATAAATATCATTACACAATTTAAGGCAAAGTAAATAAGATGCATAAAAGCACATGTTAAAATACACAAAAACATGTTTACTTTAAAGGCTTATGAAATTTTAATCTCCATAACTAAGTGCCACCATAGGGTAGGTCAAATAGTTGCTAATTAAAATGAGATATTCTCAATTAATAAGTATCTCCCGAAATATCTTATATTTCTAATACTCATTAATTTCCTTAATTCTGATCAAGAAAGTAAATAACTAATTTAATTACTTCTTCATGAGTGTAACCCATCATATCAGACCTTTTGAGACTTAACTTAGAAATTGCTGCCGTAGGATAGGTCAATTCTAAAATACATCTTAAAAGTCCTATTACATGAAAGACAACCTTGGTATTGCCATTAGTAGACACCCTGCGTAGGAAGGACAAAATCAAAGCATCACGAGGCGCTACTAATAACTCACGGTGTTGTACTAACGATGGAGACCAAGGATTTATATTGTCATATTACCCCTTCCACTCATTATTTTGTAAAAGTATATTTTATTTATAAAACAACTTTTGTTTCATAAACTCTTAGTTAATTTAAACAATTTAAATCACTAAGATTTTATAATATTAAACACTTTAAAATTATAAAATAAGCTAAATGTTATAATTTAAATATAACATTTAAATTTAAAACATCACATTTGGCACATTAATTTTGCAAATCCAATTGCTCAATTAATTTACAAATTTAATCTCATTAAATTTATTGCAAAGTGCATTAAATATAATTTACTAAGAACTTTTTAGTAAAAAATAATAAAATCATAATGCACAGACACATGACATATAATAATTAGGTAGCATGAAATAAAATTATTATCGTAATAACAAAACATTTCATAAAAACCGAAACGGAAAAACTTCTAAGAGTAAATGTGATTATTATCAATATAATAAAGACATTTAATAAGAAGCGAAACAAATACATGACTCTTCACGTCTTTGGAGACGGTGAGACTCATCGAATTTCTGGTAACCAGTGACAGTGAAGCTCTTCGAATTCCTAGGAAACGATGAGGCTCAGAGCCAAGGGAAGGGATTCCCACTCAAACCTCTTGGAAAAAATTCTATCGGATAGCCTTTAAAAAATTCTCAATGAAATAGGACTCTATAACAAGTATAAAAAAATTCTAATTGAGAACTTTCTCAAACCATGAAGAATCAATACAAAATGAATCATATATTCAATTGATCTAATCAAAAGGAAATTGCATAAATTATTCCATGGAATAAAAAAATTAACACCAATCCATTCGCACATGCATTCATCATCATGAAAATATTAAAAAACATATACCATTATGCATGAGTGCCTACCCAATTATCATATAATCTATTATTAAATTAATAAGGTATAACCTGCTCTGATATCAATTGATAGTTATCTCAGAACGATGCTTGAGATGTTTGCGGAAGCGAGATAATGATCAAATCACATATCTTAGCGAAAACAAGATAATGATCAAATCACATATCTTAAAAATTGAGTTAGCGCGATCTTTACCGTATTAATTTAATAACAAGAACAATAAGAAGATTAAGAATTTACCCACCACTACCTTGGAATCACCAAATCCTTTTGTCCAAACATTCTCCAGATTATGACGAACACGAATGAGTGAGCGTTCCTTTTGATTTGGGTTGAGATTACACAACTGAATTTAATTCACTTTTTATTCTCAACTCATAAAATAAAGTGAAGTTGAAAGAGGAACTCTTTGATCATTATTGTTCGATATTCTTCTCTGTCTCTCATGAATCTTATATGCTCAGATAATAACAACTACCAACCTCTTTTATTAATTAATCAATTAATTAATATTAAACATCACTTCAACTCTTAGAATTACTTTAACGTATATCAATCTAATAACCAATTGTTGGTTAGATATATTTATCATGGGACATTACGAGAGAAAGGCTCTCTCACGATCCCATATTTATTTCTCCAACAACTAAATAATTTTCACGACTTTTCTCGTGGAATATGCCTACGATGTGTTCCCTAACACACCGTATAATAGAAATTAATCCAATTAATTTCTATATGAAAAATAATTTAGAATTCTCAATTCCAAATTAATAACTCAACCCAACATATCATAAAGTTCACATAATTTAATGGAGCCATCTCCAAATTAATAACTCAACCCAACATATCATAAAGTTTACATAATTTAATGGAGCCATCCAGAGGAACTATGGACATTATAATTCTAAGCTCCAATAATTTTGATATTCAATTAACACCTTAATTAAAATATCAAAATTATTAATTCCAAATTACTCCACTAAAAATATAGAACTGCACTCTTAAAATTATAAAATTAATTATATTCAAAAGGATTTGAATCGTCGATTAATACAGTCACTACATATAAATCAATCCTCCATAAACAGTTCATGATTAAAGCTAGGCATTTTTCGTTAACCTCTTTAATCACATCTTTATCCATAAGTACCATTGATTCTATAATGAATAATATATTTATGATCCAATCATAAATTGAGCGCTCTTATTATTCAAGTCCCGAATCAACATTTATGGGAACCGTCCATCTGACTTCTTTATTAAAGAATGGATTTCATCTTCCCGGCTACTTATATTATTATATTTTTAATATAGCAAGAATTTGATACTATGTTTCTGTGTCATTACCGGTAAGTCAAAACATATAATACAATAAATAGGAGTCTATTAATTACTCAGAATTAAGATTGATTCACATATGACCATCATTGATTAATTTTGAATCCTCTATTTTAACAACAGAATTTATTAGAGATTCATAATTAATCATGTTTCAGTCCTATATAATCAAATTATATAAAGTGCTTTCATTCCGACAATCTCATTATCAACAATCCAGATAAGATCGTTTCATTCAGAATGTAATGAATCGCGCTAGTAATTTTAAATTAAAGATCTTGATTGCAACATTAATTTATAATTATAGATAAATTTAGATTATTTTACTTTAAATATTATCCTCTGTATATAACACTTATATACAATATTTAAAGTCATATTTAAATAATCCAGGAATTTTTTATATTTATAAAGCATCATACCATGCATGCAAGTATAATATTAAAAAATTTCTTAAATATTTAGCAAAATAATAAATTTCATTTGTTTATGGGCACATATCCCAATAGTGTGTACTTGCATGACCTAATCTACGATGCTATAGCCACTCAATCTCATTCGCCTTAGCATTATCAGCAATTAGATAATGGTTACTTGTACATAAATTATTCAAGTCAATTAAGTATATATTGCCATTTTTATTTTCAACAAAGATAATGCTATAGTCAATAGGATTAGATACTATGCAGATAGATGCTTCAAAGGATACTTTGAAACCTTTATTGCATAGTTGGCTAATGCTAATCAAATTGTGTTTCAAGCCATCAACATATAAAATATTCTCAATAAAAGTAAATGGAGTGATTTGAATTTTACCAGTACCCATGATGTGACCTTGATCATTATCTCCAAAGGTCATCACTCTACCACTTTTGGCTTCAAGAATGATGAATTGATCTTTATCATCCGTCATGTGTCTTGAGCAGCCGTTGTCAAGGTATCTTTTTTTAATCCTTTGGCTGCAAGATACACCTGCATAGTAATCACATCTTATGTTTAGGTACCCAAGCCTTCTTGGGTCCTTTATGGTTAGTAGCAGAAAATATAGTTCTTTTAGAAACCCAAATATTTTACCTTTATAACCAGCATTTATATAAGATATCTTATGATTGTAAATATAGAATTTATGACCTTTCTTGCCACAACGAAAACAAAAAATATCATTATCAATCGATTTCTTAACAAATAAATTATTAACTAATTTTTATTTCTTATGGGGTTTGTAACCCAAATCGGCTTTATCAAAAATAGCTCTTTGATTATTCAAAAGTAAGTTAAGTCTTTCCGAGCTATATGTAAATTTATCAACAATATTCTTATATTTTTTAAATTTTAATTTTCATCAGAAATCATATTTTTCTCTTTTTTCAAATCTTGCTTTTTAAATTTTAGCTTTTCAATCTCAAAGGTAAATTCATCTTTCTCTTTAAAAAGATTTAGATTTTCAGTTTTCAAAACTTTGTTCTTTGTTCTCAAAACTTTAAACTTACTAAGTAATTCATTGAAAGCATCATAAAGTTCATTAAAAGTGAAATCATAAGTAGGGCTTTTAGAACATACTTCTTCTTCATTGGCCATAAGACATATGTTAGCAACTTCTTGTTGTTCATCTTCGGATGAAGATTCTTCATTGCCACTCCAAGTTACAACATACGCTTTTTTTTTCTTTCTAAATCCCTTTTTGAACTGAGAACATTTAGATTTGTAATATCCGAGCTTCTTGCACTCATAGCAAATTACAAGATCTTTCTTCTTCTCCTTATCATTCTCCTTATCTCCTTCCAATTTGATACCAAGTTTTCCTCTACGAAATGGTCTCCTTCTTTGTATAAATTTCTTAAACTTTCTTGCAAGGAGAGTGGTATCATCGTAATCTTTATCTTCTTCACTGTTGCTCTTCTTCTTTTCAGCAGCTTTTAGTGTGATAGTCCTTTTCTTCATTACATCTTTCTTCAGATGTTGCTTTATTGTGAGTTCATGGGTCATGAGTGATCCAAGAAGCTCCTCCAAAGATAAATTGTTGAGATCTTTGGTTTCTTGGATTGCTATCACTTTTGCTTTCCATGCTCTTGGAAGAGACCTAAGAATTTTTTGAACAAACTCAGAGTTAGCATAGGTCTTTCCAAGACTTTTTAATCCATTTGCTATGTTTGTAAATCTAGTGTACATGCAAGTGATGGACTCATTCTGATCCATGTTAAAGAGTTCATATTTGTGCACAAGAATGCTAATCATGGTCTCTTTAACCTGGTTGGTACCCTCATAGGTAACTTTCAACTGATCCCATATCTTCTTGGCTAAGATGCAAGTAGATATTCTATTGAATTCATTTGCATCTGAGGAGCAATATAGGATATTCATGGCCTTGGCATTGAGCTGAGCCATTTTCTTATTATTCTCATTCAATCCCTTTTGGGCTTAGAAATAATGGATACATCTACTAAGTGTGTGGGAGTGCTAGGACCATTGATAATGACACTCTATAAATCATAGTCCAAAGCTTGAATGAATATCCTCATTCTAGCTTTTCAATATGAGTAGTTAGTGCCATTAAATAACGGTGGACGATTTATGGATTGTCCCTTAGAAAAAGAAGAACCAGCTTGAGCTGCCATTTGGATCTTTAGCTCTTAATTATTAGATCAAGGAAGGATGAGCACTAGCTCTGATACCAATTGTTGGCCCAGATGGCAATCCAAGAGGAGAGGATGAATTGGGTTCTTAAAAATTTTAACACTTAAAAATAATTTTTCAAAGTGATAATGCACAAGGATATATGCAATGAGTGTGGTGCTAAGAATGCAAAGCAGAGTATAAAAGATAAAGTCGAGAGAAAGAGAGACAAGCATGACAAACACAAGAAATTTATAATGGTTTAATGCTAGCTACACATACATCCACTTCTAAAGAACTCTTGGGCCCATACTATAATCACCCTAATTACAGCAGAATTGTTTTATAAGCTCACAACTCAAACTTATTGTTTTATAATGGGATCACAACAAACCCAGTCAGTTTTCATAGGATCGCCAGCACAAAACCTATCCCAAGCTTTCTAGCTTGAACAAGGCCAAACTGCCTCCCCAGATTCAATCTCCTGATTAAATCAATAGATAAGTATAATAGAGAAATGATTATAACAGAAATAAAGCTCCTCAAACGAGCAAATAAGATAGTGTAAGCAAGATAGAAATAGAAGAGCTTGATTTAGAAGATTTTTGAAGTTGAGCTTTTCTTCTTTTCTTTTTTTTTTCTTTTCTTTTTTTTCCTCAGAAATAATCTTCCTCAAGTTGTGCTTGAAGCTTTGGAAGAATCCTTGATGTAGAGGCTTTTGAAGAATTAGGACTCTCTTCTTCTCCTTTTGGTTTGATAGAAATCCTTCTAAATGAACATTCGAATACTTTGGATTTCTCTAAACTTGGTTTCAAACAAAGGGATTTCAAATTTGAACTTTATTTTCTTTCTTTTCTCTCTTGTGTTCTCTCTTGTTCGTTGTTTAAAACAGTCAGATGGCTCCTCTTTTATAATTACCTCTAAATCCTTTTTTAAATGAAAACTAGCCATTGAAAATGCTTGAGGATGTATTTAACACGAAAGAGAAAAGAGCCGTTGAAATCTGTTGGAGAAAAGTTAGACTTTTGAGTCATTTCTGACACTTTTGAAATTCGCCCCTAACAGGTTAGAGTCGGCTCTAGCAAGACTTGGAGTCGGCTCTATCGCGGGATATGTGAAATAGGAACATCCGCTCATTGCGGAGTCGGCTCTGGCTTTTCAATGGATCAACACCTTTTCGTGCGGGAGCCAGCTCTAAAGAATGCGGGAGCCAGCTCTATTGAAGCCCCAAAAAATCACTCTCTGTATAACCATTAGAGTCCGCTCTAATTCTCTGCAGAAGTTGGCTCTAATTTGATGCAGAAATGAGACTTTTTGTCTTTCTAGTGGAGTCGGCTCTAATCTCTGCAGGAGTTGACTCTAATCCATGCCGAAAGTGTCAAATTGTTTCGATACGCCCTGGAGTCGGCTCTAATACTTTTAGAGTCGGCTCTAATTATTGAAACTTGATAATTGATACTAGACATATGGTTAAACTTAATTTTCTTTGGATTTTGATTAATTAAATATTTTAAATCTCTGAAACACTTAATCAAAATCATTAATAACATAAGAAATATACTCATGTAGTTTTTGTTATTCATCAAAATCAATAATTGGTCAATAAGGGGAAAGCCAACTCATCTGCCTCCAATGTCAACATGGGAAAGCTTTCGCAGAATATCTCTCTCAATCAAAGAGCACCCTTCGTGTGGTTACAGGCAATACTCATCCTTTTCCCTTTTATAGCCGTCGAGTTGGGGGACAAAAACTATTAATCAAGATAGAGCCAAAAAATCAAAGCTCATCGACCTCTGTGTTCCAATCCCCGATTCGAAACAAGTGTCGCCCATGCAAGCGTCTTCATTATAGTAAATCAAAGAGTCTCTCCTTGCCTGACAAAATGAGCACTTTCCAATCCTTCAATAGGCCATGTGGCACCCGTGCTTTAAACGCACGCTGAACGAATAAGCTTTACAATGTCCTAGAAGAAAATCGATCAAAAAAAGAGCTATGACATCCCAGATTAAGAACTAAAACATCCTAGTTACAAACCTACTACACCTATGCTTAAAAGAAACATTGAAGAAGAGACTTACGATATTCCAAGAGGAAATCGACCAAAAAAGGAGCTATGACATCCCAGATTGAGAACTAAGACACCATAGTTACAAATCTACGATACTCGTGCTTAAAATGAACATTGGAGAAGAGACTTACAACATTCTAGGAGAAAATCGATCAAAAAAGAATCTATAACACCCTAGATTAAGAACTAAGATACCCTAATTACAAACCTACGACACCCATGCTTAAAAGGAATGCTAGAGAAGAGAGTTATGATATCCTTGAAGAAAATCAATCGAAAAAAGAGCTACAACACCCCATATTTAGAACTAAGATACCTTATTTACAAACCTACAAATCCCATGCTTAAAACGTCGTTATATGAGAACTGGGGTATCATAAGGTCCTACCTTAAATGAATGGGTGTCATATTCATACAACTAGGGTGTCGTAATATGGGAACTTGGGTGTAGTAAACTTTTTCTGGGGTATCGTATTTTTACAACTACGGTGTAGTAACATGAGAATTTGGATGGCATAAATTTTTATATATTCTTCTGTGTTAATTGACTTAATACATAAGCATCAAACTAGTCCAATAATGTATCGAAAGATGGTATAATTCTTTTTATATCTTGTCCGGTGTTAGATATCTGCATACAAGTCTGCTTGTTGCTTGAACCAGCTCTTATTTCATTTTGCATAGAAGGAGCATCAATGGATGCCTTGTCCATATTTTTTCTTGATATCTTTGATTTCTTCTCGATTCCACTCTTTAATTTGTTCTCTCTTGGATGACCTTTCATCCTAATATGCTTGGGATCTTGAATTACAAGTTATGTACTTATCTTAGCTGCGCAGTTAGCATCCACAGCTCTTTTGAATAATGGTGTTAGATCATCCATCACTAAATTAAATGCATCTTCAGATATGGAGGCTATCTATGTGACCTTCATCATTCGATAACTCATCAAAGCATATCTACAATCAATAACATAATTTTATCAAAAACATATTACAAGATATTTAAAATAAAAAAATATGACTGTGTACCGTGATTTTCATAAACTTTTATCACAACCTTCAAAATTTATATTGAAATCGTTGAATTGGTATTTCATGTCCTTACACTACAAGAAAAAAAAATATTGCGACGCCCAAATGCGTCGCTAATGCATCGCTAAACATGCTATTGCGATGCATTAGCGATGCAATGACTGCGTCGCTGAGAATATCATCGCAACCATAATTTATCGCAATTGCATCGCAAAACAGCGACTCTATGTGACGCAGAGGTACGTCGCAATATTGCGACGCACCAAAATGCATCGCTAAATTTAAAACTAAATTTTAATATTTTAAATATTAATATTAAATATTGTGACGCATTCAATTGCGTCGTAATATTGCAACGCATTTAGATGCATTATAATATTTAATAATAATATTTTAAATATAATAGCGATGCAATATTAGTCGCTAATGCATCGCTAATAAAATTTTTTTAAAATATTACGACGCCAGGTCACTGCATCGTAATATTTATTAATAATATTTTAGATATATTAGCGACTCAATTTGAGTCGCTAATGCATTGCTAATTAATTTTTTTTAAAATATTGCGACGCCAGCTCATTGCATCGTAATATTTAATAATAATATTTTAAAAATATTAGCGATACAATTGCAGTCGCTAATGCATCGCTAAATAAATATTTTTTAAAAAAATAAAAATTTAAAAATTAAAACGATTAATACAATTTCGTTACATTTAAATATTGATCGAAACATTCTTAACTCATATTGATCTAAACAATAATCATTCAATTTACAAAAATAAATAATATATTAAAATTTTGAAGTTTTCATGTACAACATATAAAAAGAAAAAAAATACATCAAGAATCTGAGCGATCACGTGGAGGCTGGAGACTCTGCGACAAGCGGCTAACCATATCTCGCAAATGATGCATCTCATCTCGCATGTCTGCAATCTCCTGATCCCGGCCTCGCATACGATCCTCGAAATCCTGCTCGACCTCCTGCCGAACCTCCTCTGCAATAGATCTCCGAAGGTCGTCTAAACGCTCGGGAGGAATATCACCAGAAACTCGCGAGCTGGAGGCCTGATGGGGAAAATATGTAGAAGCTCTAGTGCCCAGACCATAGACCCTGCGGTCTCGCGGCTGGGCACCAACAGCCTCCAAAAACACAAGCTGACTCTCCTCTACTGAGAGTTCGACGGGCGTCTCCCCATCAGTAGAGTCGACCTGCGATGCCTGGGAGCGAAGCTCCTCGACTCGTGTCTTTAAATTATGAAATCAACAATAAATAAGTTAATAAATTTCTTGAAATAAAATTTTAGAAATTAAACAGATACTACATAAATCTAATTTCTTACCGCAACCTTCGTGATCGCGTGTCGACCCAGGAACCATCCCCTCCTAGTGTGTGTCGCCCTGAATAGACGAAACTCACCAGGATCTCCGCCCTCATGCTCAGACTATAACAATAAAAAAAATTGATATTAATACAAATATTTGTAAATAACTAAAATAGTAATTAAAATATTTATGTTTTCTTACCATACGCCGTCTGTGCTCCTGAATCGAAATGGAGCCCGAAGTATGGCGGGAGAGATCCATGCCAGGACCGCCCTTCTCATATCGACAGTTCGTGCTGGCTGATGCGGACCTCCTGTGCCAGCCATCGGACTGCCAGGCCTGCTGCCACTTGTGCCAAATACCCTCTGGCATGTGCGCAGGATGCTGACCCGATGACCTCCAACGATGAAGCATGTCGGAGTATCAGCGTCCCGTCAGAGCCTCCCATGCTGCCCTAATGGCATCATGGCTGGCAGGATCCCACGTAAACTTTTTCTACATTAAAATAAACAGTTAGTTTCTGAATTTATTAAGATTAAGAAATTTTATATCAGTGATAAATTGTATTTAATAAGTTTACCTGAAACTCAGAAAAATAAAACTCCCTCGTAGCTGGAGATACGTGGCGCCAATCGTAGCCACTGGGATCTGCATGCCTCTGAAATACGGCGCTGATGTGGCTGGATACATGATGCTGCTCAATAAATCTGTTAAAAAATGCATGTTTATAAGTAATTGACTTAAAAACATAAACATATATTTTTAATTAGTATATACTTACAGCCCCTGAGCATCAAGTCAAAGTACGGTGCGGCCGATGGTGGAAGAACTCTCGGAGGTATGTGCCGATCGGCTGGATGGTAATACTGCTGGAGAGATCGAAGGCTGTGCGACTGCTGGAGATCCGAATTCTCCATCTCCGACGCTCATGTGATCTGATGCAGCAGGGCTACGTCCCTGCTCACTCCGTCTGTCGTCGGTAGATCTACCTCTGCCCGTCATACTGAAAATACTAAAGATTCATACAATTAAATTACGATTAATGATTGACTATGTAAAAATTTAACACTTATAACAAAAAGTTAAATTTTAAAAAACCTCTATGTTTAATCGGTGTCATTTGTTTCGTAAAATGTTGGTTTAACATCCGATGCCGTATCGGACTGCGATTCAGTTTCATTATCATCGGAAGGAAACCGAACATTTGCATCCGCAATTTCTTGGACATCACCATTTGGATCTCTAAGTGATGTTTCAGGAGCCCTTGTGTCGTCCTCAATTGTATGCATTTCCATCTCATCCTCTTGAAATGCAGGGCACTCGGCTGATTGACTTGATGAACTCTCCTCTAATACGATTGTTGAACGTGGGACGATTTTAGAAACGGCCCACCAATCTCGCTTGTCGTTGCGCAAACTTGGATATCTGCAGTAAAAGACTTGCTGAGCTTGGGATGCAAGGATGAATGGGTCATATTTCTACAATCTTCGTCGATGGTTCACTTCAACCAAATTGTAGTCGTTATGAACCCTTTTGCCCACAGGAACTATCGGATCGAACCAATCACAACGAAACAATACGGTTCGTTTCATAGGCCAACGGGATATTCAACTTCAACCACCTCTACTAACTTTCCATAATAATCCTGCATATTTGCTCCAACACTTTCTCCTTTAACACACACGCCCCAGTTCTGCGTGCCTCTTGAAGCTGCTAATCGTTCAATCTGAAATTTGTACCCATTTACAAAATAGCCAGTAGAGGTTGTTACGGTCTTCAATGGCCATTGCGATAGACATTTAATGAAAATATTGTCGGTTGTGGACCATGGACCGTTTACCTATAAATTAATAAGCTATTCACATCCAATTCAAAAAATAAAAGCCATTATTGAAATTGATTGAGTGATACTACTCACAAATTCATAAAACCAGTAAGCAAACTCCGTTTCTAATTTCTGCCCAATTGCAACTTGACTGATGTCGGGATTCATCTGTCGTTGTCTATCACAAAACATCCTTATGGGATGAAAAGGATGAAAACTGATGTTAGCAATTAAATATTATGGTATATTGTAATTTAAATTAAAATTTCCAATTAAGCATTGAAGTATACACTTACTCAATATATGGATCGACTTCTCTACAGTTCATTAGGATGTAATAATGTGCTGCATTATACTCCATATCGCTAAGATTTCTTGACTTCTGCCCACCAAATGAACGGCCGATACCTTTAAAAATTGATATTCTACCGTCATTAGGTTCTCCTTCGTCCACACATACGTCATCGTTACGACCAAGATTTCGGCTCCTCGTGTGGACGTGACCCTCAAAGTAATGCGAGGCAAAAGCTGAAACTTCTTCGACCAAGTGTGCATTGCATATAGAACCTTCAACCCTTGCCTTATTACGCACATTATTTTTTAACTTCTTAAGATACCTATATGTAAAGTTGAAACAAAAAATTAACCAATTTTCTTGCAATGAAATAATATTTGAAATGTCAACATATCTTAATGATGTATATATTTACCTCTCGAAAGGATACATCCAGCGATACTGCACGGGACCAGCTATGCTCGCTTCGTATGGCAAGTGAACCGGTAAATGCTCCATTGAGTCAAAAAAACTGGGAGGAAATATTCGCTCAAGCTTGCATAAAATAATTGAAATTTCCTCCTCAAGCCTTGCCATGGATGCAGAAGTAATGACTGCGGCAGATAACTCCTTGAAGAACAAGCTGAGCTCCGTAATTGCCTTCCAGACATGTTGCGGAAGCAACTCACGAAAAGCTATAGGTAATAACCGTTGCATGAAAACATGGCAGTCGTGACTCTTCATGCCGAACAACTTGAGCTTATGCATGTCCACACACCTACCGATATTTGAGGCATAACCATCTGGAAATTTTAACCCTCTAAGCCAGTTACATAAAACTTCTCGTGAATTTCTGTCAAGAGTGTAACATGCTTTAGGATAGGTCCCGTCGGCACTCCTTCTCAAATCACCTCTTCTGCAGTACTGATTAAGTTCTTCTCTTGACTTTGCAGTATCTTTTTTTTTCCCGGGATGTTTAGCACCGTGTTAAATATGTTATCAAAGAAATTTTTCTCGATATGCATAACATCCAAGTTGTGCCGGATGAGATTTGTGCTCCAATAAGGCAAATCCCAAAATATACTTCGCTTCTTCCAGTTATGTTCTTTACATATACGGCCATTTATTCTATCTGCATCCGGTTCCCATGCATACATCAACCCCAAATGCTCTATAGTATCAAATATATCCGTGCCGGACCTAACCGGTTCGGCAATTTTGTGACTGCTTTGTTCTTCCGGAAGGCGATCAAGTTACGCCTGTAAGGATGATTTGGGGGCAAGAACTTCCTATGGTTATCAAACCATGACTGCTTACCACTCTTCTGCAATGTAAATGCATCCGAATCATACATGCAATGAGGGCATGCCAGACGTCCAGCAGTGCTCCAACCAGACAACATTGCATATGCCGGAAAATCACTTATTGTCCACATCAAAGCAGCTCTCATGAAGAAATTCTTGTTTCATAGAAATGTCGTAGGCTACGACTCCTGTTTCCCACAACATTTTCAATTCGGCCACCAACGGTTGCAGAAAGACATCAATCTTTTCCTTTGGATTTGATGGTCCTGGAACCAAAACGGTTAAAAACATTGCAGTATCTTTCATGCACTTCCATGGAGGAAGGTTATATACAGTCAGTATCACAGGCCAACATGAATACTGTTGCCCCGCTTGACCAAATGGTTGGAAGCCATCGGTACAAAGACCTAATCTCACATTCCTTATATCTTCAGCGAAATCAGGATGATTTTCATTGAAATGCTTCCAAGCCTTTGAATCTGATGGATGCCGCATTTCATCCTCTTTAGATTCATGTTCGGCATGCCATCTCATATCAGCAGCTGTTGCCTCAGATCTGTATAATCTCTGCAGGCGTGGGGTAAGAGGAAAGTAATGCATCCTCTTGTAAGGCACACTTTTCCTCCTACTTGTACTGGCTCCTCCTTCGCTGTTTTTGACCTCGATTGCCCACAAATCTTACACCATCTCAGCTCTGAGTCTTCACCCCAAAATATCATACAATTGTTCAAGCAACAATCGATCTTATTAACTGGGAGCCCAAGCCCACGCAACAACTTCTTTGTTGCGTAAAAACTGTCTGCGCAACATTATCATTTGGCAAAATTTCTTTGATTAACCCAGCTACAGAATTGAACGCCTTTTCTGATAATCGATGTTCTGCCTTAATATTCAACATTCGAGCAGCTGTAGACAACTGGGAATGACCCTCACAACCAGGATACAATTCTTGATTTGCAGCACGCAACATATCGTAAAATTGTTGTGCATCTGGATTTGGTTCTTCCATAAATGTATTCTGATTGAATTCATTACCCGATGCATTCATCACCATTTGTTCATATGTGTTTTAAATTCACAAATGGTTCATCTACGGGAATTGACTCTTGTTGGCCTATAACAGCTGCTGGAATATCCTCTGGTTCACCATGACAGTACCAAACATAGTAATCAGGAACAAACCCCTTCTTACACAAATGCACCTTAACAGTTTCCACATCTCTGTAGGCTTTATTCTGACACCTGTGGAAGTTGCATGGGCACCTAATCCTAGGCCCATCCATCCATTCAGGTTGGCTACATGCAAATGCGATAAATTCTTCCAATCCATTCAGAAAATCTGGATTAAGCAAGCCATCTTTTATCCTTGCATACATCCACGAGCGAGCCCCGCTCATTTTTGACCGACTTATACAAAGTCTGGTAAACCATTAAAGGAAACCAAAAATAAAACTATATTAGTATTACTAAATATATAACTAAATTATTTCTTTTACACAACTAAGGTTAATAACAACCATTTAAATCATTTATAACTAAACCAATTTTTTTTAGGCAACTAAGGTCCCTACCATGCAAGGGCGAGCCACGGCTACGATCCTTGCGTGCTAGCAAGGACCGAGGCACAGGTTCATGGCTAATGGAGGGCTTGAGTTTGGGTCGGGCCGCAAGGCGGTGCGTTTAATCATGAGACTTCACAAGCATTCAAGTGTCTTAAATTAATTCTACCTTCACTCCATGTCTAAAGGTAAGGCCCTATCCCATTCAAGAATATTTTTTGTGATATGTTATTCTGCTATTAATTATCATCGATCGGTTACATTGAAATTTCGGCAGCATTTCCCCATATGTTCTCCTAAATGTGTGGTATATAAGCCACACTAGGAGAACGTATGAGCAAATACAAACCGAAATCTCACCAACGATGATTAATAGCAGACTAACATATCGCAAAAAATATTCTCAAACTGTCCACCAGGACAATTTGAGAATTTGCAAGACTAAGGCTTACAAATTCTCAAACGGGTCTAAAGGTTATAGTGCTGTGATTATGAAAGTCCGAAGACAATCGAACTTATGCTTGTTATTCTTAACTTCTTGTCAATTATACATAGTATATATAGTTTTTTAAGATTATTATGTCAATACAAATGTTTGTGAAGACTAAAATGTAAATCATTGAAACTACTAATTTGTTGCTGAAATTAAATAATATACAACAAACTTTTATTTAGCATTACATAATTTAATGCATCATTCAATTTGCAGCAGAATGTAAATAATCAAGACATAACAAATTGTAAATAACTATAAATGCACAAAAATTATTGCATAAATTTTTTTTTTTTTTGGCTTGGCCGCCCCCCTCCGTATGTTTTTTTTTTTTTTTGGACTATGGCCGGAGAAGAAAAAAGGGGGGGGGGGGGGTTTCCCCCCCCCCCCCCCTGTTACCAAATTTTTTTTTTTTTTTTTGTGGCCTGGCCACCGTGGCCAGGCCCGTGGCCGGAGAAGACAAAATGGGGGGGGGTTTCCCCCCCCCCCCCCCCTGTTAAAATTTTTTTTTTTTGACAGTGGCCTGGCCACCGTGGCCAGGCCACTGCCGGCCACGGCAGCGGCCGTGGCCGGAGAAAAAAGGGGGGGGGGTTTTCCCCCCCCCCCTGTTAAAAATTTTTTTTTTTTTGACTGTGGCCAGGCCACTGCCGGCCACGGCAGCGGCCGTGGCCGGAGAAGACAAAATGGGGGGGGGGGTTTCCCCCCCCCCCTGTTAAAAAATTTTTTTTTTTTTACAGTGGCCTGGCCACCGTGGCCAGGCCACTGCCGGCCACGGCAGCGGCCGTGGCCGGAGAAGACAAAATGGGGGGGGGGGGTTTTCCCCCCCCCCTGTTAAAATTTTTTTTTTTTTTTTACAGTGGCCTGGCCACCGTGGCCAGGCCACTGCCGGCCACGGCAGCGGCCGTGGCCGGAGAAGACAAAATGGGGGGGGGGTTTCCCCCCCCCCTGTTAAAAATTTTTTTTTTTTTACAGTGGCCTGGCCACCATGGCCAGGCCACTGCCGGCCACGGCAGCGGCCGTGGCCGGAGAAGACGGCCACGGTCTTGGCTGTGGCCGGAGGAAAATTTTTACAAAAAAAAAATTTGAAAGAGGGTGGGGGGGCTTACCTCGGTCGAGAGGAGACGCCGGAGTTGGAGGAGACCGCCGGGGAGCGAAGCACCGGAGGGGGGGAGCCGGAGCAGCGAACGGTGGTGGGAGCCGGAGAGGTTTTGGGGAGGCCGGCGGCTAGGTCAAGACAGGGAAGAAGAAGAGAAGGCCGGCCAACTTTATATATAAGTGATTAGCGACGCAAAATTGCGTCGCTAATCGATCGCAATTTTTTTAAAAAATTTATTATGTATTAGCGATGCAACAATGCGTCGCTAATCCATCGTTAATTTGGCCTTATTATATTTTATGAAAAAGGTAGCGATGCAATTAATGGCGTCGCTAATGCGTCGCTAACTTGGCGCCAATGTCCGGTGAAAAAATTATTTTTATTTTCTAGAAATTGCATCGCTAAGGCGTCGCAATATTTTTTTAATATTTTTAAATAATTAATAATTATGATAATAATTGCGATGCATACAGTGCGTCGCAAAAATTTATTATTACTGATAAATATATTTACTAAAACTATTGTGACGCATTAGTTGCATCGCAATATTTGTTTATTATTTTATAATGCATCGCTATGGCGTCGCAATAATTTTTTAATATTTATAAATGATAATATTTATAATTTATGATAATAATTGCGATGCACAAATTGCATCGCAATATTTTTTTTTAAACTTTTTATTACATATATTTAGAAAAAACATTACAACGCAACTAATGCGTCGTAATATTATATTTCTTTTATATATTAATAATGATAAAAATTATATTTACTAAAAATAATTGCGATGCATACATTGCATCACAATATTTCTTTATTTTTTCTTCAAAATGTATCGCTACGGCATCGCAATAAATTTTTAATATTTATAAATGATAATATTTATAATTATGATAATTGCGATGCATAAATTGCATCACAATATTTTTTTTATACTTTTTCATTATATATATTTATAGAAAAAACATTGCGGTGCAACTAATGCATCGCAATATTATATTTCTTTTATTTATTATTACTAAAAAATTATATTTTCTAAAAATAATTGCGACTTATACATTGCATCGTAATATTTATTTTTTTTTTTCTTCGAAAATACATCGCTACGACATCGCAATAATTTTTTAATATTTAAAAATAATATTTATAATTTATGATAATGATTGTGACACACAAATTGCATCGCAATAATTTTTTTATACTTTTTCATTACATATATTTATAGAAAAAATATTGCGACGCAACTAATGCATTGTAATATTATATTTCTTTTATTTATTATTACTGATAAAAATATTATTTACTAAAATAATTGTGACGCATACATTGCGTCGCAATATTTGTTTATTTTTTCTTCGAAAATGCATCGCTACGGCGTCGCAATAATTTTTTAATATTTATAAATGATATTTATAATTTATGATAATAATTGCGACGCAAAATTTGCATCGTAATATTTTTTTATACTTTTTCATTACATATATTTATAGAAAAAATTGCGATGCAACTAATGTGTCGATCGTGACGCATACATTGCGTCGCAATATTTGTTTATGAAAATGCGTCGCTACGGCATCGCAATCTTTTTCATTACTTTTTTTAATAATTATAAATGATCCGACGGTTGCGATCGATCCAAGCCATGATCGATTCCGATCGGCGACGACCTCTCTCGGACCGTGGCGATCGATCGGATCGGCGACGATCCAATGGTTGCGATCGATCGAAGCCATGATCGATCCCGGTCGGCGACGATCCGACGGTTGCGATCGATCCAAGCCATGATCGATCCGGTTGGCGTCGACCTATCTTGGACCGTCACGATCGATCGGATCGGCGACGATCCGACGGTTGCGATCGATCCAAGCCATGATCGATCCCGGTCGGCAATGATCCGACGGTTATGATCGATCCAAGCCATGATCGATCCTGGTCGGCGACGATCCGACGGTTGCGATCGATCCAAGCCATGATCGATCCCGTTCGGCGACGACCTATCTCGGACCGTCGCGATCGATCGGATCGGCGACGATCCGACGGTTGCGATCGATCCAAGCCATGATCGATCCCGATCGGCGATGATCCGACGGTTGCGATCGATCCAAGCCATGATCGATCCCGGTCGGCATCGACCTATCTTGGACTGTGGCGATCGATCGGATCAGCGATGATTCAACGGTTGCGATCAATCCAAGCCATGATCGATCCTGTCGGTGAGTATCCGATGGTTGCGATCGATCCAAGCCATGATCGATCCTGGTTGGCGACGATCCGACGATTGTGATCGATCCAAGCCATGATCGATCCCGGTCAGCATCAACCTATCTCGGACCGTCGTGATCGATCGGATCGGTGATGATCCGACAGTTGCGATCGATTGAAGCCATGATCGATCCCGGTCGGCGATGATCCGATGGTTGCGATCGATCCAAGCCATGATCGATCCTGGTCGGCGACGATCCGACGGTTGCGATCGATCCAAGCCATGATCAATCCCGGTCGGCGACGACTATCTCGACCGTCGCGATCGATCGGATCGGCGACGATCCGACGGTTGCGATCGATCCAAGCCATGATCGATCCCGGTCGGCGATGATCCGGCGGTTGCGATCGATCCAAGCCATGATCGATCCCGGTCGGCGTCGACCTATCTCGGACCATCGTGATCGATCGGATCGGCGACGATCCAACGGTTGCGATCGATCCAAGCCATGATCGATCCCGGTCGGCGAGTATCCGACGATTGCGATCGATCCAAGCCATGATCGATCCCAGTCGGCGATGATCCGATGGTTGCGATCGATCCAAGCCATGATCGATCCCGATCGGCGTCGACCTATCTCGGACCATCGCGATCGATCGGATCGGCGACGATCCGACGATTGCGATCGATCGAAGCCATGATCGATCTCGGTCGGTGATGATCCGACGGTTGCGATCGATCTAAGCCATGATCGATCCTGATCGGCGACGATCCGATGGTTGCGATCGATCCAAGCCATGATCGATCCCGATCGGCGACGACCTATCTCGAACCATCGCGATTGATCGGATCGGTGACGATCCGACGGTTGCGATCGATCCAAGCCATGATCGATCCCGATCGGCGATGATCCGATGATTGCGATCGATCCAAGCCATTATCGATCCTGGTCGGCATCGACCTATCTCGGACCGTCGCAATCGATTGGATCAGCGATGATCCGATGGTTGCGATTGATCCAAGCCATGATCGATCCCGGTCGGCGAGTATCCGACGGTTGCGATCGATCCAAGCCATGATCGATCCCGGTAAGCGACGATCCGATGGTTGCCATCAATCCAAGCCATGATCGATCCCGGTCGGCGATGATCGATCTCGGACCGTCACGATCGATCCGATCGGCGACGACCCGACGGTTGCAATCGATTGAAGCCATGATCGATCATGATCGACGACGACCGATCTCGGATATTATTAATTTGTAATTATATTTTCTAATTTATTGCGTCGCTAATGCCTCGCTAATTTGGCATTATGAATTTCTTTTAAATATTGTGCATTAATTTGCGTCGTTAAATAAAATTTTTTTATTACTTTACTATTTTATTGCATCGCTATTACATTGCTAATTAACATATTTATTTTTAACAAAACATTGCGATGCACTGGATTGCGTCGCAATATTTTATTTCATAATACTATTTTCTTAAAATAAATTTTATTTAAATTAATTGTGATGCAATTATTGCATTGCTAAATTTAAAAATAATTTTATATTTTCTGGTTTATTGCGTCGCTAATGCGTCGCTATTTAAAATAATTAAGTTTTTTAAAAACATTGCGACGCACTATTTGTGTCGCAATATTTTTTTCATATTAATATTTATAAAATTAATTTTATTTAAAATAATTGCGATGCAATTAGTGCGTCGCTAAATTAAAATTAATTTTATAATTTTTTGGTCTATTGCGTCGCTAATGCGTCGCTATTTAAAATTATTTTTTCAAATATTGCGACGCACTGAGTTGCGTCGCAATATTTTTATTTCATAATTATATTTTATAAAAATTAATTTTTTTATTAATATTTGTGACGCAATTTTTGCATCGCTATATTAAATATATTTTTTCTCATTTTATGTTTATTGCGTCGCTAATGCGTCACTATTTAACATAATTAATTTTTTTAAAAACATTATGACGCACTTAGCTGCACCGCAATATTTTATTCCTTTAATAATATTTAAAAAAATATTTTATAAATATTACGATGCATTTTTGCATCGCTAAATTTAAAAATTATTTTTTTTAATTTTATGGTTTATTGAGTCGCTAATACGTCGCTATTTGCGTCGCAATATTTTTTTGACGCGGAGGTGTCGCAATGTAGTCGCAATTTTAGCGACGCATCTTTGCGTCGCTAAAATTGTGTCGCTATTTCATTATTTTCTTGTAATGTTACACCATCTCTTCAAGAAGTACTAACTTGTAAACGAAATGCGTCGCTTTGATGAAGAACCAATAAGGCATGCCTACACAGGTAACCCTTGAACTAAAAGGATCGACACTGTCATTGGACATCCTTCAAAATTTTATCGTATAACACGATATATTTTTTGTCATCTCCTTGCTGATTCCATCAACTTTAATCCTTTCATATGACTTTATAGAATATACATTATAGTTGTCAGCTTTCTTGATTAATTTAGAATTTGATGCACCCATTTCAAGGATCTCATTTTGAAACTTTTTGAACATGCGCCTTGTATACTTTTCTACTGCTTGCCTCTCAAAAGGTGAGGATATATTTAGGAAAGCATTTGTCTGCAATGTCCTATTATCTTTCTCATTTTCTGTCTCATACCTTTTTTCAAGGCATCTTCATACTTGTCTATGAACTCCTTGAGTGTAGTCTTCGAATTTATAAACTCATTTAAGATGTGATTGATACTCTCGCTCTTTTATGAAGATGACATCCCTGTACATAATAATATCAAAAAAAGAAGCATTAAATATACATATATTTTAGAGTTATGCAAACATAACATAAATTGAACATAATGTCCTACAAACCTGTGAAAAATGTATCCTTAAGGTAAGCTGGAACCCATTTATTCCAACATTCATAAAGGCCATTTAATCAATCTATAACCTTACATTCTTCATATTTTTCATGAGATGTGCCCATCTTTCTCGAATAACTATATGGTCAGTGAATCATATATTGTCTTATCGAAATCAATCATAAATTTGGGATTTTCTGTACAAATGTGGCCAATCTTTTCAGGTATTTTCTTCAATATATGCCAAAGATAAAATCGATATCGTATGTTAGGAAAAACCTTCCTAACAATAGCCTCGATTGCCTTATCTTGGTCAGTTATTATAGCATTAGGTGCTTGACCACCATTTGCATCCAGCCATGAATAAAAAACTCATTTATATGTCTCAATCCTCTCATCAGATAATAATGCGCAACCAAGCAATATGGACTATCCATGATGGTTGACCCCGATGAATGGACAAAAAGGCATTTGATATTTATTTGTCAAGTAAGTTGAGTCAAAGCTTAGAATATCACCAAAGTATGTGCATATCAATCTTGACCTTAGATGAATCCAGAAGATAGACCTGAGCTGACCATTGTCATTAAGGTCAAGGTATAGAAGAAATTAAGATTTCTTACTTGCATTTCGGTGAAATAGATTACCATCGACTAAGCATCTCCTTCTTTCAGCTGAGACTAACGTTCACGATAAATAAAATTATGAGCATCCTTCTCTTTGAAATTCAATTATCTTCTACCCCCTTTTCTTCTTGCTATGGCAGAGTATATCTGAGTTATGGGCACATTCACGGCATATAAATTACCGATTTTGGCCTTTTCTGATGTGCTGATCATTCTATGGGACTGTAGATAACCAATTGATGTTATGGACATTCGATGGTTATGTTCTAGAGAAACCTCAACCAATATCTGCTTACCAGTTGTAGAATTTAGTCTTGCTTTTATGGATGCCTTACAATCAACTTTGCCAATGTCCCTAGGATTCATGCTCTTCTTTGTTTGTCTAGATTTTTCTTACCTTCAACACGCCAGGTGCTTAAATCAAAGTTGTTTATTGTAGTTGGCCCTGCTACACACTGTTGTGATTCCAAAACAAACTCTTTTTGCATATCCATTGTAGAAACTATATACATCATCTGCTGAATTGAATTCCATTCCAGTTTAAGGAACAACAGTATTATCCCCTGCATTTTGAGTGTTGGGTGAAGGTGCACGGTCAGAAGTATGTTCGATTTCTTTCAAATCTATAATTTTAGCATCATTTGTGAAAATATAGGCACACAGTCATAAACATTGATATCCATAGATTTAGTTGTCAATTTATTCTGATAAAGCATTATGACACCCAAGTTAAAGAAATACGATACTTCAGTTAAAAAAATATGACACCCCAGTTATGTTCAAACCCCAGATACCAAGAATACATGCCATCTATGGTCTGAATAATGGCTCCTTGGATGTCGAAATAAGCCACGAGAGCTATATGGATTATGTTACATGCCGAAAAAATATTACGACATTGCAGTTACAAACCTACGACACCCTAGTTAAAGACATAGACTTTCCAGTTAAAAACTATAATACACATTAACAGTTAAAGACATGAACTTACGACATTGCAGTCACAACACCCCAGTTTATAAATAATGATATCGTAGCTGTAAAATGATGACACCCATTCATAAGACATTAAGGTAGCGCCTAACGGCACCAAGGTTCACATATTACGATATCTTAGCTAAAACGATTAAGGCAGGAACTTACGATACCTCATAAAATAAGTTATGATACCCGAGCTGTCAAATGATGACACCCTAGCAGCAAATAGAGTATTGGAATATCAAAGATGATGACTATAAAACTTACAACACCTCAGAAAAACTGTTACGATACCCTAGCTGAAACTGTTAAGGCAGGACCTTACGACACCCAAGAAAATAACTTACAACACTCCAGAAAATAACTTACAATACCCGAGCTATAAAATGACATCACCCTAGCTGTAACTGCTAAGCCAGGAACTTATGACACCCGAGCTATAAAATGATGTCACCATTACGACACCCCAGAAAAACTATTACGATACCCCAGTTCTCATATTATAACACCCTAACTGAAATTATTAAGGAATGAACTTATGACATTCCAAAAAATAACTTACGACACCTGAGTTATAAAATGATGACACCAGAGCTATAGGGTCATGGTATAACACCTGATATACACTGAAACACTATGATGACACCCAAGTTCAGAAGGTATAACACCCTAATTAAAAGAGTATGACATTTGTGCATAAAAACAATGAAGGATACGAAACTAAAGGTATTAATCCCTCCTATTAGCAATACCCTTCGCTAGTGGATTGAGTTATGACTCCCATAGTGTCATAACATGCCACGGGAGCTATAGGGATCGTGTTAAAGACCAAAAAAAGCATTACAACATCGCAATTACAAACTTACGACATCCAGTTAAAGAAATACGATACTTTAGTTAAAAACTACGATATCCATTCATAAAACATTAAGATTTTATGTTCGAACCCCTAATACTAGAAATACCTGCCATCTATGGTCTGACTAATGACTCCCAGGGTGTCGTAACATGCCATGGAAGCTCTAGGGATCGTGTTACGGCCGAAAAAATATTACGACACCATAGTCAAAGACTTAGGACATCCTAGTTAATAAACTACACCACCGGAGCTATAGGTTCGTTGTATAACACCTGATGTCGGCCGAAATACTATTATTACTGTTGGGGAACGCAGAATACCCCCAAGATCACGGCTATAGCGTATATGAGTAATACAAAAAACTTTTACCATTCTAATCTATGAGTACAAGATCATACCTTCAGATTTGAACTTTGGAACACTTTGATTCGATTGCTCGACCTCAACCTTTTAGCCTTCCGCCGTATTCCCGAAAATACCTTCCTTCTCTCACAAGATGGTGGGATCTCTCGGCCAACCTAGGGTTTCTTGTTTTTCTTTTTCCTCAAAAACGTTCTCAAAACCTTAACCCTAACAACCAACTGAGAGGGTATTTATAGGGCTACAACAGGAACCAATAGGCAAATATGAAAAGAACTTCCCACGTAATTAAATCTCTCAATCCTACCCGGGTTAGGATTCAATTACGTAAATTATAATTCATTCCACTAAAGAATTATAATTGTACTCCTAACATATTCGAATTTATATTTTCGATCCTTAATATTAAATACTTATTATCTCCCCACGTTAAGATTACAGATATCCATCAATTAAATTTAATTACTGATAATATAATTTAATTGGCTTTTATTATCCTTAAGACTTATCCACTCAACTTATTTGATGTATCGAATTCAAAATTCACTTGCAAGATTTGATACAATCAAAACTTATAAGCTTTCTCAAGGGGATATCATCAATCCAAATTAACAGGACGTGGATTCCTTCAACTATTAATATTCACCATATATATAATGTTATTGCCCAACCCACTGAGTTTATTGACTCATATAGAATCTCACTCTATGTGTAATCAAAACAATAATCACTACATACACGTGTCTAGAAATAGAATTTGGATTAAGAGCATAAGTAATCATAATATTTATGAGTTTTAAATTATTTATAAAGTCAGTATAAAATAATTAACTCAACTGGGTCCTGTTCAATACACACAAAGTGTACTAGCACAAATAGTTAGAATAAACCATTCCCCGTAGTCAAGACAGACCTACTAAAAATTTGTGCTACAGTTCTACTGATGGTGTGTCCAATTCCATCTAAAACTGTGAACAATAAACTTGTATTCCAAAAGAACCGATGATCTAGTCTTCTGTGGGTAAGCCGTACTCTACACACTAGATCAAATACTCTTTGTAAATACTAGACACATGCACATATATAGTAAATGGCACACATTGATCAAAATGAATTCTCATTAAAATATAAAGATATAATATAAAGCATATCTTTTAGTCTATATCTCTATCAATTACACCCCTAGTTCAGAAGGTATAACACCTTAGTTAAAAGCGTATGACATTTATGCATAAAAATATGAAACTAAAGGTATGCTAGTGGACTAAGTTATAACTCTCAGAATGTCATAACATAGGATGCTATCTGAGTATTAAATGGTTTTCTAATGCATTAACTTCTTCTATCGATCAAAACAGTTGGTGTAATAAAGGAACTATAAAAAGATACATAAACAAGGGCTTTTTACTTCCGTTAGGGGATGACATTTTCTCCTAAAGTTAATGAAGTTTTCAGTAGCTAGGTATTTTAGCCTAAAAGTAGAAATATTTTTTTCGATCAAAAATTAGAACACTTTTTCTGAGCAGCGAAGAAGTTTATATCATCAACGAAAATAGGAGAAAATTCTTAAACCAGACTCTCAAAGCGAGAAGGAATGATCTTGCTCAAACCTTGGATTGATTCCTTATAGCCGAAAGCCAGAGTGAGAACGAATGGTTTAAAATCGGAAAGAGTTTTCCATCAGATATAATCCAAGCAAACTGGCAGGTAGAAGTACGCTGAAGGAAAAAGCATTTTCGTCTGCATATTATTTTCAAAATAAGGTTGAACGGCTTTTAATCGATGTCATGATCAAAATGTTACATCATATCCCTGCTTTTCCATCCCGTAGCGTTAGAACATGTTGGATCCATATGGATCAATAAGGAGGGATGGTACAGCCCACGTAGGATTTGCTGCATCGAAAACAGTGTACAAAAACTTTTTTTTGTAGCTAAAGTTGGATCTAGGCCAAAGAAGTTGGGCTTTCTACTAGCTCCGCCAATGAGTCACAGCGAGGCAAAATCCAATCAATGGGAGAGGCCTTATTTTCCCTTGGGGAACCGACTTGCATCAATTTTTTCCAAATAGTGGCAAAAATCCCCTCTAAATATATATGCGGGCACTCCCCCTCATCCCATCTCATTTTGTGCGGATTTGAAAATCAAAATTATATATATATATATATATATATATATATATATATATGTACATACATATGTATGTACATACATATATGTATGTACATACATATATGTATGTACATACATATATGTATGTACATACATATATGTATGTATATATATATATATGTATGTATATATGTATGTGTATATATGTATGTATATGTATATATCTATATATGTATGTATGTATGTATGTATATATATATACATATATGTATGTATTGTGTGTGTAAACATATCCTAATATCCACCGTAGGTAGACGATGAATATGGATGTAAAGATATTTCTTTTTATTTTGCTTCACCTTATATCCATTTAATTTGTTAGTAAATTTAGTTGATTATCTTATTTACTAATATAATTTCTTTCAAAAAACCTTTAAATGGAGTCACAGCCTATAATTTCTTTAAATCCATTCCATTTAAATGGTTTGAAAACTACGTAATCTCAGATGGATATAAGAGCATATACGGGTAATGAACTAAGCATGAATATTATATTATTTTTAGCACTATAATATGGATATAAAAATTTATATCTTATGGATATGAAATAAGTATGAATATAAATATTTTTATTTATAAAAGAAGATATCTTTCTTTGTATTCCTTCATCATAGAAAAATATTCTAAATTCAAAAGTTCGGCACCTATTATTCAAACGGTTTAAAAATTATATAATTTGGACAGATATAAAGCATACATACCTAAAGAAATAAGCATGAATATTACATTACTTTTAAGAGTATAAATATGAATATAAAATAAGTATGAATATATTTTGTTAATATATAAATAAATATATTTTTTTATCGTACAAAAATGTTGTAAATCCAAAAGTTTGGAGGAACTTAACATGGGTCAGTGTTCCAAATCACATATGGTGCCATTTATCTTGCATCTATATAGCAACTATTTACTAAATAACCGTGAAGGCACACAGAAGTGTCCTCCATTATTAGATGAGGGGTATGACATGTTAAGTTACATAAACTAAACAACGATGTTAGAAAGCCTCCACAACCGTTGAATGCTGCTTGACCCAATATTTATAGGTTTCTTTATGTAGTTATTATTTTATTAGATCAAGAGCTTTGAAATTTATTATTAAAATCAAATAAGTTAAATAAATAAAATAAGAAACAAAATCAAGAAGAAAAAAAAAGTGCGGAAAACGACAAAGGGTGCATCAATCGTCTTAGTCACTGATGCGTGTCTGCGAGGGAGGGGAGAGAGGGAGGCAACCGCGTTGTCAATGACGCTGAAAACAACTTGACTGTCGAATAAATTAAGACGAACCCGTTTGATATGAAGGGTGGGGGAATCATCGGAGGACACGGTCACCGGTAAGAGAGGCCACGCGGCATCATGAAAGCCTTTGATATCAATGTTTTGAAAATTAAACTAAACCACGATCGGTTTAACATTAAATCATGAATTAATCAATTCGATCGTATAAATTAATTTAATCAAATCAAATAATATTATAATAATTTTTAATTTAATAATATAAAAATAATAAAATATATAATTTAATTTAAATAAAAATTAAAAAATTAGATTATATCAATTTAAAATTCGATCAATTCAATAATTTTTTAAAATTTTTAAATTATATAAAAATTAATTTTAATAATAAAATTGAATCATTGATCAATTTTTAGTTTAATGGATTGATCGATTTGATTCGATTTTTAAAGTATTGTTTGGTATTATAGTACCGTACGAAGAGACCATGCTACAGGGGGGCAAATCCACTGATAAAGTTTAATGGACGGAGACTTTTCATTCATTTCTAGAAGATGAAGACAAGGAAGATTCCGATGACTTCCCCAGCTTGCCAGGTGCTTGTTATTTCATCGGCGTCCAAGGTCTAAAACATGAACCACGTGCAGGGGCGTGGATGGTTTACCTAGCTTCAATCAGGACAGGCTGGCGTTTTTATTTTTTATTTTTATTTGTTTATTAGATGGAGCCTATTTGTAATTTTCTTAGATGCAGATGGTGCGAAAAGAGTCGATTTTTCTCTTATTTTTTTATTGAATAAGATTAAGCTTGTATTGAAGTATGAAAAAAAAAAATTTTGAAGAAGAGATCTCAATTGTGCCATTAACATCTAGCTGCAGCTACACATTGTTTGGGACATAAATTTTGCATCACTAAGGATAAGCGTACAGGATAGAGTTTGTTCCCTGACTATCTCTAGAGATATTCCTTGGTTATCCCATTGATCATATCAAATGCAAAAAGATAAATTCATAGGATAACTTTTTTTTGCTCTTATTTGAAGGATAACCAGCTATTCCTACATTTTCTAGGGAATAAATTAAGAGAATATCCCATGATTAACCATGGATTATCCCTTTGGTTAACTTTATTCTCAACTATCCCTTATAGTTATGACTTTGAACACTACCTAAGGTAGTGTTTGATAGAAAAAATAGGTAAATTCATAGGATAACTTTTTTTTTACTATTATTTGAAGGGATAACCAGCTATTCCTGCATTCTCTAGGGAATAAATTGAGGGGATATCCCTTGGTTAACCATGATTAACCATGGATTATCCCTTTGGTTAACTTTATTCCCAGCTATCCCTTATAGTTATGACTTTTGGGGATAAGAGGGGATATCCCCGGGATATCCCCTCTTATCCCCTATTTCAAACACTACCTAAGTGTTTGAGCCGCTAGAAATAGAAAGAAATTTATTATATGCCATTGCATATGTAAACTGTAAAGAAAGAACTAGGAGTAACTATTTTGAACGCAACTCAAATCTAATATAAAATTAGGAGGTTCAGATTAAACATAAATAGATTCAAATCATAATTGATTTGACTCATTAGATACGATTAATAGACAAGTAGGATTATAAATAAACATGTTAACTCATGATTAATTTAATTATTAAATAGATAAATTTATGCAACTCCACCAATTAACTTGAGTATGATATGTCATACCTATTTATCAAAGTTAATGTCATTATAATTAATTATTATTTTATGATAATAATTAATATATTTATATAAGAATTTTATGCTTTTCATTTTTTTTTTCTTTTTATTGAACTTTTTTTATGCTTTAATCATAATTTTAAATATATAACTACTTTATAAGTAAATTGGTATCAAAGATTATATAAATTTCATATGTTATATGAGTTGCACAGGGTTATACAGATTATTTAACATATAGCACAAAACAAAATTAATAATTTTTTAGCTCAATATTTTTAATTTTATAATATATATATATATTTAATCATGTGAACCACCTACATGAAGTGATAACTGAATTATTACCAAAGATAATAATTAATTTGAAAGCAATTTTAAATTCATAAATTTGAATAATCTAAGTTTAGATTCTACATTAATTGATCAATTAACTCTAAAATTTAAATTAAAAGAAAATGATTTAATTATGCATTTCCAAATTAGCTTCAAAAAAATAATGTATTTCAAAATCTAATAATAACATTTTTGAAGCCTCGCATGTATGTATGTATATATATATCGACGTCGACCTCAACCTCACATCCACATGGGGAGAGGACCTCCAGATCTAGAAGTCAGGCTTCCCACACGTCATCTAACAAAATTTTATCCTCCTTAAAGAGCCACGGCAACTGGGGGCTCCAACACGCAACAACGGTGGCGGTGCGGTTTCTCGCGGCCCCACCATAGGCGTTGGAGTCAACACAAAGATATATTGCGAAGATTTGGATGACTCCCTGTCGGCTTCCCTCGCAAGCGTGGAGGATCATCGCGCTGTTTGGTGGTGGCGCCTCTCGTCGGCAACCGCTTAAAAATTTGAGACGCGAGAGCTGGTGGAGCCGTCTAGTTTGATCGGGGAACCGGTGGGGAGTTTAGTAGCCGGCGATGGAACGCATCTGGCGTCATCTCAACCGTCACTCTCACATGATTTGCCTAACGAAGATGCGACACATGGACTTAAAAGATGGAACACATAATGAGCCGGAGTTTTCAAAACCGTTGATAGAAAAAAAAAAAACAAAAAGGACAAACATCCAGGCAAGGACCAGAACTCAATCAAAGATTATGGTTATCCTTTGTCTGGTGTGCTAATCATAACTTTTTTATATAATTATAATTCAATCCTAAATAGTTATATCGTCAAATAATGCTATTCAATTGTTATTGACTTCGCATCCGTTGATGTCTCTTGTTGCCAATAGGGTCAATTACCATGATGCTATACCTACTTTTACATAAGGGGTTATATTGTTTATAAAAGATTTTAATCAAAAAGTATTATTACTATCCAAAATTTTATACTCCATATCATAATTAGTTGTGTGTGTATATATATAAATTTAGTTACATTCAAATATAATTAAGTTAAGAATTTGATCGTTTTTTATATTCTTAAATTCAGATGGATTCCAAAGTTTTTTTTTTTCATCTTTGAGAAGTATGAATGCGTGGATTCAATAATGGAAGAGATGATCAAATTTAAATTTAACTGCACTCAAATGTAGTTAAATCTATCTTTGTATATATATAGAGAGAGTGTATGTAGAAGGTAGATTTAATTGTATTGTAGTCAAGCTTAGATTCGATCATCTTCTTCATTTTTGGATATATGTAATTTATGAATATCAAAAACAAAAAAATAAAAAAAATAAAAATAACTCCGAAATCTAAAGATAGAAAAAATGATAAAATCTTGAATTTAATTATATTTAAATATAGCTAAATCTATTTTTCTCTATAAAGAGATATCGATAGTTTTCATGATAAAGTGTTTGTAACTCCTTATGATAAGTGTTTATATCTCATTATCAATAAACTCATGTAAAAGTGCCTATAATTTCTAATAATAAGGTAATACTATCTATGATAATAATTCAAGAAATATTTTGACATACTACCAAAATATTATGAGATATTTCAATATAAATATAAATATGTATATCAATAATTACGACATTCATTAATAATAGTTGTAGATGTAGTAACCTATCTTAATAATGGTCCTAATTTATTGACTAAAACGTATCTCCTATTAAAGTGATAACAGCCTCCCTCCCTTAATTCCTAAACGCTCGCTTGATGGGGCAAGCGGTGAAGGAAATAGGTATAAAAGGAGACCCATCCTAAGGTTTCAGAACACGATTCTCTCGAGAGATCCTAAAGTTTCAGAATACGGTTCTCTCGACAGAGATCCTAAAGTTTCAGAACAAGGTTCTCGAGAGAGATCCTAAGGTTCTCAAGAGAGAAACCTAAAAGCGGAGGCATTGGAATCGAGTCCCTGATCAAGAGCAATCATGAAGGCATACACCATCTGAATGCGAGAGCTCGTTGATTAGAAGACCGATCCATCGAGAGGAAGAGGGAAGATCAAGAGGAAAGATCAATCGAGATCGTTAAGAAAGGAAGATCTCCCGTGCAGTCCACAGGAAGATCGGATTCCTTACCACCATTAAATAATAATGGCTGGAGGTAATTACGTTTAAGCAAATTAAGTCTAACATTTGGTATCAGAGCGAGGTTAAAACCTCTGCCTTATTTTTCGAAGATTTCTATTAAGTTTCTCTTTTCAAGCAATTAATGCCGCGTGTTTTTCGTTTTTAGTTTTTTGGATCTCAGGTTGGTTTCGATCAGTTCTGATCACGGAATTGACATAAACCATTAAACCTATTTAAGATTCCGATTTTTGCGGAAACAAAACGTGGCTTCTTTCTTTTCTATTAAAGATTTCTTTCTAGCAAGCATTAAAGAAAGAAAAAGAAAAGAAACGTAGCATTAAAGAAAAGAAAAAGGTGAAATATTAAAAAGGGGAGAGAAAACTTTCGGTTTTCGTTTTTCTCGCTTATGGTCTTTCCGTTCTCTCACGGGATTTAAAATATGGATTGGTTGGATTTTAAATGCATTTATTATCTGTTTAATGTTTTATTAAATCATGTAACATGATTTATTTTTATTATTTCTTGAGTTTAAATTTTTGTATTAAAATACGCCTCCTGAGTCTCTATGCCTACGGTGTTTTGCATAGACTGGCCCAAGGGAATAATGAGCTACGGCCGGACGTGTTTTAATTAACAAAAATTTTTCTTAAGATGATAATTTTAAAATTCATTAAATAGATATTGAAATGTTCTGTTCTGCATACTAGATTTATTCTATGCATGAATTTGGTGGTAGTGTAAAAATCACAGTGCAAATCCTTTCAAGGTCTGATTGGTCAGTTGGTGTCTAGAAAGGTAAAGAGATTGTGGTTACTTAATTGGTTCCGTTGACTGACCTAAGGAAAGCAACGGGGGACCCCCACTTCTCTTTCACTGGCCTGGCCAATTTGACTAACTCAGATCTTGATTTGGAAATGTTACGTTGATTAAGATCACTACCTAATAATCATGCTAAATTGGTTAATCTATATGCATATAATGTCATGTGATCAATATGATGTTGATTAATTGAGGAGTAGCCACAGCATCTTTGATTAATCAAAATTATATATTGAGTTGCAAAGATCACATAAGGTTAGATGACATTAATTGTGACTAATTATTAATGTAATGAATCTTATCCCACAGGAATTTTTGTTGCACTAATATAATTAATTAGGATGCGATAACAAATTATTTTCTTAATTACCCACAGGAATTAAGAAAGGAATATAATTTGTTAGTCACATCATTAAGCTAATGAGTCTATTTGAGTATAATAACTTAGCCCACAGGTAGTTATTGTATGTTATTGATTCATGTTATTGCATGTTTACATTGGTAAAACATGACATCAAGTTATATGCCTCAAATTCAATTACATGAACATGATTTTTTTTTATGCAGCTATTTTGCCTGTTAATATTTCTGATATGAAATGTGACATTCCCGATTTAAGTGGTGATAATTATAAATTATGGAAGGAGAGAATTCTTCTTCAATTAGGGTGCATGGATATTGACTATGCTATCAGGAAGGATGAACCACATTCAGTTACATCTACTAGCACTCAGGCTGAGATTGCTGCGTATGAACGATGGGAACGGTCCAATCGCCTCAGTATGATGTTCATACGTACTAAAATTTCTGCTAGTATACGTGGTTCAATTCCTGAGTGCAAAAATGTCAAGGAACTTCTGAAGGCTATTGATGCACAATTTGAGTCTTCAGATAAGGCAATGGCTAGCACCCTAATGACAAAATTATCATCAATGAAGCTCACTACGGTTGGAGGTGTGCGTGAGCACATCATGAAGATGAGGGACATTGCGGCTCAGTTGAAATCCCTAGAGGTTGAGATGTCAGAATCTTTCTTGGTGCACTTTATTTTGAGCTCACTCCCACAGCAATATAGTCCCTTCAAAATATCTTACAATACACATAAGGACAAATGGTCAATTAATGAACTTCTGACCATGTGTGTTCAAGAGGAAGGGAGGCTGATTTTAGAAATGGGAGAAAGTGCACATTTAGTCACTCAGAGAAAGACTAAAGCTCCCAAAGCCAAACGCAAAGGAAAGGTAAAGTATCCATCCATACAGAAGACAAGAAGGAGTCCAAGTGCTTCTTTTGCAAGAAGAAAGGGCATATAAAGAAAGATTGTCTCAAATTCAAAGCTTGGCTTGACAAGAAAGGTACTCTAACCTCATTCGTATGTCATGAATCCAATTTGGTTATATGTCATAACACATGGTGGATTGATTCTGGTTCTACAATCCATGTTTCAAATACCTTGCAGGGTTTTCTAAATCAAAGGAAACCATTGGGAAGTGAACAAAGCATCTATTCAGGAAACAAGATGGGTTCACATGTGGAAGCAATTGGAACGTGCAGACTTATTTTACATTCTGGTTTTGTTTTGGATTTGGAAAAGACATTTTATATTCCAAGTTTCTCTAGAAATTTGATTTCAGTGTCAAGGCTTGTACCAGCAGGATATTCCTTTAATTTTAATAAAAGCTCTGTTGATTTATTTTATAAATCTAAGCTTATTGGGAATGGTACATTGTCAGACAATCTTTTCCAAATCAATTGAAAAATAATACCACCTATAATGTGATGCACGCCCAAACTGGTATGAAAAGATGTGTTATAAATGAGAATTCCTCTATTTTGTGGCATCGGAGATTAGGTCATATCTCCATTGAGAGAATTAAAAGATTAGTAAAAGATGGAGTACTTGATACTCTTGATTTTACTGATTTTGACACTTGTGTGGACTGCATAAAGGGAAAGCAAACCAACAAGTCCAAGAAAAATGCCAAGAGAAGTTCGGAAATACTGGAGATCATACATACGGATATCTGTAGCCCAGATATGGATTCGTATGGTCAGAGATACTTCATCTCATTTATTGATGACTATTCACGATATATGTATCTCTACCTACTTCATAATAAGAACGAAGCATTAGATGCCTTTAAGGTATTTAAGGCAGAAGTAGAGAAACAATGCGGCAAGCAAATTAAAATCGTGAGGTCAGATAGAGGTGGAGAATATTATGGTAGATACACTGAGAATGGACAAGCACCTGGTCCGTTTGCTCGGTTTCTTGAAGAAAATGGAATTGTTGCACAATACACCATGCCAGGGTCTCCTGACCAAAACGGTGTAGCTGAAAGGAGAAACCGGACATTATTGGACATGGTAAGGAGCATGATTGTCAGCTCTAAGTTACCTAAATCCTTGTGGACTGAAGCTCTTAAAACTGCTGCGTATATATTGAATCGGGTTCCAACCAAGGCTGTTTCCAAAACGCCATTTGAGTTATTTAAAGGTTGGAAACCGAGTCTGCAACATATACGTGTTTGGGGATGCCCATCTGAAGTAAGAGTCTATAATCCACAAGAAAAGAAACTAGACCCAAGGACTATCAGTGGATACTTTATTGGATATGCTGAGAAGTCCAAGGGTTATAGATTTTATTGTCCATCTCACAGCACTAGGATTGTGGAATCAAGAAATGCAAAATTTCTTGAGAATGACTTGATCAGTGGGAGTGATCAATCTCAGTATTTGGCTTCTTCTGAGAAAGATCATTCAGTTATTCCAGCTTCCACTTCAAGTGAGGGATTGGTTGTTATTTATAGCACTCCTCAAACTCAATTAAGTGCCCAACAACCAGTCATTGAGATTTCACAAGCTGATGGTAATCTAGAAGATCGTGTTGTTCATCAACAATCAGTTGTGCAAGATACTCCTCAAGAGGTCATTGACACAACATTAAGAAGATCAACTAGAATAAAGAAATCAGCAATTCCTAGTGATTATGTTGTGTATCTACATGAATCTGACTATAACATTGGAGCCGAAAATGATCCTGAAACGTTTTCACAAGCCATGAGTTCTAAGGAATCAAACTTGTGGTTCAATGCCATGAAAGAAGAGATGGAATCTATGGCATCTAATCGAGTCTGGGATCTTGTTGAGTTGCCTGATGGTGTAAAAGCCATTGGATGTAGATGGATCTTCAAAATAAAGAAAGACTCACAAGGCAACATTGAGAGATATAAAGCAAGACTCGTTGCCAAAGGATTCACTCAGAGGGAAGGAATCGACTACACGGAGACATTTTCTCCTGTATCCAAGAAAGACTCTCTCCGAATAATTATGGCATTGGTAGCTCATTTTGATTTTGAGTTACATCAAATGGATGTGAAGACCGCATTCCTTAATGGAGATCTAGAGGAAGAGGTTTACATGAAACAACCTGAAGGATTTTCCTCTAGTGATGGTGAGCATTTGGTTTGCAAACTTAAGAAATCCATATATGGATTGAAACAAGCCTCACGTCAGTGGTATTTAAAATTTCATGATGTGATCTCTTCCTTTGGTTTTGAAGAGAACATCATGGATCAATGTATATACCAGAAGGTTAGTGGGAGCAAAATTTGTTTCTTGGTCCTATATGTGGATGACATTCTACTTGCAACCAATGATAAAGGGTTGCTACATGAGGTGAAACAATTTCTCTCTAAAAATTTTGATATGAAAGATATGAGTGAGGCATCTTATGTCATTGGCATTAAGATCCATAGAGAAAGATCTCGAGGCATTTTGGGATTGTCTCAAGAAACTTATATCAATAAAGTCTTGGAGAGATTTCGGATGAAAAATTGTTCACCAAGTGTTGCACCTATAGTGAAGGGTGACAAGTTCGCTTTGAACCAGTGCCCTAAAAATGAACTTGAACGGGAACAGATGCACAACATTCCATATGCTTCAGCTGTTGGAAGCCTAATGTATGCTCAGGTTTGCACAAGACCTGACATAGCATTTGCAGTAGGAATGTTGGGAAGATATCAGAGTAATCCAGGTTTAGACCATTGGAGAGCTGCTAAAAAGGTCATGAGGTATCTTCAAGGGACCAAGGACTACATGCTCATGTATAGACAAACTGATCATTTGGAGATAGAGGGCTACTCAGATTCGGACTTTGCTGGCTGCGTTGATTCTCGGAAATCAACATCAGGATTTATATTTATGTTAGCTGGTGGAGCCATATCATGGAGGAGTGCAAAGCAGACCTTGACTGCTACCTCTACTATGGAAGCGGAGTTCGTTGCTTGTTTTGAGGCTACATCGCAAGGTGTATGGTTGAAGAGTTTCATCTCAGGGCTTAGAATTGTTGACTCCATTACTAGGCCAATTAAACTGTACTGTGACAATTCAGCTGCTGTATTTTTGGCTAAAAACCATAAGAGTGGTAGTCGAAGTAAACATATCGACATTAAGTATTTAGCCATAAGAGAACGTGTTAAAGAGAATAAAGTGGTCATAGAACACGTTAGCACTGAATTGATGATAGCTGATCCTTTGACTAAAGGCATGCCAATTAAGAAGTTTAAGGATCATGTGATAAGAATGGGAGTTGGTTCCATGATATAATTGTATTGATAACAATTTGTACAAAGAAACTCTTATTTCAATCGTTTGTTTATTTCTCATTCAGGTGTACACGTTATATGACTTTTGAGAAATGACAAACTTTTCTTTTGGACTCTGAATAAACATATGGTTTATTCATTATGTTATGTTGTCACATTTGGAATGGTGATAAAGAAATTGAATGCATTGTAATACATAGAAGATAATACTCAATTATAGAGGACCTATCGCTATGATTCATGTATTTAGTTTCTGTTCAGTGTTGATAAAATATACGGACCAAGTGGGAGAATGTAGTAACATATCTAATTAATGGTCCTAATTTATTAAATCAACGTATCCCCATTAAAGTGATAACAGCCCCCTCTCTTAATTCCTAAGCGCTCGCTTCCTCCTTAATTCCTGAGCGCCCGCTTCCTCCCTTAATTCCTAAGCGCTCGCTTGATGGGGCAAGCGTTGAAGGAAAAGGGTATAAAATAGGAACCCATCCTAAGGTTTCATTACGAAGGGTTCTCTAAGGGTTCAGAACACTATTCTCTCAAGAGAGATCCTAAGGTTTCTGAATACGTTCTCTCAAGAGAGATCCTATAGTTTCAGAACAAGGTTCTCGAGAGAGATCAAGGTTCGTTCTCGAGAGAGATCTTAAGGTTCTATAGAGAGAAACCTAAAAGTGGAGGCATTGGAAATGAGTCCCTGATCAAGAGCAATCATGAAGGCATACACCATCTGGATGCGAGAGCTCATTGATTAGAAGACCGATCCATCGAGAGGAAGAGGAAAGATCAAGAAGATCAATCGATATCGTTAAGGAAGGAAGATCTCCCGTGCAGTCCATAGGAAGATCAGATTCCTTACCACCATTAAATAATAATGGTTGGAGGTAATTATATTTAAGTAAATTAAGTCTAACAGGAGCGGTATTCTCTCCCCCTTCGTAGAACAATGCATATGAATCGCCGACCATGACCCAAGAAGAAGAATTTAAGGAAAAGTCTTTGTGCACCGTCTTTGATGTATCGTAGACGCGCATCAGTCGCATTCATTGACCGCGCACCTGTACAAACACGCAAACGAACCATTGGCTTATGACACGCATGCCCATACAAGCGCTTAGCTAATGACTACGTCCGATGCATGCCTACATACATCGAAAGCAATGCACAAAGATGTTTCCTGCATAAGAGACAGAATTTCTTTGGGTCAAGGAAACCTTACCAGCAAGCCACAGCCAGAAAGTAATTGCCAGCAGCTCAAACAATAGCATTAGCTATGAGACGGAAGGAAGACATGCATTCTCAAATGACTTCAAAGCAACGCTCAACCGGAATAGAAAACTAAACCAGTAGTAGAATTTTAAAACTAAACAAAAGTAAACTAGTGTAGAATTTAACCCCACGATCCATTGTTCATCCTCCGAATGGTGTTAAAATTGGAAAACGTACGGCCTATTTTTTTTATTTTCTGTCTCGTTTTTACGGAGTTAGAAAAAATGGTGGAATTTCGTATTCAGTCATGAGACTTGGATGAAGGACTAGAATACTCCTCTAGATGATTATTAGAAAGATCTAATTTAGTCCAAATAATTTTCCCAAGTTAAAGGCATTCCAAAGGTGGGGAACATCTGTTTGTGAAGAGGATAGGTTTAATAATTAAGTAAATATGACGATGACATACATTAGAACATTTAAATAAAAAATTAAAATTTATGAGTTAAATTCTGATTGATTGGTATTAAGTGGTTCGGATTACTTTAACTACTCCAAGAATTGATTTAACCTACCAAAATCAACAAGTAATTTTGGGCCACTTGTTATCAAGAAGTCCGGCCCGTGTTTGACTCATGACCATAAATAGAACATTAAAGCCTCATTTAAAGATCACATAAAGCTCATTCTAGCTTCTATTTATTTTATTTTTTTCATTTATATTTTTTTGGTTTTCATCTGATCGGCAGAGGGTGTTTTTTAGAGGAAATTCTGAGGCCTCAAATTCTTTCTAACAAATCTTACCCGTTGGTGTATGCTTTTCTTAATTTGGAGTTCGTTGGGAGTCAATTTAGCATTAACGGGCCTTGTTATTAGATATTCTAGTATCACCAAATTCGGCAGCATCTATTTTTGGAGCTTAAAATTACACATCTATAATCTGAGGGAATTGAAACTGACATCTTTTAATAATATTCATGGCAACAACTAGAGGATTTCTAATGATAAGAGTTTATGATGATAGAATTTTTGAAGCTTAAGCTTGTTGCCATCCTTCAGGGAAAAAAGGCATGCTTATGTAAAGCATGATGGATTAAAATAATATAAACTGATTTGATATAACTCTTCTTTTTTCTTTTTCTTCCTTAGGATATGGTTCCTTGGACCAATGAGAGCTGGCGATTGGTTATTATGTGTGGTAAGCATCAAAATATTTGCCTTTTCACCCTGCAACTCCTAAAATGGAAATCCAACGTACAATGATTTAATTGATGTTGACCCATTGTCTAGCCTGGGGAGATTCACGGCTCAGCTACATATCTTTAAAAGTGAAACCATAAAATCATGTAAACCTATTTATCCTTATATATCAAAGAGTAATCCATTATCTTCAAATATATAAAAGTGCCATAAACTAAACTAAACATCATGTAATCCATCATCATCAAGAGTACATGTAAAGTATCTATACAATCTTAATATGAAATCATGCCAACTATGCTAGGTCTCTCTCCACCAATCTCTAAATTTGGCTTAACATCAAAATCCTCAGTCTTTGAAAGATATGATAAGTTGTTATGTGCTAACAACTTAGTATAAATTCTTATATACATATATCGATATATAGTTAAAATAAAATAATTATAATATAAAATAATATAACTAACAAAATAATTCAATCTGCAGTTATCATGCCATAAAGCAATATATCAAGTAATAGAAAATATGTTATTGGCTTTTACCTTTTATGTCATTGGACTACGTCATCTTAATCATCAACCATTTATGTCGATTGTTATAAACCAAGTCCAACACCCATCCAAGCCAGTACTGAGCTGGTTCCACATTAATAAACTTTGGCCATAGACCCTGTTACTAGTATCCTCCAACCATCCTGATTGATCCTAACATTAGTAGTCTTTAGTCATCATCATAAACTCTATCACTAGTAATCCTCTAGCTGTCTCGATAAACCTTAATACTAGTAATCTTTCGTCATCAGCTTAGGCCTTGTCACTAAAGGTACATCACCATATCCACATAATTAGTCCATATATATGCCCTTACATCCACCCCTCACATCTTTTAATATTCTGATATGTCAATCAGATTCTAAATCCACATCATCAAAACTATGCTATCATAGTACAAGATATGTCATAACCATACATAATCGAAAACATATTATCATATATGAAATATAAACCATATTTATGCATAGTTAAAATATATTGATGAAACAATGCATATAAATTCATGATGCATGATATAAAATGCATGCAATACAATTAAATATATCATATATGAGTATATATGTGTAAGACTCCTACCTCGATCGCTAATCCCAAATTTCAATATGATTCACAATCTGATCAATCAACTGTATGAACACCTACAGTCATCATCATGTATCATTTAATCCTTAATATTATTAAATCATATATATATAATCAAACTTAGACCCATCCTAGCCTAATTTGATCAAAGTAAGATTGGGTCAAGGCTCACTACAAGAAAGTATGGTATTTGTGGCGAACCTATTATGGCGAAATATTTTCGTCGTTATAGGTTTATTTATAACGGCGAAATAAAATTAAATTCGTTATAACAATTATTTATTATGGCAAAATACTTTTTCGCCGTAATAAAAAGACTTATTACGACGAATTTTATAATTCGTCGTAATAAGTTCACATTTTATTTTACAATTTTAATTTTTTAATTTTTCTTTCTTTTTATTACGGCGAAAAAGTTTTTCGCCGTAATTAAAAGACTTATTACGATGAATTTTATAATTCATCGTAATAAGTCCACATTTTAATTTACGATTTTAATTTTTTTTTTATTATGGCGAAATACTTTTTCGCCGTAATTAAAAGACTTATTACGATGAATTTTATAAGTCATCGTAATACGTCCACATTTTATTTTACGATTTTAATTTTTTTAATTTTTCTTTCTTTTTATTACGGCAAAAAACTTTTTCGCCGTAATTAATAGACTTATTACGATGAATTTTATAATTCGTCGTAATAAGTCCACATTTTAATTTATAATTTTAATTTTTTAATTTTTCTTTCTTTTTATTACGGCGAAAATGTATTTCGCTGTAATAAAAAGACTTGTTACGATGAATTTTATAATTCGTTGTAATAAGTCCACATTTTAATTTACGATTTTAATTTTTTTAATTTTTCTTTCTTTTTATTATGGAGAAAAAGTAATTAAAAGACTTATTACGATGAATTTTATAAGTCATCGTAATAAGTCCACATTTTATTTTACGATTTTAATTTTTTTAATTTTCTTTCTTTTTATTATGGTGAAAAACATTTTCACCGTAATTAAAAGACTTATTACGATGAATTTTATAATTCGTCGTAATGAGTCCACATTATATTTTATGATTTTAATTTTTTTTAATTTTTCTTTCTTTTTATTACGGTGAAATATGGTTTTAATTTTTTTAATTTTTCTTTCTTTTTATTACGGTGAAGTTCAGGGAATCCGTACTTTTTCCCATCATGGTTCAGGGAACCTGTCACTCGGGCCAGCCAAGTTTTGGAGATATTTGTCTTGTCCCAACCAAAGTTTGGAGATAACTGACTTGGCCCTGCCAAGGTTCGGAGATTTAGTTCGCTCGGCCCAACCGAGGTTTGGAGATAATTGACTTGGCCCTGCCAAGGTTCGGAGATTTAGTCACTCGGTCCGGCCGAGGTTCGGAGATTTAGTTCGCTCGGCCCAGCCGAGGTTGGGAGACAATTGACTTGGCCCTGCCAAGGTTCGGAGATAACTGATTTGGCCCTACCATGGTTCGGAGATTCGGGCTCAAGGGAGCGACTCACTTGCCATTGTGGGCCACAGCGTTAGGTCTACGTGGCGCTTGATAAGGGATGCCAGAGCGGAACGGGCGGTATATTGTCACGCTTTTATTGGTGACGCCACACTTCCCGAGGGGACATGCTATTGGCCGAATGCCGGACTTCCGCGTTTCCCGAAAAAGAGGCCAGCATTAAGAGGCTCGGGGAAGCATCGAATGCATTTATTGCGAGGGCCGACAGATTGGAAAATGTTTGCTTGGGGAATTCCCAAACAACCTGTTCGCGCTTATCAATCTCGCTCGGGATGGGGCGCGACACCTCGGATTTCGCAAGGGTTGAAATGGCGATGCGTGGCAAGTTCTTATGGGTTGGTGGTTACGGCGCGACCGATAGAGATACCTGCCTGACGAGTATAAATACGACCGAGGGGCATCGGTTTCGGCCATCCCTAGGCTTAAGTTCGAAAAAATGGCCTCTCCAGGGCGATCATCAGTCGGGTCGCGTTCCTCACTCGACAGCCTACCGCGTCCGGAGGGAAGGCGTACCTCCATCACTGTTGACGGAGAGGGCCTAGCGTCGGCCTTTGCGAGTAACCAGCAGCTCGCGAGGACCACCGAAGAACACTTGGATGTGTCGGTCAGGGAGGCGGAGGCCCTACGCCGGTTGGTGGACCGGCAAAGGGAGGAGATTGCGTCCCTCCGTCAGCAAGTGGCTGACTTGACGGAGCGCCTGGAGGAGCTGCTGGCCTCCGGGAGTGACTCCGGATTCTGATTCGGGGCCCCTCTCCCTGCTTTTATTTTTACCGCGTTTTTGTAATCCTCTTTAAAATGAAAGATGGATCTTGTTTTTGAAGTCCTTCCCTTCAAGAGTTTATGGCCTTGACCCGTGTGATGAATCAGGGTGTCGGCATGACCCATCGTTTTTGAGCGTTGATGTAGGCGCTTTTGAATCGACGGGTTATAGGGGCGTTACCAAAAAGGTTTTCAGTAGCAGAGAGGGGGATCTCCTAGCCCTACTTGGGGCCTTTGACCGATTACGCGGGGCTCGACGGCCTCAAGAGGGCGTTTGCCAATGGTGACTTCTTCTTGCGTGTCGACGGTTTTTGTTTAACGTGCTCGTTTTCAAACCGGACGAAGTCCTTCGGGGACTATTTGGAGGCCACCCAACTTTAGTCGGGGCCTGTATACTTCGGCTTTTTCGCTGGGGTTTTAGCCCGAATGACTTTTACCTGGCCTTGCCACGGCTAGGAGAATTCGTTGCTCGGCCCAGCCGAGGCTCGGAGAATATTTTACTTGGCCCTGCCGAGGTTCGGAGAATATTTTACTTGGCCCTGCCAAGTTCGGAGACTTGTTGCTCGGCCCAGCTGAGGTTCGGAGAATATTTTACTTGGCCCTGCCAAGGTTCGGAGACTTGTTGCTCGGCCCAGCCGAGGTTCGGAGAATATTTTACTTGGCCCTGCCAAGGTTCGGAGACTTGTTGCTCGGCCCAGCCGAGGTTCGGAGAATATTTTACTTGGCCCTGCCAAGGTTCGGAGATTTGTTGCTCGGCCCAGCCGAGGTTCGAAGAATATTTTACTTGCCCTGCCAAGGTTCGGAGATTTGTTGCTCGGCCCAGCCGAGGTTCGGAGAATATTTTACTTGGCCCTACCAAGGTTCGGAGATTTGTTGCTCGGCCCAGCCGAGGTTTGGAGAATATTTTATTTGGCCCGGCCAAGGTTTGGAGATTTGTTGCTCGGCCCAGCCGAGGTTCGGAGAATATTTTACTTGGCCCTGCCAAGGTTCGGAGATTTGTTGCTCGGCCCAGCCGAGGTTCGGAGAATATTTTACTTGGCCCTGCCAAGGTTCGGAGATTTGTTGCTCGGCCCAGCCGAGGTTCGGAGAATATTTTACTTGGCCCGACCAAGGTTCGGAGATTTGTTGCTCGGCCCAGCCGAGGTTCGGAGAATATTTTACTTGGCTCTGCCAAGGTTCGGAGATTCCTGTTCAAACAGAGAGCTCGGTTGCATCGAGGATTGGTAAGCAGTATCTGTTTCTTCTTGCGATTTATAGCAATATAGTGCATAATGATTCACGCGACAGGTTTTGAGGAAACAGATAAGCATGCATGTGTAGTGAGGCATGCAAAGATAAATTCAGAGAGGACATACCCTATTGATAATATTTACGAAGGTTGTCCGCGTTCCAAGTCCGGGAATGAACTTCCCATTCAGATCCTACAGTTTGTAGGTTCCCGGTCCAATAATTCCACTACCTGGTACGGGCCCTCCCAGTTTGGCGCCAGCTTTCCTTGCTCCAGCGGTTTGGAAATAGAGGCCTTTCGGAGGACAAGGTCGCCGGGCAGGAAGGTCTTCCCTTTAACTCTGGAAGCGTGGTAATGGGCCACCCTTTGTTGATAGGCAGCCGTTCTGATCCGGGCCTTCTCTCTGATTTCCTCTATCAGGTCGAGGTTGGTGCGGTGTTGTTCATTGCTAGCCTCCTTCGAGTAGCTCTCCACCCGCAATGATGGGAGACCGACTTCCACAGGGATAACGGCCTCTGTACCGAAGGCCATTCGGAACGGGGTCTCGTCTGTTGGGATTCTTGGGGTTGTGCGGTAGGCCCACAGGACATGATGTAGCTCATCTGCCCACCTACCTTGGGCTCTGGAGAGACGAGCTTTAATCCCTGGAGGAGGGTTCTGTTGGTCACCTCGGCCGCCCCGTTGGCTTGTGGGTGCCCGACCGAAGTGAGGTGATGACGAATCCCGTGTTCCACGCAGAACTGACGAAATTTGGAGTTGTTGAACTGCTTGCCATTATCGGTGATTATAGTATGGGGGAGGCCGAATCGGCAGATGATGGACCTCCACACAAAGTCTCGGGCCCGCGCCTCGGTAATTTGTGCGACCGCTTCCGCTTCGACCCATTTGGTGAAGTAGTCGATGGCGACAAACAAGAATTTTTGTTGTCCTGTTGCAAGTGGGAATGGGCCGAGGATGTCCATCCCCCATTTGGCAAAGGGCCAAGCGGAGGATATAGAAACTAGTTCGGCGGAAGGGAGTCTTTGGATGTTTGAATATCTTTGGCAGGGGTCGCAGGCGCGGACCAGATCGTCCGCATCTTTCTGCATGGTCGGCCAGTAATAGCCTTGTCGCAGCACCTTGTGGAAGAGGGACCGGCTTCCCAAATGGTTGCCGCAAATCCCTTCATGTACCTCGCACAGAGCGTAGTCCGCTTCTGATGGGCGAAGGCACCTAAGCAGCGGAATGGAAAATGACCGCTTGTATAGTTGGTTATCAATCAACACGTAATGGATGGCCTGCAGCTTCAGCTTCCTAGCCTCTCTTCGGTCGGACGGAAGTGACCCTTCTTTGAGATATTTGAGGATAGGGTCGAACCAGGATGGTTCGGCCTCAACTTGCATTACGCGGTCGGCTTCCGTGATGCTCGGCTTTTCAGAGTCTCCAGATGGAATTTTTGCTCGGCATCCATTGTCTCGTGGTTGCCAGTCGGGAGAGTAGATCGATACGGGCGTTCTCGGATCTAAGAATCTGAATAATTTCAATTCAGAAAAACGGGGAAGCAAGTTATGCACCTCCTGGAGATATCGAATCATATTTGGTTCCCGAGCTTCGAACTCTCCCCGAACATGATCGGCTACCAGCTGAGAGTCGGTAAAGGCGTTGAGTTTTTCCACCTTCAGATTGTGGGCGATCCGGAGACCGGCCAATAGAGCTTCATACTCGGCTTCGTTGTTGGAAGCCGGGAAGGAGAATCGAACGCCGTACTCCAAAGTCATCCCCTCAGGATTAGTAAGAACTAGACCCGCACCGGAGTGATGGGCATTGGACGACCCGTCGACGTGGAGGAGCCACCGGGCTCCAGACTTCGGCTCTTCAAGGGAGTCTGGGGAAGAACCGTCCTCCGGGATGGTGCACTCGAGGAGGAAGTCGGCCAGTACTTGGGCTTTGATGGCTGGGCGAGGCTGAAAATGTATGTCATGCTCGCTTAGCTCGACGGCCCATTTGGTCATTCTTCCCGATGTCTCGGGACGGTGGACAACCGTCTTGATGGGTTGGTCAGTCAGGACCGTTACGGAGTGTGCTTGAAAATACGGTCGTAGCTTTCGAACTGAGGTGATCAAGGCCAACACTATCTTTTCAATCCTGCTGTACCTCGTCTCGCATCGCGGAGCAGCCTGCTCACATAGTAGATCGGCTTCTGGATCTTGCCTTCTTCCTTGATCAGCACCGAGCAGACCGCGCCCTTCGAAACGGCCAGGTACAAGAATAAGGTCTCTCCTGGGGTCGGACTGCTGAGGAGCGGGGCGAGCCGAGGTACTTCTTGAGATCTTGGAATGACCTTTGGCATTCGGGAGTCCACTGGAAGTTTTTGGCCGATCGAGAGTTTTGAAGAAGGGGAGGCATCTCTCGGCCGACCGTGCCACAAAGCGGTTAAGGGCCGCTATCCTCCCGGTTAGGCGCTGGACTCTTTAACAGATGCAGGGGGCACCATTTGTTGGAGAGCTTGAATCTTCTGGGGTTAGCTTCGATACCTCGCTGGGAGACCATGAAGCCGAGGAACTTCCCCGAGTTGACGCCGAAGGCGCACTTGGTCGGGTTGAGTTTCATCCCATATTTGCGCAACGTTGCAAAGCTCTCCGAGAGGTCCTTGACATGCTGTGATGCCTCCTTGCTTTTAACTAGCATGTCATCCACGTACACCTCCATGTTCCGGCCGATTTGTTCCTTGAACACCTTGTTAACCAGCCGCTGGTAGGTTGCCCTTGCATTCTTAAGACCAAAAGGCATAACACGGTAACAGTAGGTACCTCGATCGGTTATGAAGGCGGTCTTTTCTTCATCTTCGGGGGCCATTCGGATCTGATTGTAGCCGGAATAGGCGTCCATGAATGACAGCATCTGGTGGCCTGAGGTGGCGTCCACGAGCTGATCGATCCGAGGGAGGGGGAAGCTGTCCTTCGGGCAGGCTTTGTTGAGGTCGGTGAAGTCGATGCAGATCCTCCATTTGCGTTCGACTTTTTCACCATGACGATATTTGACAGCCAGTTTGGGTAATTTACCTCTCGGACGAAGTTGGCCTTTATGAGTTTGTCGACCTCTTCTTCAATGGCTTTTTGCCGCTCTGGGGCGAAGCTTCTCTTTTCTGCTTAACAGGCCTGTGCGTCTCGTCCACATTGAGATGGTGGACGAGGACCTCGGGGTTGATTCCTGGCATGTCGGAGGCGGTCCAGGCGAAGATGTCGGCGTTGCTTTGGAGGAACCTGATCAACCTGTGCCGAGACTCTCCTTTGAGTAGCGACCCGATCCTTGTGGTTCGGTCGGGCTGAGCCTCGTCCAATGGTACTTCCTTCAATTCTTCTGCCGGTTCTCCCCGTTGTTCGGCGAAGTCTTCGCGAGCGTCTAGCCCGTCAACTTCGGGCATTCTAGACTGAAGGCTCGTAACGAAACATTGCCGAGCCATGGCTTGACTTCCCCGAACCACTCCAACTCCTTGCTCGGTGGGGAACTTCATAGACAGATGCGGGATGGAGACAACTGCCTTGAGGGACATCAAGCCAGGCCTGCCGAATATGGCGTTGTATAGGGATCTGAGGTCGGTCACTAGAAATCGGTCTATACAATAGTCACAAGGGGCCAGGTTCCTGCGCGGACCGTCAGGGTGACGATTCCTTCCGGGATAATGACGTCGCCAGTGAATCCCATCAGGGTGGAATCCACGCTTGAAGGTTTTCCATGAGCAATTTCATCCTGGCAAACACACCAAGGTACAAAACATTTACCGAGCTTCCACTATCAACGAGGATTCGGCTTACATCATAATTGTTCAAATTAAGGGATACAACTAGTGCGTCATCGTGGGGAGTTGTATTCCCAGAAGATCATCGTCGGAGAAGGAGAGTTCGCCCATCCTTGCCTTTTTGGCGCCGGTTCTTCACCGCCGCTCCTGGGGCTCGATCCGCCGGCCTCTTCAATCATGTTGATGCGGCCGATCACGGGCGGATTGGGTGGAGGAGGAGGTTGTTGGAGCTCGAGCTGACGGTCACCTCCTTGTTGTTGCGGCTCGGGCGCCTCCTGAACTGATCTAGCCATCCCCGCGAATCAGCCTCTCTATTTCATTCTTCAGCTGCCAGCATTCTTCAGTGTCATGGCCGTGCTCCCTATGGTAGCGGCAGTACTTGGTGGGATCTCTTCGGGTCGGGTTCCCTCGGAGAGGTACCGGCCGGGGAAGTTGGCGCTCTATCTCCATAAGGATTTGCGCCCGGGGCACAGTCAGCGGAGTATAGCGATCGAATCGCCTGGGAGGACTCCGGGAGCGATTCCTTGGCAGCGGAGGGACTCTTTGGCGGTGAGGCGGACTTGGTCGACGGATGGGACGGTGCCTGTCGGGGACTTTGGGCTCTTGCTTCTTCTTTGCTTCCTCAGCACGGGCCACTCTCCGCGACTCCTCGACCCTAGCGTACTTGTCCGCAAGGGCCATCATATCAGAGAGACATGGGGGGTAGCTGACCTCCATTGCCAGGTAGAAGTCGCTCTCCTTCGAAACTCCCCCCGCCAGGACGGACATAGCCACCTCATGATTAAGGTGGTCCACCTCTAACATGGCCTTGTTGAAACGGCCAAGGTAATTCCTCAAGGACTCCCCCTCTCTCTGCTTGACTTCGGAGAGGGAGTTGGATCTTCGTCGATGGCGGCGTTGCTGACGAACTGGCCAATAAAAAGGCGGCTCAGCTCATCGAATGAATTAATGGAACCCGGTTTCAAGGCGTTGAACCAGGTTCGGGCGGATCCTCTGAGGGTGGATGGGAAGGCTCGGCAGAGGACCGCATCAGATGCTCTATGGAACATCATTATTGACCGAAAGCTACTGAGATGGTCGTCCGGGTTAGTGGAGCCGTGATAGGGTTCGACGGATGGTAGTTTGACGTGGGAGGGAATCACTTCCTCCATGATTCCCTTAGAGAAAGGGATGCCCTGCTCCGCCTTGGGTTGGGGCAGATGGGTCTGTTTGGCGGCGTTCAGCTCCTGACGCATCTCCTGGATCTGACGGCGGATCTCCTCTTACCGGTTAGAGGAGGAGCTGGGCGTGAGAATCGCAAGGATGGCGTGGAATCATGGTGAGATGTCGCCGGGGAGAGGGAGCGGGCTCGTCGAGATCTGTGAGGATCTCTATCATAATTGGCTCGCGGGACTGCTTTGTCCCCCCTGGGGCGATGTGGGGGATCCGCTGATTCATGCGGATTAGAAGAGGAGGTCGTCGGCGAGGAAGAAATCGCCGCCTCCTTCTGAGGATGCGAAGCAGGAGGAGCTACAAGGCGCTCCTGTACCAGGTGGGTAAGGGCCTGGACCTGTTGGACCAGCGTAGCGAACTGGTCTTGGGTCACCGGGATAGCAGGCGGCGATGGAGTTTCGACCGGTGGGGGTTGCGGCACTGTAGCGCCAGTCGGATCAGGCCTCTGGGAAGCGACCTGATCTTGGGCTTCAGAGGTTGCTCTCCTCCGGTTGGCCATTGGAGAGGTTCTTCTCCGGATTTAGATCCTTGTCTCCTTTCTTCAAGTTTTAATGAGACTTGAGACCCTTCCTCTAGCGCCAATCTGTTGCCGCCGGGATCTGTCCTCCAACTCGGACGCGGTCGATCTCCAGGAAGAGGGGGCAGACCTGCAAAAGAAGTCCACACGCGGGGTCGCTGGGGGTGGCCCTCCATGGAAGACCCTGCGACGCTCAAGTCAGTGAAAAAGAAATCAGCGATCAACCAGACAGTGGGGAGGTGGATCTCTCCGGGAGACCTCTCCGGGGGCGGCCAATCGGAGGCTCCAGAGGGCAGGAGCGCCGACGAGCTGCCGGGGAGAGCGGTGTGTTAAGAGTTGCGTGCCTGTGCCCAAGAAGAGAGTGTGTACCTGAGGGAATCTGCGAGTCTGATATTTATAGACTGTCACTTGGGCCTTGAGCGCCTTCTGGAAGGTTCGGAGGTTGTTACGATATGGAGGCGGACAGAATCAGGCCGTTGTGGGACTGTTAGAATCCGCACCCCGTTTGTTCAGAGATCGACGGCTGGGAGAGCTCCTTGATGTCTCGATATTTGGTTGAGTAGGCCTAGGGCGGTTATGATAGGCTTTAGGCCACGCCCCGACATGATTCCTTGTCTAGGATGCCGTTCAGGTAGGCTCGGGCTCTCTCGCGTCAGGTTCCGCGGAGGTAAGTATTAGGTTGTGGATCGCTCGATGAAGCCGGGCTATGGAAGCCCGGAAGGGCCCAGCCATAGAGGCCTGGAAAGGGCCGAGCTAGGGGAGCCCGGAGGAGCCAAGCTAGGGAAGCCCGGAAGGTCCGAGCTATGGAAGCCCGGAGGGTCCGAGCTACAGAAGCCCGGAGGGGCCGAGCTATGGAAGCCCGGAGGGGCCGAGCTATGGAAGCCCGAAGGAGCCGAGCTATGGAAGCCCGGAAGGGCCGAGCTATGGAAGCTCGGAGGGGCCGAGCTAGGGAAGCCCGGAAGGTCCGAGCTATGGATGCCCGGAAGGTCCGAGCTATGGAAGCCCGGAGGGGCCGAGCTATGGAAGCCCGGGGGTCCGAGCTATGGAAGCCCGGAGGGTCCGAGCTACAGAAGCCCGGAGGGGCCGAGCTATGGAAGCCCGGAGGGGCCGAGCTATGGAAGCCCGGAGGAGCCGAGCTATGGAAGCCCGGAAGGGCCGAGCTATGGAAGCCCGGAAGGGACAAAGGGAGGAGGTTAGCCTTAGCCGCCTCGCACGGATATTAACGTAATGACGATTTTACCCCTCAACAGATCACATTTGAATTGGGTAAGTATGATTTTGGTCCATTTATTTGATTATGCATGGCATATGGGAATAGATTACATTTAAAATTAGAAATTAATTAAACTAAAAACTATATATTTAAAATTGTTGACTGCAAAGCTTTTGGATTGGCCTTGTTAATATGGATTGCCCCACCATGATATGAACTATGCTTCATGAAATGCCATCATTGGTTCAAGCATGGTACCACCAATTGCCCATCATATGCTAAAATTACGGAAGTACCGATAGTTTTATCATAGATTGGAATTATGATATTATCATAGATTGGAATCATTATTTTACTAGTTTTTGGATTCATATATTGAAAATGTCCTTTTATTACCAATCTTTTCCTTAATTTTGACATGTTATAGTAGGACAATTCACTGAATAAAAAAAGGGAAATTTATCACTAACATATCCTTGCAACAAACAGCTGTTGTACATCACCAATGATGCCGATTGATAAGAGTTGGATACATAAGAAACAAAATTGTCCAGAATATGATGCCGGTATCTTATATTTTGCTTCTGCTTATGAAGTATAGATTATGCCGGTATCTTATGATAAGAAGCTGTTGTACATCACTAACTTATATTTGCTTCTGCTTATGAAGTATAGATTATGCTGTTCATCAAGTACTTTAGGTTTGATGAGGTCTGTCACTTGGGAAGCAGTTATAAAGCAAAAGGAAACCAAAACAAAGAATAAAAGCCTCTCCTTTCCCTTCCTAGATTGATTTGTAATGTTAAAGAAATATGACTTGTTGTCCAGAGGACCAGGGTACAAATTTGTGATCAAGTCATGCTTTTTGTGGGAAAACTGTGTTGATCCATCTGATAGTTTTGGGGGCGTTCTGATTGCCGTCCCTTAAATAAACTGCTTAAAAGTATTTAGATAAAACATTCTCTGCCAGCGGAGTACTCTTAGTAAACTTGTTCGAAGCTTCTGCGCACTCTTCTAGTTGCTTCTTAGTAATACATTGTATTAGATTATTACATTGATAATTGATATATTGATAATTGTATTACATTGATGAATTGATACATTGTATTAGATTATTACATTGATGCATTGATACATTGTATTAGATTATTACATTGATACATTGATACATTGATAATTGTATTACATTGATGAATTGATACATTGTATTAGATTATTACATTGATGCATTGATACATTATATTAGATTATTACATTAATACATTGTATTAGATTATTCTATTGATACATTGATAATTGTATTAGATTATTGTCTTAAATTATTATTTTAAATTATTATTGTTTCTTTTCAGAGAGATCCTGTTACGGGAGAGGAGCCATCAAGACTTGATCTATGGAATACTCTTCATTTTGATAAAAAGAAGAATCAATGGATAAATGAAAAAGAAGAAACCCATGTAAGTTTATCAATTAAAAATATATTTATTGAATGTAATGTTTTATACTAATCATATTGAATTTGTTTTCTTTCATTGCAGGCACATTAATAGAGTGACTTTCCTCACAGGACTCTACAGTAGAACCAATCAATGAGGATGTCATTTTGGAGGAGGTTTTAGGCTCTAGATCTGGTTATAAAAGAGGATGGGGTCCATTACCGAATCGTACATCGAGAATTAGAGGTAGTTCTTCATCTTCTGAAAACTCACAATTAAAGGGTGAATTACATGAGTGCCGAGAGCTCATCGCTCAGCAAGAGATAAGCTTGCTCAACAAGAAGATAAGCTCGCTCAGCAAGAGGATAAACTCACTCAGCAAGAGGATAAACTCACTCAGCAAGAGAAGACTATCTAGGATCTAAAGGCGACGACTGCTGAGCTCACTGCTTTTATGCGACAGTTAGTGCCTGGATATCATCCTAGTGGATCCCAGCAGACTTCACCTCCATAGTACATGTATTTTTTTTTTAAATTATGTATTTTTTGAAACATTGTATATGATGATTTTATTGAAATGAATGAAACTTTTATTAATTTTTTTTGTGAAACTTTTATATTATAAAATTATTTCTAGTATCATTGCTTTAATATTATATTGTAACAGGTGCAATACAAAAAATATTAAATAAAATTTAATATTTTTAAAATTTAATTAAAATCTTATTACGGCGACTTATTTTTACCGTAATATCAACCTATTACGGTGAAAATAAGTCACCATAATAGGTTTTATTTAAAATTTAAAAATATTAAAATCTTATTACGGCGACTTATTTTTGCCGTAATATCAACCTATTACGGCAAAAATAAGTCGTCGTAATAGATTTTTATTTAAATTTTAAAAATATTAAAATCTTATTACGGCGACTTATTTTCGCCGTAATATCATCCTATTACGGCGACTTAGTTTCGCTATAATAAGATTTTAATTAAATTTTAATATTAAAATAAAAACCTATTACGGTGACTTATTTCGCCGTAATAGGTTGATATTATGGCGGAAATAAGTCGCCGTAATAAGATTTTAATTAAATTAAATTTTTTAAAAATATATAACGACGATAGGTTATCGTCATAATAGGACTCTATTACGACGAAAATAACGCGCTGTAATAGGTTATTACGACAACATATTACTACGACGATTTGTAATGTATTACGATAAATATTTTATCATCGTAATAATTTATTACGATGACTTTTGTATCTATTGCGACGAATTAATTCGTCATAATAAGTCTTTTTTTTTTGTAGTGGCTTAAGTTAATTTAATTAAGATCCACTTAGACTAATTTCACTCTAATTGAAACTTTAGATCCTCTAATTAAGGCTGTAATCCATTCTTAAATTAGACCTACAATAGCTTAATTAGGTCAATTAGGGCTTCATTAGACCGCTAATCCTCTTAATTAGGGTTTAATTTGATTAATTAAGGTTCAAATGGGCCACCTTAGGTGTAATTGGGCTTGAACCCACATTAATTAATTAGACCCAATTTAGCATTCTAATTCACTAATTTGAGTCTAATTCAAGTTATGGCTCACTAATTAGCCTTAATTTAGGTTCTGGTTCGGTGGAATGGGTCCAGGCCTAATTCTAGTCCATCAATTTAAGCCTCATTTAGGCTCTGGTTCAGGTTTTGGTTTGCTGAAGTTAAAATGGTTCATGTATAAGTTTAGAAAGATCAGCTACCATTTGTTTTGGTTTGGTTTCGATCATGCGATTGCTTTATTTGCCTTTACATTTATGTTCTGCTTGAGCTTAAATCATCTCCATGGGCAGTCCACTTTCCTCAATATACTAATAACCAATTAATGCAATTAATTTGCAATGGCTAGTGATTTATAAGAATTCTTTAATCCAATGATAAAAAATTTAGTCCTCTCATACCGTCCGCAGTTGGTTCATCGAAGTTCTCCGCAACAAATAGGAACCAAACTGTCTCACGAAGCATATTGGTTCACCGTATCATAGGTTCAACCGTTGGGTTACTGGTTGAACCATCGATCAATTATTTTAATATAAAAATATATTTATATTAATAAAAATAAATTTTAATAAAAAATTTAAGATTAACATGATAATAAAACTCATGATCCCATCTGGTTCAAGATAGGTTGATCGGTTCATGGGTGAACTGGATGGGTTTACTGAGTTTTATGTTAGAACCGGATCGGATTGGCCTTCGGGTCCCAGTCTAACCAATGACAATTATTGCTGCTCTCGAATCGAACTTTCTCATGGTGGCAATGTCCTAGTCAATCTAGAGAGAGAAATACCAAGGTTTTTCTCTTATCCAACAAGTAACAACTCCGTTAACTCGTCCAAAAAAGCAGGGTCACAATAAATCAAAAAATCGAACTTTCTCATGGTGGCAATGTCCCAGTCAATCTACTTTTTCTCTTATCCTATATAAGTACTTATAATTTTTTTAGTATAACCAATGTGTGGCTTCACTAGCATATACTTTGATACTTCCTCCATTCAAGCCTCGACATCCTCAATTGACTAAGAATCCATATTAAAATTCATATTCAATCACATGGATCATAAAATAGATCTGTTTTGGTACTATTTATAATAATTAATAACATTATTTAAAAAGATTAACCAAAAATTTATTATTTAAACTTTTTGGTCTTATGTCATAGGTATTCAAGATTTTTTATTAAATAATTGATGTAAAATTAAACACTTGTCAATATGAGCTTTCGCATCAACTCATTTTGTTCTTCATCTTCTCTTCATGGGAGCTCACACCATCAAAATAGGTTCTTTGCCTTCACTTTCCTGAGATGTAAAAGGCTCTTTCTTGACCTTAGGGCACTTTTTGTTGGCTTCAAGCATTCAATTTGGAAGCCCACAAAGCTGATTTGTTATATGCCTTTTTCCCTTGATCAAGCATGTTGAATTTGCATCCTTCCTTTTTTTTTCAAAAATAAAAATAAAAAGATAAAATGATAGTCAATCCACAAGCAGATCTCAATTGCCTCACCAACAAGGACTAAGGTGCAACTCATAGATATGCTTTCTATAAGCTGAAATTTTTGTTTGGATGCTTTTATATAAGTGATGGGTGGCACCCTCACTCTTTTACTTTGGTAAAAAAAAAAATTATTTCAATGCTTTATTCTATCATCATGTCCAAATAGTTTATGTAAAGTTTTCTTTGTATTATATGATATGCTAATATAAATATAAATATTTTTGTTAAACATAACTGAAAAGAATGTTGCGTGAATAAATAGGCTAATATGCATTTTAGTGTATATTCTTTTTATTTCTAAATAATTCTTAAGTAAAAGGATTCTAAACCCTCAACTAAATTTTTTTAAGCCCTACTCCCACTGTGTCTACCGTCGGTCTATGGTTGTTTACCCACTAACGCATTATCATGGATGAGAAAGTTAGAGCCAAAGTATAGCGTTGCTTTACAAGTCTTAAGTCTAGGCATGGGGAAAGTATATAGTTAGCGTTGCCAAAGCATCACAAGTCTTAAGTCTAGGCATGGGGAAAGTATATATTAGCGACCCAAAGATCATGTTGAGATCACTATCATTAAAGAAACTTTAAAATAATAAAAAATATTAATAATCGAGTGGGGTTGAAAGAAACTTTGATTTGATCAAAAAAGCATTAATATGAGTGGGGCTCGCTTCTTTCTCTGTTTGAAAATGAGGTAAAGGAAGTATCGAGGAAGGAACACCCTGGCTCAAGAAGAATGATACAAGATAGACGTAGAATTTTGTGCCTAGTTATGACACTTGGATGGAGGACTTACTCTAGATTATTAGCATTAGGTAACTTACTCTAGATTATTTTTATCGTTGTTGATGCCTTGCTCGAACCGCCTACCAAATGTTTAGATAATTTCCCCTCGGCCCCCGTCCATTCTATGCTTTCATTCATACTAAATAAATTATGAAATAGCAATGATGATTCTTAGCTTAAATTGTAATTATCAACCTATGAATGACCATAGTTGCATCTGAAATGTAGAGGTAATCCGCGTAGAGATGTATTTATAGGCCCATTTAGTCCGCTGGAACCATCTTCTTGAAATTAAAATTAGAATTAAAATTATTGATTTCAATTCTAAGCATTTGTTTGGAAGGAATTAGAATTCAACTCCGATTCTATTTGAAATTCAAATATTAAATTCTCTTTGAATTGAAAATTTGTTCAAGCCAACTCTAACACCACATATCTTACAAATTTATAATATATGTTTTATATAATATTAATTGTATATTAATATATTATATATTAATAATATATTATATGATATATACTAATATCTTATAATATATAACTTTATATATTAATTTTATTATTAGTAAGATTTAGAAATTATATTAAATTAAATAGATGAAAAGAATGGTTTTGATTTTAGTGAAATTGGATTTCAATTCTGACCCCAACTGTGATGTCAAATTATATGGCTTTAATTTTTTCAAACCTCGTCCTCACAGTATCAACCATCGGTCCAAGGTTGTTTACCGGCTTGCATGATATCATGGATGATAGGCTGAAGCCAGCATGATGTTACTTTAGCTAAGCCATCTAAATTTATTTTAATGACTCCTTAACCGATTGGGGCATGGATTGGAAGTCTCAAGTTTACACGCGTAACCCATATACCACGGTAACCCGAAGAACAAGGTGAGGTCACCATCGTTTCGTTGAAAGAAACTATGAAATAATTAAATTAATAATAAAGGCGTTAATAATTGAGTGGAAGTTCACTTCTTTCTTCGCATGAAAATCACTAAATAAGGTCCAAAAAGTGACGAAATAAGAATGCCTTCACACAAGAAGAATATATATATATATATATATAAAGAAAAATAGATGTGCAATTTATTTGGATCAAACAAATCCTATCCGCACCGACGGATGATCTTTATTTCCTTCGAGCCCCCACTTGTTTGTTAAAATCAACTTTGATGGCAGTGTTCGGGGTATATCCTGCTTTTGTGATTCGAGGGCCGAACGGAGTGTTGCTGGCTGCTGACGGATTCAGCCTCCTTGATTCTTCGGTGCCGCTGGCTGAATTGTCTGCTGCTTGGGCGGGCATTTCCTGTGCCATCCGCGTTCTGGGTGCCCGGTGCTTATTATTGAGGGGGATTCTATCACAGTCATCCATTGGCCCCAGTGATAGTATGCCATCCAATCCCTTGACTCTTGATATTCAGTCTACCCTGCAGGGGGCTCAGCGCACCTGATTCGGCATATATATCGAGAAGCAAATTCTGCGGTCGACTGGATCGCCGGCAGAGTGGCTGCTCATTCTGGGTTTTGGAGTTGGAAGCAGGGAGATCCTTGCCCTGCTGTTTTGACTCAAATTTTATACTTTGACATATCAGGGTTTGACTCATTCTAAATTGATGATCATCCGTTTGTACTAAAAAAAATAAATAACAAAAAACAAATCCTGCCCGCAAGTCACGGCTTCAAATTAAAAGTTTCCATCTAGCCGTAGTGGCAGCGACTTTGAACGTGCCTTTTTGAATTCAGTCTATTCTTTTGAAAGCTTTATTGGAAGCTTGGAAGTTGGAACCAGGCTTCTAGTCATAACAGCTCAGCAACATTATTGTTCTCCATGACTGGGTTTCGATCAACCAATAGGCGGCTCATGGATCCATATTGACTTGATCTGTTGAAGTAGACTTAATCCTATTAATCATAATCTTAGTTAAAGTAATTAAGTTAGAATTTAAATTGATAGTCCAACCCAACCAATAGGCAGCTCAGTATTTGACTTGAGTTGAGGACTAATTCAAATCAAATCTTAGTTAAAATTAAGTTAGAATTTTTGAAGTCCAACCCAACTCACGACTTATAAAACTAATCCTGTCTCCCTTGGTTCTCAACAAGCTACCATCCCTTCGCTCCTTGGCATAGGGATCAGATCTCATGGCTTCAACCAACCATTCCATTCTTCATGCTCATGAAATTTGGATTGGGCTCCTCCTCCTTTTTATTGGATCCATGCAGCTGTGTCTCTGTTTCAATGGAAATAGTTCTAAGTCAGGAAGCTGCATAGAGATGGAAAGGAAGGCACTTCTCAGTATACGAGAGGGCATCTATGACTCCCACAAATGGCTTTCTTGGAATGGCAAAGACTGCTGCAAATGGAGAGGAGTCCAGTGCGACACCATGACCGATCATGTTGTAAAGCTTGATCTCCACTACCCTTATGATCGGTTTGATCCGGATCATTACTTTGGCAGCAAAAGTGAGGTAAGTCGTTCTCTTCTTGACTTGAGACATTTGAATTATTTAGATTTGAGCATGAACAATTTTGGCGGTGCCCCAATCCCCCGCTTCATTGGATCTCTTGCCAAATTAGAGTATCTAAACCTCTCTTATGCTGAATTTGATGGAACCATCCCTCACCAACTCGGGAACCTCTCAAGCTTGGTCTACCTTGATCTCAATAGTCATATTCTTCTTTGCATGTTGATGACCTTGGCTGGTTATCTCAGATTCATTTCTTGCAGCATCTTGATATGACTTATGTTAACCTCTCAAAAGCATCCAATTGGTTTCATGTAATCAATATGCTCCCTTCTCTTTCTGTCCTGCGTCTGTCTGGGGCCTGTCTCTTTCGCCTTCCCTCTACACTATCCCATGTTAACTTCACTTCTCTTACTGCACTTGATCTTTCTGAGAATAACTTTGCATCAAGCAAAAGCATACCCGGTTGGCTCTTTAACCATAGCAGCCTTGAACATCTCGATCTTGGGTTCAACTTTTTCCATGGTAGTATACCGCTTGCGATTGGGAATCTCAAGAAGCTTCAAGTCTTAGATCTCTCACATAATAGGTTCAATGGAGACATCCCAGAAATAGTTTTTAGTCTTCCAAAGTTGCAGTTTTTATCCTTGGGAAATGTTGCTGCTGAATTCCGTTCCAACAATATTGGTGGAGTGCTGCCAAGAACCATTGGGTCACATGCTTGCAATACTTCTCTGTATCTTTCAACAAAATCAAAGGAACGATACCGGAAAGCATTGGAAACTTGCACAATTTACAGGAGTTAGATTTATCCTCCAATCAAATTAGTGGAGAGATACCGGAAAGCATTGGAAACTTACACAATTTACTGGAATTACATTTATCGCCCAATCAAATTAGTGGAGAGATACCAGAAAGCATTGGAAACTTGCACAATTTACAGGAATTAGATTTATCCTCCAATCAAATTAGTGGAGAGATGCCGGAAAGCATTGGAAACTTGCACAATTTACAGCAATTAGATTTATCCTCCAATCAAATTAGTGGAGAGATGCCGGAAAGCATTGGAAACTTGCACAATTTACTGCTATTAAATCTATCCTCCAATCAAATTAGTGGAAAGATACCGGGAACCATAGGGAATCTCCACGAGTTGGATCAGTTATGCTTATCAAACAATGCTATCAGTGGGCAAATACCAGAGACAGTAGGAAATCTTCATAACTTGGAGGCATTACAATTGGATCACAACAGTCTTAGTGGTCCTTTGCCCAATCAGATAGGAGAGCTCCAAATTTTGCAACAGATTGATGTTAGTGTTAATTCCTTAGCAGGTGTACTGACTGAAGCCCATTTTGCCAACCTCACATCCTTAGACTTTTTGGATCTGTCTCATAATTCCTTAACTGTTAATGTGAGTCAAGGTTGGCATCCTCTATTTAGAGCATCGGCAATCATAATGAATTCGTGTTTACTGGGGCCCAAATTCCCTCCATGGCTTCAGAACCAGGCTGATTTGTCTATATTGGACCTATCTAGTACAAAAATATCAGACAGTTTCCCTGATTGGCTTTGTGAGGCAAATTCTCTGCAAATTCTCAACCTTGCTGACAATGATTTAATGGGATTTCTCCCTGACTGTTGGGATATTCTTGATTTGATGGTCATTGATTTCTCATACAACAAATTATCAGGAGGCATTCCTAGCTCAATGGGATCTCTCATTCTACTGGAATCATTGCATTTGGAAAACAACGGCCTCTCCCATGAGATTCCTTTGTCTTTAAAAAATTGCACACAATTGGTTACCATGGACCTTGGCAATAATGAACTATCTGGCAGTATACCTCAATGGATTGGAGAAAGCCTATCATCATTGAAAATTCTTCGTCTCCGATCAAATATGTTCGATGGTGATATTCCTATGCAACTTTCACTTCTTGCTTCTCTTCAAGTGTTGGATCTTGCCGACAACAATCTTTCAGGAAGTTTGCCACCATTACTTGGCAATTTAAGTGCCATGACTGTGATACAAAATGAGAGCAAATCTTTTTTTCGTCAAGTCCTCTATTACACCGAGAATCTCCTAATAAGCACAAAAGATTCGGAACTTACATTCACTAGTGTGCTCTCGCTTATGATAGGCATCGACCTTTCGGACAACAATATTTCTGGAGAGATCCCTAAAGAGTTTGCAAACCTTCATGGGCTTTGTTTCTTAAACTTATCAGGAAATTATTTAACAGGAAGGATTCCAAATAATATTGGTGCTTTGGGGCAGTTGGAGTCACTGGATTTGTCGATGAACAACCTATCTGGCACAATTCCAGCAAGTATCGCTGCCTTGGATTTTTTGAGCCACTTGAACTTGTCCCACAACAATCTATCAGGAAGGATTCCATTTGGCAACCAACTTCAAACCTTGACTGATCCATCCATCTACAGTGGCAATAAGTATCTTTGTGGACAGCCAATAGAAAAGTGCCCTGGTGATGAACCTGCTGAAGGTCCAACAATTCATGGAGGAGAAGAATCGGAAGGAAATCCAAATGATTCAGAAATGATATGGGGTTATGTTAGCTTTGCTCCAGGATTTGTGGTCGGCTTTTGGGGTTTTCTTGGCGCAATGATGATCAAAAGGAGCACAAGATTTGCTTATATCCAATTCATCGATAAGATATGTGATTGGATTTACATGGCTGTGGCGTTAATTTTTGCTAGGCCAAAGTCCAAGGGAAACCAAAGACGCATGTAAGCACTTGCAAGGTTGTAATGCTCTCCCTTATCTATGGAATATTAGAATAAATAAAAATAACTAGAAACCACTTCCATGATTTAAGTATTAAGGACTTCAAAATATTGATCTACTTTAATTGACTGAATTATTTGAGCAAAGTTCTCATAGAATCCTATCTCAAGTTATGTTTGCTATATGATGAAATTTTTCTTCAATGCCTTTGCTAGTATATAAGTGGTGGGTGGAATGCTCACTGTTTTACTTTGGAACAAAAAAACCTTTCCATGCTTTATTCTATCATTATTTTTAAATAATTTATGTATAGTTTCTTCATGCTATGGCTATCATGATATGCTAATTTGAAAATATAACCGTAAATATTTTTGTAAACATAAGGAATAGAAATGTTGCCTAAATAAATAAGCTAATATGCAATTTAGTGCATATCCTTCTTGTTTTTAAAAAGTAATTCTTAGCTAAAAGGAGTCTAAATCTACGGTTACATTTTTCCAAACCTCACTCGACGGCATCAACCATCAGTCAAAAGTTGTGTATCAGCTTGCACATTATCTTGGACGACAAACCATGATGCTGCTTTAACTAAACCGTTGAACTCTATTTTAATGACAATTTGTGGACTGGGGTAGGGGATGGAATTTAGCCTAAGTGTAGGGAAAGTATTTATGCATGACCCAAAGGGAACGGAAATCTTCTGTAGTAGATACAAGCTTTGTGTCTAAATAGCCGGTATATACCCACTGCAAGATAGAAACAGCTATTCATCATCCCCATTTCATCCTCTGTTATAGTATCCAATAAATTCTTCTCTATTTCTCAAATATATCGCGACCATGGCAATGCCTAAAGTTTCATCATATTTTATTGTACAAATCTTGTACCTCAGAGTATTTGTATTCAACTCAATCTTGTCCATTGGAGGAGAGGTTGAAATTTAGGACTTATTGGATATAGTTGTTCAGGTGAGTTGAGAGTTGTTTGGCAACCTCTAAGGATGATAATGGGGATGGAGAATCCTGATCCCCATGCGGAACCATACTAATGGAAATGGATTAATTTGAAGGAATTAAATGGGAATGGGGGCAGGAAAATTTTTTTAAAAGCTACCGGATTTGGATTTGGATTTGGGTTTGGGTTTGAGTTAATTTGGAAATGGGAGCTTGTAGGAAATCCTACCCTCATGAACCCACGGCCAGAATGTAAATTGTCAGCAGCTCAAACAACGACAAACGCCCATCAGCTATGAGACGGAAGGGAGAAATTCTCAAATGACTTCAAAGCAGCACCCAAGCGGAATAGAAAACTAAACCAGTAGTAGAATTTTAAAACTAAACAAAAGTAAACTGTAGAATTTTAACCCCTCGATCCATTGTTCATTCTCTGGATGGTGTCAAAGACAAGGTTTATAAACCGGTTGGAATTTGAAAACGGGCGTGGCATTTTTTTTTCTCTCTCTCTCTTTCTTTTGTCTTGTTTACGAAGTTCAAAAATAAATGGTGGAATTATGTATCCAAGTCATGAGATTTGGACGAAGGACTCGAGTCCTCCTGTAGATGATTGTTAGAAAGATCTAATTCACTCTATATAATTTTCCCCAAGTGAACGGCATTGCAAAGTTGGGGAATCTGATGAAGATAGGTTTAATAAATAAATATGATGATGATGCACGCCGGAAATAATTAAATAAAAAATCAAAATTCATGAGGTAAATTTTGGCTAATATTAAGTGGTCCGGATTATTTCACAGGCCCGTTAACTGCTCCAAGAATTGATTTACGAAAAGCCTTACTGCACCATGCATATGATTGACACGTGGTGTGTGCGCACAGATATGCCATAGCGAAAAAGGCATTCCTACTTTTGTCATGCACGCATGCGCCGCATGTTAATTACCACGTGCAGTGCGCTTGCAAGACTTTTCCATTGATTTAACCCATCAACATCAACAAGTATTTTTGGGCCATCCGTTATCAAGAAGTTCAGCCCATATCTAACTGATGCCTATAAATAGAGGATTAGAGCCTCATTTGAAGATCACATAAGGCTCATTGTCGCTTCTATTTATTTTATTTTATTATTTATATCTTTTTGGTTTTCATATTATGTTAGGGGGTTTTCTTGAAGGAAATTCCCATCGAGGTCTCAGATTGCGAATTCTTAGGCTGAGGTTTTTATTAGAAATGATATATTATACTGAAACTATGATCTGTCAAATTAAAGGAAAGAGCATCAACCGTTCCTTGCATGCTTTTCTTCTTGCACTGTTTGGAGTTCGTAGGGAGTCCAATTTAGCATTAACGGGCCCATGTTAATAAAAGAAATATATCAAATTATATCATATAAAGATAATATAACTAACAAAATAACTCAATCTACAATTATGATGCCATAAAGCAATATATCAAATAAAAGAAAATATGTTATTGGTTTTTACCTTTTACGTCATCATCTCAATCATCAACCTATTTATGTTGATTGTTATAAACCAAGTCCAACCCCCATCCAAGCTAGTAATGAACTGGTTAATTTGATCAAAGTAAGATTGGGTCAAGGCTTAAGTTAATTTAATTAAGATCCACTTAGACTAATTTCACTCTAATTGAAACTTTAGATCCTCTAATTAAGGTGGTAATCCATACTTAAATTAGACCTACAATAGCTTAATTAGGTCAATTAGGTCTTCATTAGATCACTAATCCTCTTAATTAGGGTTTAATTTGATTAATTACAGTTTAAATGGGCCACCTTAGGTGTAATTGGGCTTTATCCCACATTAATTAGGCCCAAATTAGCATTCTGGTTCACTAATTTGAGTCTAATTCAAGTTATGGTTCACTAATTAGCCTTAGTTAAGTTCTGGTTCGGTGGAATGGGTCCAGGCCTAATTCTAGTTCATCAATTTAAGCCTAATTTAGGTTCTGGTTCAGGTTTTGGTTGGCTGAAGTCAAAATGGTTCATGTATAAGTTTAGAAAGATCAGCTATCATTTGTTTTGGTTTGGTTTCGATCATGCGATTGCTTTATTTGCCTTTACATTTATGTTCTGCTTGAGCTTAAATAATCTCCATGGGCAGTCCACTTTCCTCAATATACTAATAAGCACTTAATGCAATGAATTTGCAATGGCTAGTGATTTATAAGAATTCTTTAATCCAATGATCAAAAATCTAGTCCTCTCGTACCGCGGTACGAAGAAGCTGGAAAGCCTTCCAAGTTGACTCAGAATACTAATTTCAAAGATTGTATATAAATCTAAGAGACTTTGATAAAGAAATCGGAAAAAAAAAAAAATCCATTTTAAATGTTTATGATTAGAAATGCTGCAATGAGTATTTTGCTCAGACCGTCTAAATATGAGAGACTCGTTAAAGAAAGGTAGGCATTAATGGAGGTTCATATCACAAATTGGTCTTTGCAACAATTTTAGGATCAGAGAAATTTAGAAGGGACATCAGGATACATTATATTGAAGCTTGCTGTTAATTTAATAAAGGTTAGTAATTGTTATTGTTGACGCCGAGTCACTTCCTTGAACGCTGGGAAGACGGAGATCTTCATCGCCGGGCTCCTACAAGAAAAGTCTTCGGAGACCGGAAGCTTCGATGGGGACCCTTCGACGCTCAAGTCAGTCACTTGAGAACATATAAGAGTTAGCTAGTAGAAGAAAGCTAGAAGATTAGGGTTCAGGATCCCTTCCCTCATCGTAATCGTGGACCTTTTATACATGTTCGAAGGTTTTCCTCTTCATGCTTTCAGAAGGTTAATGATTTTGAGATACTGCTGTCTGATAACGGACAAAAGGCGAGGCTGATAATGACGGATCGTGAGCGTGTTAGAGGTGTCCTACCTCACTTGCCACCTGCCAGTACGGCATTACAGGTGTTTGGTGGCTATGGTTGCACCAGGCACGCGCCGTTATGAGGTATGGCCACATACAGCAGGCGAGCGATGGACCGTACGCCGTAACGAGGTATGGCCACACAGTTGCAGGCGAGTGGTGGGCCATTCGCCGTAACGGGGTATGGCCATGCACTGTTGCAGGTGAGAGTGGACCATACACCGTAATGGGGTACGGTCGTGCACTGCTACAGGCGAATGGTGGGCCACGTGGGCGTGCCAGGTATTGAATCAGGACTCAGCAAGATTCTTGACCGTTTGAAAACTTTGGAGTTGAGATGAAGCTTTTTCTCCTTTTGTTGAATGTTGAAAATCCTTCGATTTGATCTTTGAAAAGCTTTTGGATTTTCTTTTGACTCTTGTGGATTGATGATCTGGAGCAGACGAAACTTCCTCTTTGATTCACTCCTTTTGAATCACTCCTTTTTGAACTAGAAGATTTTTCCAATAAAGCTCTGTTTTTCCCTCTTTTTGGATAAGGCAGTAATCTCTCTTTTTCTTATTTTTTTTTTGTTGTTGTATATTTGATTTGAAACAGGCTCCTCTATTTATAGATTCTGCAAAGATATAGCCGTTAGAAACATAGAAAAATAGCCGTTATTCAAAAATATTACCGTTAGAGCTGATGATGCATCCAGAAAAAATCGCGTCCAGATTCCGTGGAGTCGGCTCGAGCACTGCGTGAGTCGGCTCGAACACTCGATTCCAGAAACACCTAACTTTCAAGGGTCGACTCGAGATATGCGGGGAGTCGACTCGAGAAGTGCTAAAAAATGAGCCTCTCTGCCGTCTGAGTCGAGTCGGCTCGCACAGTCCATGAGTCGGCTCGCGAAGGTTCAGGGGTCGACTCTTGAAAACTCAAGTGTCGACTCAGGACAACATTGAAAACAGATATTTGGGGAGTCGACTCGGAAACCCTTGAGTCGGCTCGGGAGCGATACAAAAATCAGAAAAATTTTCTGATAGACTTTAAAACTCGTCCCAAATAAATTTAAATATAAATGTGACTTGAATAGAATTGATTTGATCATCAATTCAAGACATTTTCCATTAAGTTATTGATTATCAAATGAGTAGTATAAGAATTCTTTTTGAAATCTCAAGTTTAATTCATAAAATCTCAAGTATAATCTCAAGTATAAAAATTCTTTTTTGTTTTAATTGATTCAAGAACTCATTGAATGTAAACATTGATAGTTTATATTTTTCATTTTTAAATAAACTCATGGTATTTGACAAATAATTCATTGTTTCTATTAATATATTCATGGCTTTTGGAAATCATCAAAATCAATAGAGTTGGGGCAATTATGTTTCAATAATTTCTCAACAAGAGTGGCATAAAAACTTTATATGTTGAGCAAACTCATGCAAAAGCAGAATGAGTAAATGGAATGAAAATCTAGCAATCTCTAGAGAAGAAGGAAAAATCTGATCCTTAGCTGTTGGAAAAATAGTTTTGATCTTACAAAAAATCCCTTTCTAAAAATTGCTAGAAATATGTTATAGAAATTTATATATACAAATAAATAAAACCAAAAGATAAGATGGATCAAACCAGGATCGAGGCTTTAAAATAGTTAGTTGATACACGCCATTTTTCTTCTTCCTTACTAATTTTTGTTAAATATATGGTAAAATGAATACTCAGTTTATCTTCACCATCGGACTGTTAAGTGCTCATGCACATACATGGACAGAAATTGGTGTAACAAATCTTGGTTATTAAATAGATTGGGCAATCATGGTCATGTACTTAGCTTATAATAAAAGCGACTGTCCAGCTATCTCTGCAATTTGCTATGCAATTGTTTTAGTATAAACAATCATTATTTGGTTTATCTGCTTCATTTGTAGTATCGGATTTTAATACATTTTGATATGCCTCGAGCGATATATGGTGAGCATAAAATATACTAAACTGATAAATAAGACACAACAATCCCTTCCAACGGTAAAAAGATCAACTTATGAAATATAATTTAAAGCATTGCAGCAATGTTAATATTTTGCCCAAGAAAAATAATAAGTATTCAAACCATAATCTTTTCCCCTTAAATCTTGGGCCCAATGGATGATCATAATTTAGCATAGCAACATTTGCACCATTAATGCACATGCATTTCAGAGTGGCATAAAAACTTTATATGTTGAGCAAACTCATGCAAAAGCAGAATGAGTAAATGGAATGAAAATCTAGCAATCTCTAGAGAAGAAGGAAAAATCTGATCCTTAGCTGTTGGATAAATAGTTTTGATCTTACAAAAAATTCCTTTCTAAAAATTGCTAGAAATATGTTATAGAAATTTATATACAAATAAAATAAACCAAAAGATAAGATGGATCAAACCAGGACCGAGGCTTGTTAGACACTGCCCTAAGGATCAGATTTTCGCCCTTTCGTGCAGGTAGTTGGACGATCAGATGGTCCAATGAGTTTCAAACCCAACTTGCTACCCCTATTTAGTTTGGCATAATTGTCATACTCAAAGAAAAATGTTTGAATCTGTTCATCGAGACCTTGGATGTGTTCTGTTCTGTGTTAAATTAGGATAATTATGCGCTGAAGTAAAGAATGTTGATGTTTCTGAGGTTTAATTTATGCATAAATGTTGAAGAAATTTAATGTTTTTGCTTGTTCTTTATTAATACATGTCTGAATATGTGGACAGGTATACATGAGGCTTTTCTCACTCCCCTTCACAGTGGACTATCAATCCTATAAGGAGATGCATGCATATGTGTGTCCTGTACATGCAAAGAATGCTAGTCTTACATACTTTGCTGTGGGAATATCATTAACAATTAAGAGAAATTTGGGATTGATCATCATGTATTTTTTTAACTCTGAAACTCAACATGCTTCATTTTATATCCATTTTCATGGAACACTTATTCACATCAATGGAATTCTCTAGCAAATATTTTGTATAGATTTGGAGTAGCCCTGATTTGTTTTATCTCATTTTACTTCTTTTTTCTATTGATATTTTCTATTGATATTTTCTTCGGCATATGAAGGAAATCGTTGAGTTTGCACCTTCACACGATCGTGCTCGTAGTAGGAGGATCGGGTCTTACCAGTATGGCTATTCTATCTTCATTTTTCTAAGGATGGGACGAATAGGGTAGCCTGCAAATGTGGGTTTTGGTATCCCGCACCCATCCCAGGTTTTGTTATCTTAGAGGAATGAGATAGGATGACCGGGACACTTGCCGTGCCACTAGGACCTCAATCTTTGCTACAAACTACATGTAGCTTTCATGGTAGATGCAACCAACCTGTTCGTATTCACATCTAGTCTTTTTTTCAAAATTTGATGTATTGTCCAATTTGTTGAAGTTTGTTTATTATGTCTCACCACTGGTACACTGCTAGTATCACTAATAACAGTTGTTCACAATTAGCATTTTATGTGCTGTTGGGAATTATGTCAGTGTGGTAGGGCACCAATACCAATGTGATTCTTGGCGCCCACCCCATATCAACCCAAGTTACTATAAGTGAGTTAAGGCATTGGTTTGCTGGTGCAGAAAAATGGTCCCTAAAAAAGCAATTAGTTTAAAGTTTTCAGGGAGATTCCAAAACTGGTGCAAAGTCCTAAGCAGAATATTCTTGCCACCATGGTTCTGACAAATTGTACTATTTTATGTGTTGGCTCTAATGGTGTACCATGTGTCTAAATGGGGGCATACAATACTATAGTATACTGTATCATTACCAGTTAGGTACCACCATGAGATCTGGTAAGATACTTAAATATTGGTTACCATGAAGTTTTTATATAGGGTTGTCAATGTTAGTTGTATTACGTGGCATGCGAAAGACCATTTTCTCATGACAATGAAGAGGAAGTAAGCCGTGGGACGCGCTCGAAATGCTCGTTGGGAGCATTTGGGAACGCTCATGACGAGCGTTTGTGGAACGCTCGCAGCGAGCGTTCGCGAGCGTTCCGTGATTTCTGGAAACGCTCGAGCGTTTGCTCGAGCGTTCTATTTTTCCTTCCGTTTGGAAAGGAACGGTCACATAGAAAAATGATCATTTTTTTTAATATAAATATATGGATAAACTAAAGGAAAGGAGTAGTGAATATAGAAGGCAGAAAAAAAAATCCTTAATAAAAATTTCGTTGCTACAAATCTTATTGCTGCAATCCTTGAAGATTCTGTTGCCTATTGCTGCAAATCTTTGAAGATCTCGTTGCTCAAATCCTTGAAGATGCCTGTTGCTGCAAATCTTTGAAGATCTCGTTGCTCAAATCCTTGAAGATTCTACTGCAAATCCTTGAAGATCTTGTTGCTGCAAATCCTGATGCTGTCTCAAGGAGTCTAAACAAGAAAATCTGTCTCAACAAACAACCGGTGATAAAAGATTTATTTAACTATTTTATTATTATATTTGGGCATCTGAAGAATTACTGGGTTTGAACCTCCACCCGATCGTGCTCGCGGTAGGAGGATCGAATCAAATCAGGTCGTTGTACCTTAGGGACAATTCGCCAACAACCCGCACGAGGGGCAAAAACTTGTCCTTAGGGCAGTGTTTAACACGCCTCGACCAATTTGATTCCTTTTAATTTTATTTTAATTTAAATTTTGAGTATAAATTTTTGATTAATTTTCTAGTATTTTTCTAATAAAGGAATTTTGTAAAAGGAAAAAATAATTTTTCTAACAGCTAAGGATAAGTTTTCCTATCATTAGAAAGTGCTAGATTTTAATATAAGTAAAAAAAAAATGGTGTTATCTCTTTGGAATTTATCAAATCTGAGAAGAATTTGGCAGATCAATTAACCAAGGGATTATCTAGGAGTAGAGTCCTAGATTCATCGAGGGGGATGGGGCTTAAGCCCATTATTTGGTCGCCAGCAGTGGATACCCAACCTCTGTGATTGGAGATCCCATGAATGAGGTTCAATGTGGTAGAAACGAAGCTGATTGAGTGATCGTGTTAGAGCACAAATTTTGAAAATTTTTCATCCAATCCCTATGATGAGTGCTCTTATAAAGTGACAAAGTAAATTTGTGTAAGGTTGAGTCATACTCTTAATGGATCCGAGGTAGGTTATCTGCAGGGTATTGTCACAAATACCCTTGGAGGATTCACCTATATGAGAATCGTCATATTAGGCCGTGACTAAAGGTTTGGGCTAACCTTAAAGAATTCTCATGAAAAATCAAGGTACTAAGCGCAAGGCCTTTAATATGCGCTAACCGCTTAAACCCAATTGATCCATACTGCGTGTGTGATTAGTAGAAGTCTGAGTCAAAGGACCTAGTTCAAGGTCTAATCCACTATGGTTCCTTCAGATGTATACAATCAACACTAAGTGAGGTTCAAGTCTATTGGACACCTCACCTATTGCGCAGTATAAGATGCCCTAAAATTTTGTTATATTTATTTTATTTTTTTTATTTTAAACTTTTATGGGAGATTGTTAGAAAAAAGTTTTAAATAATAAAAAAAAAGGGAGAATGCCCGCGAGCGTTCGCGGACGTTGACGAGCCTCTTTGACGCAACGTTCCAACGGAACGTTGCGTAAACGTTGGAAGGCCAATGTTTCAGAAACGGCCCAAATAATTTAATTTGTAAGCCATTTTTGACGTAATTTAAGGCTAACGGCCATTAGGCCTTTAAGGCCATTATGGGCCGAGCCGTTGGAGTTTTTATGGGCCGAGCCTATAAATAGGCTTAGGAATTCAGATTGAGGGAAAAAAAATCAATATAGATTGATTTGGAGTAGCCATGATTTGTTTTATCTCATTTTACTTCTTTTTTGCTATTGATATTTTCTATTGATATTTTCTTGGGCATATGAAGGAAATCGTTGGGTTTGCACCTCCACACGATCATGCTCGTAGTAAGAGGATCGGGTCGAGTCGGATCATTGTACCTTGGGGACAGATCGCCAACAACCTGCATGAAGGGGCAAAAATCTGATCCTTAGGGCAGTGTCTAACACGCCTCGGTCCTGGTTTGATCCATCTAATCTTTTGATTTTATTTTATTTATATATTTAAATTTTTATAATATATTTCTAGCAATTTTATAAAGGAATATTCTGTAAGATCAAAACTATTTTTCCAACAGAATTATGTATCCAAGTCATGAGCCTTGGACGATGGACTCGAGTCCTCCTGTAGATGATTGTTAGAAAGATCTAATTCACTCTATATAATTTTCCCCAAGTAAACGGCATTGCAAAGTTGGGGAATCTGATGAAGATAGGTTTAATAAATAAATATGATGATGATGCACGCCGGAAATAATTAAATAAAAAATTAAAATTCATGAGCTAAATTTTGGCTAATATTAAGTGGTCCGGATTATTTCATAGGCCCGTTAACTGCTTCAAGAATTGATTTACGAAAAGCTTTGCTGCACCATGCATGATGATTGGCACGCGGTGTGTGCACACGGATATGCCATAGCGAAAAAGGCATTCCTACTTTTGGCGCGCACGCATGCACCGCGTGTTAATTACCACAGCGAAAAAGGCATTCCTACTTTTGGCGTGCATGCATGCACCGCGTGTTAATTACGAGCACTTGCAAGACTTTTCCATTGATTTAACCCATCAACATCAACAAGTATTTTTGGGCCATCCGTTATCAAGAAGTTCAGCCCATATCTAACTGATGCCTATAAATAGAGGATTAGAGCCTCATTTGAAGATCACATAAGGCTCATTGTCGCTTCTATTTATTTTATTTTATTATTTATATCTTTTTGGTTTTCATATTATGTTAGGGGATTTTCTTGAAGGAAATTCCCATCGAGGTCTCAGATTGCGAATTCTTAGGCTGAGGTTTTTATTAGAAATGATATATTATACTGAAACTATGATCTGTCAAATTAAAGGAAAGAGCATCAACCGTTCCTTGCATGCATTTCTTCTTGCACTGTTTGGAGTTCGTTGGGAGTCCAATTTAGCATTAATGGGCCCATGTTAGACATTCTAGGATCACCAAATTAGGCAGCATCTATTTTTGGAGCTTAAAATTACACATCTATAACCTGAGGGAAACTGACATCTTTTAATAATATTCATGGCAGCAAAGACGAGTTTGCTCCCTGGTGCCAGGTCCATCTCATATGATGACTGAATTTGGCTTTCATCAAAATCCCTGGTGCCAGGTCCATCTAAATTTGGCTTAACATCAAAATCCTCAGTCTCTAAAAAGATACGATAAGTTGTTACAAGCTAATAACTTAGTATGAAATCCTATATATATATATATATATATATATATATATATATGTGGTTAAATAAAATAATTATATAATATAAAGATAATATAACTAACAAAATAATTAACTTAATCTGCAATTATCATGCCATAAAGCAATACATCAAATAAAAGAAAATATGTTATTGGTTTTTACCTTTTACGTCATTGGACTACATCATCTCAATTATCAACCAATTTATGTCGATTGTTATAAACCAAGTCCAACCCCCATCCAAGCCGGTAGTGAACTGGTTAATTTGATCAAAGTAAGATTGGGTCATGGCTTAAGTTAATTTAATTAAGATCCACTTAGACTAATTTCACTCTAATTGAAACTTTAGATCATCTAATTAAGGCTGTAATCCATACTTAAATTAGATATGCAATAGCTTAATTATGTCAATTAGGGCTTCATTAGATCACTAATCCTCTTAATTAGGGTTTAATTTGATTAATTAAAGTTTAAATGGGCCACTTTAGGTGTAATTGGGCTTGAACCCACATTAATTAGGCCCAAATTAGCATTCTGGTTCACTAATTTGAGTCTAATTCAAGTTATGGTTCACTAATTAGCCTTAATTTAGGTTCTGGTTCGGTGGAATTAATGGGTCCAGGCCTAATTCTAGTCCATCAATTTAAGCCTAATTTAGGCTTTGGTTCAGGTTTTGGTTTGCTGAAGTCAAAATGGTTCATGTATATAAGTTTAGAAAGATCATCTACCATTTGTTTTGGTTTGGTTTCGATCATGCATTGCTTTATTTGCCTTTATATTTATGTTCTGCTTGAGCTTAAATCATCTCAATGGGCAGTCCCACTTTCCTTAATATACTAATAAGCACTTAATGCAATGAATTTGCAATGGTTAGTGATTTATAAGAATTCTTTAATCCAATGATCAAAAATCTAGTCCTCTCGTACCATGCGCGATTGGTTCATCGTAGTTCTCCGCAACAGGAATCAAACTGCCTTGGGAGGCATAGTTGTCAGACCCGATCTGGATATTGACCCGGTCAAAGGCTCGGACCAACGGATCACTGATTCAACCGTTGGATCACTGATTGAACCATTGATTAATTATTTTAATATAAAAATATATTTATATTAATAAAAAAATATTTTTAATAAAAAATTTAAGGTTAACATGATAATAAAACCCGTGACTCTATTTGGTTTGAGCTAGGTTGATCGGTTCATGGATGAACCGGATGGGTTGATCGAATTATTTCAGATCATTTACTTATCCAGTTTTATCTTAGAACCAAACCAGCTTAGCCTTCGGGTTTCGGTTCAACCGGTCCAACTGACCGATTCGATCCAATTCTGACAACTATATCATGAAGGCGCCGAAAAATCTTCCAAGTTGACTCAAAATACTAATTGCAAAGATTGTATATAAATCTAAGAGACTTTGATAAAGAAATCGGGAAAAAAATCCATTCTAAATGTTTATGATTAGAAATGCTGCAATGAGTATTTTGCTCAGACCGTCTAAATATGAGAGACTCGTTAAAGAAAGGTAGGCATTAATGGAGGTTCATATCACAAATTGGTCTTTGCAACAATTTTAGGATCACAGAAATTTAGAAGGGACATCAGGATACATTATATTGAAGCTTGCTGTTAATTCAATAAAGGTTAGTAATTGTTATAATACTCTTAGCTAAAATAACCATTAGTTTTATCCAAAAAATAATGCTCAGCTTTACGTGGGACAGCTTGTTCTTATTTCCTGGCCGTTATAATAGTCCAAGGTTTCTATTTTAGTTGTAATGTTTTTTTTTTTTTTTTTTTTTTTAAAGTGGGTAGGGGAGCAGCGTCACAATAAATCAAGATTGTTTTCGTACTTGAATCGAACTGTCTTATGGTGGCAACGTCCTAGTCAATCTAGAGAGAGAAATACCAAGGTTTTTCTCTTATCCGATGACAGGTTTTCCTTTCACAGGATTGTGAGGCAGATCAGATTATTGACTTTGGAATATGCCCGTGCCTTTCATGATGTTAATTTTGACTCCTCTGGCCTCTGGGGCTCCCCTGTTCCGACAGCGAACCGTCATACGATTTTCGTCTCTTGGGAGCCCCCCTCCAGGGTATGTCAAAATTAACTTTGATGGAAGTGTCCGGGACAGAGCTGCTGGATCTGCTTTCATCATTCGTGGTCCGATGGGTGATCTTTTGGCAGCGGGAGGCTTTGGATCCCTGGACTCAACTGTTCCTTTGTCGGAGCTTGGTGCTGCTTGGGCAGGGCTCTCGTTTGCTGTTAGGATCCTCCATGCTCCCAAGATCATGATTAAGGGGGATTCTATGACTGTCATTTCTTGGTTATTAGAGGAGAGCTATATAGATGGTTCCTCAAATCCGATTCTGAGGGACTGTTGGTCTATGTTGCGGAAGCTTGATTCTGCCCAGATTCGCCACATTTATCGTGAGGCCAACTCGACGGCGAACTGGGTGGCGACCTTTGCTGCTCAACGTGCGGGCCCATGGAATTGGAAGCCAGGCGACCCATGTCCTATTATTCTACAGAAGATCTTAATTTCTGATGTATCTGGGCTGATTCATTCTAGAATTATATGAGCGCCCGTTTGTAACAAAAAAAAAAAAAAAAAACAAGTAACAACTCAAGGCTTGTCCCAAAAAAAAAAAAAAGAGTTATTATTTAGACTTTTTTATTCTATATAACAACTTATAATTTTTTAGTATATACCAATGTGGGACTTCATTAACATAAACTCTCATACTTTTTTCATTCAAACATCCTTATTTGACTAAGAATCCACATTTAAATTCATATTCAATCACAAACACTTAGAACCCATTTATAATGTAACTTAGTCTACATGAACCATGAAATTGATCTATTTTGATACCAGTTGTAATAATCAATAATATTATTTAAAAAAACTAGTCAAAAATTTATTATTTAAACTTTTGATCTTATGTCATAGGTATTCAAGATTTTGTTATTAATATATAATATAAAATTAAATACTTGCCAATATGAGCTCTCACATTAACTCGTTTTGTTCTTCATCTTCTCTTGATGGGATCGGAGCTCACACTTCATCTTCTCTTGAGATGTAAAAAGCTCTTTCTTGACCTAAGGGCACTTTTTGTTGGCTTCAAGCATTCAATTTATAAGCTCATAAAGCTGATTTATTGTATGCCTTCTTCCCTTGATCAAGCGTGTGGAATTTGCATCCTTCCTTTTTTTTTTCAAAAATAAAAATAAAAAGATAAAATGGTAGTCAATCCATAAGTGGATCTCAATTGCCTCACGGACAAGGACTAAGGTGCAGCTCATGGAAATGCTTTCTGAATTTTTGTTTCGATGCTTTTATATAAGTGATGGGTGGCATCCTCACTCTTTTACTTTGGTAGAAAAAAATATTATTTCGATGCTTTATTCTATCATCATATCTAAATAATTTATGTGAAGTTTTCTTTGTATTATATGATATGCTAATATAAATATAAATATTTTTGTTAAACATAATAGAAAAAGAATGTTGCATGAATAAATAGGCTAATATGCATTTTAGTGCATATCCTCTTTTTTATTTTCTTTTATTTTTAAATAATTTTTATGTAAAAGGATTCTAAACCCTCAGCTAAATTTTTTCAAGCCCTACACCCATGACATACCATTGGTAGATGGTTGTTCATCAGCTAACACATTATCATGGATGACAAAGCTAGAGCCAGAGCATAGCATTGCTTTACAAGTCTTAAGTCTAGGTATGGGGAAAGCATATTAGTGACCCAAAGATCGTGGTGAGGTCACCATCACTGAAAGAAACTTTGAAATAATAAAAAAACATTAATAATCGAGTGGGGTTGAAAAAAACTTTGAAATGATCAAAAAAGCATTAATATGAGTAGGGTTCGCTTCTTTCTCTGTTTGAAAATGAGGTAAAGGAAGTATCGAGGAAGAAACACCCTAGCTCAAGAAGAATGATACAATACAGACATAGAATTTTGTGCTCAGTTATGAGACTTGGATGAACGACTTGAATCCTCCTTTGGATGATTATTAGAAATAGGTAACTTATTTTTATAGTTGTTGATGCTTTGAGTGAGCGGCATACCAAATGTCTAGATATATTTTTTTTCTTTTTTCCCCTCCATTCTATGCTTTCATTCATACTAAATAAATCATGAAAATAGCAATGACGATTCTTGGTTTGAATTGTAACTATCATCCTATAAATGACCCTCGTTGCATCCGAAATGTAGAGGTAATCCACGTAGAGATGTATTTATAGGCCCATTTAGTCCGCTAGATCCATCTTGAAATTGGAATTAGAATTAAATTGACTTCAATTCTAAGCATTTGTTTGGAAGGAATTAGAATTCAACTCCGATTATATTTGAAATTCAAATATTAAATCCTCTTTGAATTGAAAATTTGTTCAAGCCAACTCTTAACACCACATATCTTACAACTTTATAATATATATTTATATAATATTAATTGTATATTAATATATAATTATATATTAATATATATTATATTATGATATATAATAATATCTTATAATATATAACATTATATTCATATTTTAAATATAGAGTTATATTATAAGATATTATTATATCATAATAATAAAATTAAAAAGTAAATTCTATAAAATCGCTATTAGGTCAGCTATGCTATATGGAACAAAGTGTTGGATAATATTGAAACAATATATGAATATATTAAGTATAACAGAATGTGTATGTTAAAATGGATATGTGGTAAAACTTTAAAAGATAGAATTAAAAATAAACATATAAAAATGATAGGAGTAGCCCTAATTGAAAATAAATGAGAGAAAATCGATTACGATGGTTTAGATATATATAACGTAGACCTTTAGATGCTCCAGTTAAAAAGAATGATCTTTTAACAATCGATGGTAAGGATAGAGATAGAGGTAGACCTAAACTAATATGAACAAAAATAATTAAAAAAATATAACTATTTATAATTTGAATGTCGACTTAGATCCTGAATAGAGTAGAGTAGAGGAAGCATATTCATATAGCCACCCCATGTAGTTGGAAAAGGCTTAGATGAGATGAGATGAGATAAGAATATATAACTTTTTATATATTAATTTTTATTATTAGTAAGATTAGAAATTATATTAAATTAAATAGATAAAAAGAATGGTTTTGATTTTAGTGAAATTTGGTTTTAATTTTGATTCCGACAAGTGATGTTAAATTATACAATTCTAAATTTTTTCAAACCTCATCCCCACAGCATCAACCATGGTCCAATGTTGTTTACCAGCTTGCATGATATCATGGATGATAGGCTGAAGCCAGTATCATGATGTCGCTTTAACTAAGCTATCGAAATTTATTACAATGACTCCTTGCGGATTGGGGCGGGGATTGGACGTCAGAAGTTTACACCCGTAACCCAAATACCATGGTAACCCGAAGAACAAGGTGAGGTCCCCATCGTTTCATTGAAAGAAACTATGAAATAATAATAAAAAGAGGCGTTAGTAATTGAGTGGAGTTCGCTTCTTTCTTCGCATGAAAATCACTAAATAAGGTCCAAGAAGTGACGAGATAAGAATGTCTTGACCTAACAAGAGTAAAAAAGAAAAGAAAAACAGATGTGCAATTTATTTGGATCAAGCAAATTCTACCCGCAAGTCACGGCTGGGAAAAGTAAAGGCTCAGCTCAAACAACGACAGACGCCCGAGAGTTGCGGGAGAAAAGGAGAAGTTCTCAGACGACTTCAAATTAGAAGTTTCCATATATCTATATTAATTAAACTATATTAGATTGAATTAAAAATATTAAGAATGTGGAAGAAATGTTTAAAATAATTTTATTCAATTAATATTGGTTGAATTGAGTTGTTAATTATTCAAAAGGTTCAATTATATACTTATATAAACTAAGCAACATTAAAGTAAATATAAAAATGCATAAATAACATCTATATATGGAATACAAATATAAATAATTTATTTGCTTATATATTAGACTGGATTTAGATTTGATCTAGTTCGAGTTGATTTAGGACCATATTTGACTTGAGTTGAGGACTAATTCAAATCAAATCTTAGTTAAAATTAAGTTAGAATTTTGAAGTCCAACCCAACTCATGACTTATAAAACTAAATCCAAGCCCATCCAATCAACAAGTTGGGCAAGGAGGTCTAGATTAAGTCCAACTTAAATTAAATCCTTTTGGCTAAATTTATGGTGTTGTAACATAGTGCTAACAGTTTAAGACATGCCCATTATTAATATATTATATTATTTATTTTTTGATACACTTTTTCCTTTATTTTTCATCATATATGCATTATAAGTCCTAATTCACTGCATCTCTTCATTTGATGGTTTGAACATAATGTTTTAATGACTGCTACAAAGGTCAAGTAATTATTGATCCAATGATAATAGAAAAGATATTTCTTATTATAACCAACAATAAATGAAATTAGTAACAAAATTATCTTTATGTTTCTCATTATCAATTTTATTAGAGATAACTTTGTTAAATTTGAATTTAGCTAAGTTGAGGATTTAATCATTTTTTTTACCCTTTGATCTACATAAATCCTGCAACCATCCTACTTTCTTTTATTTTTTTGATCTTTGGGATTCATGAATTGTATGGATCCAATGGTAGGAAAGTGCCTAGAGAAAATCCAAATAGAGGCCTATATTCCAAAAATGGAGAACTCCATATTTGGATGGTCAAAAATAGCTTCATTCAACTAATTTCGTTGAGTGGAACATAGATGGTGAAGTTTTACCTTTTCATTGTGCCGTAATTGTGAGGTAGTTTTAAATTTTAATACATTTTGGTCTGATTCTGAATGAACGACTTCTATAGCATACAGATGACTATTTGTTTTCCACAAATACTTTTCTAAACGAGGACTTCATCCACCCGTAATTGCAGCTATTATGAACGTGACTTCTTTTTTTTAACTCAAGAAGTTGGTCCATTCTTTTGGAAGCTATATTGGAATCAGGCTTCTGGTATGAACAGCTCAGCTTCATTGGTTAACAATGTTCTTCCATCATGACCGAGTTTCCATCCACCTATAAGCGAGTCATTATTTATATGACCGAGAATTGCGTAAAGAATTAATCCTATCTCTGTCTCCGTTGGTTCTCAACAAGCTACCATCCCTCTGCTCCTTGGCATAGGGATCAGATCTCATGGCTTCAACCAACAATTCCATTCTTCATGCTCATGAAATTTGGATTGGGCTCCTCCTCCTCCTTTTTATTGGATCCATGCAGCAGCTGTGTCTCTGTTTCAATGGAAATAGTTCTAAGTCAGGAAGCTGCATAGAGATGGAAAGGAAGGCACTTCTCAGTATACGAGAGGGCATCTATGATGCCCATAAATGGCTTTCTTGGAATGACAAAGACTGCTGCAAATGGAGAGGAGTCCAGTGCGACACCATGACCGGTCATGTCATAAAGCTTGACCTCCGCTACCCTTATCCTTTTGCTCCTGAGGATATTAGTGAGGTGAGTTCTTCACTTCTTCGCCTGAGACATTTGAATTATTTAGATTTGAGCATGAACAATTTTGGCGGTGCCCCAATCCCCCGCTTCATTAATGGATCTCTTGCCAAATTAGAGTATCTAAACCTCTCTTATGCTCAATTTGGTGGAACCATCCCTCACCAACTCGGGAACCTCTCAAGCTTGGTCTACCTTGATCTCAATAGTTACAATTTTGATAGTAGGAATTCTTCTTTGGATGTTGATGTGGATGACCTTGGCTGGTTATCTCAGATTCATTTCTTGCATTATCTTGATATGAGTTATGTCAACCTCTCAAAAGCATCCAATTGGTTTCATGTAATCAATATGCTCCCTTCTCTCTCTGTCCTGCGTCTGTCTGGGGCTTCTCTCTTTCGCCTTCCCTCTACACTATCCCATGTTAACTTCACTTCTCTTACTGCACTTGATCTTTCTGAGACTAACTTTGCATCAAGCATACCCGGTTGGCTCTTTAACCTTAGCAGCCTTGAACATCTCGATCTTCGGGCCAACTTTTTCCATGGTAGTATACCGCTTGCGATTGGGAATCTCAAGAAGCTTCAAGTCTTAGATCTCTCACAGAACATGTTCAATGGAGACATCCCAGAAATAGTTTATAGTCTCAAGAGCTTGCGGTCCATAGATATATCATTCAACAGCATCATTGGGAGTATATCGGAAGCTGTGGAAAATCTCAAAAGCTTGGAGTACTTAGATTTCAGCACAAACCGTATCAGTGGTGAAATACCAAGACCATTTTAGTCTTCCAAAGTTGCAGATTTTATCCTTGGGAAATGTTGATGCTGAATTCCCTTCCAACAATATTGGTGGAGTGCTGCCAAGAACCGTTGGGAACCTCACAAGCTTGCAATACTTATCTGTGTCTTTCAACAAAATCAAAGGAACGATACCAGAAAGCATTGGAAACTTGCACAATTTACAGGAATTATATTTATCCGCTAATCAAATTAGTGGAGAGATACCGGAAAGCATTGGAAACTTGCACAATTTACTGGAATTACATTTATCCTCCAATCAAATTAGTGGAGAGATACCGGAAAGCATTGGAAACTTGCACAATTTACAGGAATTACATTTATCCTCCAATCAAATTAGTGGAGAGATACCGGAAAGCATTGGAAACTTGCACAATTTACAGGAATTAGATTTATCCTCCAATCAAATTAGTGGAGAGATGCCGAAAGCATTGGAAACTTGCACAATTTACAGGAATTAGATTTATCCTCCAATCAATTAGTGGAGAGATACCGGAAAGCATTGGAAACTTGCACAATTTACATGTATTAGATCTATCCTCCAATCAAATAGTGGAGAGATACCGGGAACCATAGGGAATCTCCACGAGTTGAATAAGTTATGTTTATCAAACAATGCTATCAGTGGGCAAATACCAGAGACAGTAGGAAATCTTCATAACTTGGAGGCATTACAATTGGATCACAACAGTCTTAGTGGTCCTTTGCCCAATCAGATAGGAGAGATCCAAATTTTGCAACAGATTGATGTTAGTGTTAATTCCTTAGCAGGTGTACTGACTGAAGCCCATTTTGCCAACCTCACGTTCTTAGGCTTTTTGGATCTGTCTCATAATTCCTTAACTGTTAATGTGAGTCAAGGTTGGCATCCTCTATTTAGAGCATCGGCAATCATAATGAATTCGTGTTTACTGGGGCCCAAATTCCCTCCATGGCTTCAGAACCAGGCTGATTTGTCTATATTGGACCTATCTAGTACAAAAATATCAGACAGTTTCCCTGATTGGCTTTGTGAGGCAAATTCTCTGCAAATTCTCAACCTTGCTGACAATGATTTAACGGGATTTCTCCCTGACTGTTGGGATAATTCAATTAAATTAATGGTCATTGATTTCTCATACAACAAATTATCAGGAGGCATTCCTAGCTCAATGGGATCTCTCAGTCAACTGGAATCATTGCATTTGGAAAACAACGGCCTCTCCCACGAGATTCCTTTATCTTTAAAAATTGCTCACAATTGGTTACCATGGACCTTGGCAATAATGAACTATCTGGCAGCATACCTAAATGGATTGGAGAGAGTCTATCATCATTGAGAGTTCTTCGTCTCCGATCAAATATGTTCGATGGTGATATTCCTATGCAACTTTCACTTCTTGCTTTTCTTCAAGTGTTGGATCTTGCCGACAACAATCTTTCAGGAAGTTTGCCACCATTACTTGGCAATTTAAGCGCCATGACTGTGATACAAAATGAGAGCAAATCTTTTCTTTCTGAAGAAGCCTCCTATTACATTGAGAATCTCCAGATAAGCACGAAAGGTTTGGAACTTAGATTCACTAGTGTGCTCTCACTTATGATAGGCATAGACCTCTCAAATAACAGTATTTCTGGAGAGATTCCTGAAGAGTTTACAAACCTTCATGGACTCTGTTTCTTGAACTTATCAGGAAATCATTTAACAGGAAGGATTTCAAATAATATTGGTGCTTTGGGGCAGTTGGAGTCATTAGATCTATCGATGAACAACCTATCTAGCACAATTCCTGCAAGTATCGCTGCCTTGGATTTTTTGAGCCACTTGAACTTGTCCTACAATAATCTATCAGGAAGGATTCCATTCGGCAACCAACTTCAAACCTTGACTGATCCATCTATCTACAGTGGCAATAAGTATCTTTGTGGACAGCCAATAGGAAAGTGCCATGGTGATGAACCTGCTGATGGTCCAACAATTCATGGAGGAGAAGAATCAGAAGAAAATCCAAATGATTCAGAAATGATATGGGGTTATGTTAGCTTTGCTCCAGGATTTGTGATCGGCTTTTGGGGTTTTCTTGGCGCAATGATGATCAAAGGAGCACAAGATTTGCTTATATCCAATTCATCGATAAGATATGTGATTGGATTTACATGGTTGTGGCATTAATTTTTGCTAGGCCAAAGTCCAAGGGAAACCAAAGACGCATGTAAGCACTTGCAATGTTGTAATGCTCTCCCTTATCTATAGAATATTAGAATAAATAAAAATAACTAGAAACCACTTCCATGATTTAAGTATTAAGGACTTCAAAATATTGATCTACTTTAATTGACTAAATTATTTGAACAAAGTTCTCATAGAATCCTGTCTCAAGTTATGTTTGCTATATGATGAAATTTTTCTTCAATGGCTTTACTAGTATAAAGTGGTGGGTGGAATGCTCACCGTTTTACTTTGAAAAAAAAAATCTTTCCATGCTTTATTCTATCATTATTTTAAATAATTTATGTATAGTTTCTTCATGCTATGGCTATCATGATATGCTAATTTAAAAATATAACTGTAAATATTTTCATAAACATAAGAAAAAAAATGTTGCCTAAATAAATAAGCTAATATGCAATTTAGTGCATATCCTTCTGATTTTTAAAAAATAATTCTTAGGCAAAGGGAGCCTAAATCTACGATTACGTTTTTCCAAACCTTATTCGATGGCATAACCATCAGTCAAAAGTTATTTATCATCTTGTACATTATCTTTGATGACAAACTATGATGCTGCTTTAACTAAACCATTGAACTTTATTTTAATAATAACTTGTGGACCCCTAGGGGATGGAATTTAGCCCAAGTGTAGGTAAGTATTTATGCCTGACCCAAAGGGAACGGAAATCTTCTGTAGTAGATACAAGCTTTGTGTCTAAATAGCCGGTATATATCCTATGCAAGATAGAAACAGCTATTCATCATCCCCATTTCATCCTCTGTTATAGTATCTAATAAATTCTTCTCTATTTCTCAAATATATCACAACCATGGCAATCCATACTTTTTTTTTTTTTTTTTTGAGAAAAAGAGCCTTCAACGCCTTCAAGTTAAGTCTTTATACGATAACTCTAGAGTTGAAATTATTTATAACACTACGGACAAAGTGCAAAAAGCATCATAGGATTTGCTTTGAAAAATAAATAAATAAATAAAAAGTGTTAATGATTAAGCACGATTCTCTACTCTCCTTTTTGTATGGAAGAAAGCAAATAAAGTATCAGCAAAAATCTTATGGTACATGTAGTAAAAACTGTATCGTGCATGATGATTAATGTGCAGTGTATATTAAAAAAAATTATTTTTGATGCGCTCATGTACTGTATACTAATTATCACGTGCAATGCGCTTATTTTGCACCATATGCAATGTAATAAGACTTTTTCAAAGCATCAAGGTGGGAATGCTCCGACCCAAAAAGGAGAATGCAAAACAAACGTAGAATTTCTCTGGGTCTACATAGTGGAGTTGGTATCAGAAAGATAGGATTTTATCTTTTTCTTTTGATGCATCTTTCTTCTGATTTTTGGGGCTGTACTCACATAAGAATTGTGTGACGGCTCAAAAAATAAAAAAAAAAAAATCTTTCCCGCAACCGTAATCAGAAAGCAACGAACGACAGGCGCCCATCAGCAACGAAACGGAAAGGAATAATTCTCAATTGACTTCAAAGAAACACTCAAGCGGAATAGAAAACTAAACCAGTAGTAGAATTTTAAAACGAAACAAAGTAAAGGGGTAGAATTTTAACCCCACGATCCATTGTTCATCCTCTGGATGGCCTTAAAGACAAGGTGGTGGAATTTTGTATTCAGTCCTTAGACTTGGATGAAGGACTCGAATCCTCGTCTAGATGATTGTTAGAAAGATCTAACTCACTCAACATAATTTTTCCCCAAGGAACGGCATTCCAAAGGTGGGGAACTTCTGTTTCTGATGGGGATAAGTTTAAAGTAACTAGGATGATGACACATGCCAAAAATAATTAAACCAAAAAATTAAAATTCACGAGTTAAATTCTGATTGGTTGATATTAAGTGGTTCAGATTACATCAGAAGTCTGATACGTGTTTAACTCACGCTTAAATAGGGGATTAAAGCCTCATTTGAAGATCACATAAGGCTCATTCTCACTTCTATTTATTTTATTTTTTTCATTTATATTTTTTTGGTTTTCAGCTGACTGTTAAAGGGTTTTCTCGGAGGAAATTCCAAGGCCTCAACAGCTGCTTCTTATATGCTTTTCTTCTTGCTTTTCGTTTGAGTTCGTTTGGGAGTCGATTTAGCATTAAGAGGCCCATGTTAGATGTTCTAGTATCACCAAATTAGGCAGCCTCTATTTTTGGAGCTTAAAATTACACATCTATAACCTGAGGGAAATTGACGTCTTTTAATAATTATTCACGGCAGCAAAGACGAGTTTACTCCATGGTGCCAGGTCCCTATGATGACAGAATGTTTGATGCTTAAGCTTGTTGCATCCTTCAGGAAAAAAAAGGCCTGCTTTGTAAAGCATGGTGGATTAAACTAACAAAATTGATTTGATAAAAACTCTTCATTTTGCTTTTTCTTCTTTAGGATATGGTTTCCTTAGGCAATGAGAGCTGATGATTGATTATAATGTGGTAAGCATCGAAAAATTTGCTTTTTCACCAGAAACTCCTAGAAATGAAATATCCAACATACTATGATTTTATTGATGTTATGCCCTATTGTCC
>UESW01005108.1:424372-463140 GCA_900491605.1 Calamus simplicifolius
TCTCTTACAATCTTGGGGCGCAAGAAACCAAGGAAAATCCTAGTTGCTAATCAATCTGGGAAGATTACCAAGATCAAGATCCAAAATTCTGCTGCAGAAATTTCAGCAGGGATATCATCTCGCTTCCGCATCTCCACACGACTTGGGGCTGGTCGAATGCGTGCTATGCTCCAAGGTTAGAAAGAGGACGATCCACTCTTCATTTGGTATCAGAGCCTCGGTGATTTGGTGGAGAAAAGATTGGATCTTGGGCGTTTCTTGGTAAGATATCAAACCAGAAATTTCTGCAGCAAGTTTAATTTTCTGTTTTTGTTGTGTGCATTGTTTCTTGGTTGGATATGGCATCTAGTAGCTTTAAATTCGATTTTGAAAAGTATGATGGCAAGGGAAACTTCACCCTATGGCAGCAAAGGGTGAAGGATTTATTGGTACAGCAAAGGATTTATAAGGTCTTGGTGAAACAAAGACCGGATAATGTAAGTCGTGAGGATTGGGAGGAGTTAGAGGAGATTGCATTTAGCACAATCAGGATGTGCTTGGCTGATCAAGTCTTGCCGGAGATTTGCACGCAGACCACGGCAAGGGGGCTCTGGGAAACTTTAGAGAACACTTACATGGGAAAGAGCATGACAAACAAGTTGTGGTTGAAGAAACAGTTGTACAGCTTGAGAATGCCTGAGGGAGGAGATCTTGTGGCCCATATTCAGAAATTCAATCAAGTGTGCTCAGAGGTGATGAGCCTTGATGTGAAGATTGATGAAGAAGACAAGACCCTCATCTTGTTGTGTTCGCTACCCAGTTCCTATGATGGTCTGATTACAACCTTGGTGTATGGGAAGGAGACCCTGAATTATGAAGAGGTTGTGGGGGTGCTGAGATCAAACCAGCAAAGAGAAAAGATTCGCATGGGAAACTCTAACACAGAGGTACTTGCTGTGAATGAGAGGCAAGGAAGACCCTGGGAAAAGGTTAGAGGCAAGTCCAAAGGCAGATCTAAGTCTCGGGGCAAGCAGAAAGCATGGAAGTGTTACAAGTGTCATCAGATTGGTCACCTGAAGAGAAATTGCCCACTTCTGAAGAATGAGAAGGGGAAGGGCATTTCCAAGGGAGGTTCAGCCAGCAATGGTGGTGCAAATTCATCTGAAGACAGTGAAGATGATGTACTGGTAGTTTCAGATGGGACCAAGAAGTGTGATAGTTGTTGGACACTTGACTCAGCATGTTCTCACCATTATACTTCGCATAGGGAGTGGTTTGCAACTTATGAAGAATCTGATGGAGGGAGTGTATGCCTTGGTGATAATCATCCTTGTAAGGTTGCTGGAGTTGGAAGCATAAGGGTGAGGATGTATGATGGGGTTATAAGGACTTTAACCAATGTCAAACATGTCCCGGAGTTGAAGAAGAATCTAATTTCTTTGGGCTACCTGGAGAAGCATGGGTATGCTTTTGGAAGCCAGCCGGGGAGTGGATGTTTGAGGATAACCAAGGGTGCATTAGTGGTGATGAAAGGGAGAAGGTTGGAAAATAATCTCTATCAGATGGAAGGCTCAGTGGCCATAGATGGTGCAGAGGTGCTAGCAGCGGCACAGGAGGAACAGTTGGTCTATAAACTGTGGCACTATCGAATGGGACACATGAGTGATAAAGGGCTTATAGAACTCAGCAAAAGAGGTCTGATTCCATCACTTAAGAAGGAGGACAATGACATCTGTGAGCCCTGTATTTATGGCAAACAACATAGGGTGAGATTTGCCAGCAGTTCCAAGCAGAGTGAAGGTATTCTGGAACTAGTTCACTCAGATGTATGGGGACCGGCCCCTGTGTCAGCCAGAGGTGGGGCTAAGTATTTTTTAACTTTCATTGATGACTACTCCAGGAAGGTATGGGTATATCTGATAAGAGAAAAATCAGAGGTATTTGCCCGGTTTAAAGCTTGGAGAGTTGGTGTTGAAAAGGAGACAGGAAAACCAGTGAAGTGTTTGAGATCTGACAATGGAGGGGAGTATACAAGCAATGAATTCAGAAGCTACTGTGAGGAAAATGGGATCCAACGCCATTACACAGTAAGGATGACTCCCCAGCAGAATGGTGTGGCAGAGAGGATGAATCGTACATTGACAGAGAAGGCTAGGTGTTTGAGGCTGCAGGCATCACTGCCCAAGGTCTTTTGGGGTGATGCAATTATGTTCTCTGGTTTTCTTGTTAACAGGTCCCCTAATAGAAAACTTGATGGAGGCATTCCAGAGGAGATCTGGAGTGGGAAGAAGGTGGAGCTTGGACACCTAAGGATTTTTGGTTGCCCAGCCTATGCACATGTGGAGGCAACTGAAAGGAGCAAGCTGGACCCAAAATCACAAAGGCTGATCTTCATCGGGTATCCACAGGGAGTTAAAGGCTATTTGCTATGGAGTTCAGATTCACAGAAGTGTATCATCAGTAGAGACATTATTTTTGATGAGAAGAGCATCTTGAAGAGGTCAGAGATTGCAGATGGAGCTGAAAAGGCTGAACAGGACAGCAGTGGACAGCATTGGCTGACAGGTGATGTACCTTCTACTTCTACTTCAAAACATGCTTCTTTGAGGTGGAGTTTGGTATGAATGTTCCAATACATGTAAAGGATCAGCCAGAAGAGCCATCAATCCAAAAGGAGGTGCAGGTGGAGTCACACACTTCAGCTTTGAGAGATGATCAAAGGGGTGTGGCACTACACAAGGCAAAGCGTACCATCATCAAACCTGCTCGGTATCGCATTGATGACATGATTTCCTATGCTCTAATCACTGCAAATGAAGATCCAGAGACCTTCCAAGAAGCCATGGAAAGTTCAGAAAGAGACTCATGGATGCAGGCCATGATGGAGGAGATGGAGTCCCTGGAAAAGAACAAGACATGGCAGCTAGTGGATCTACCTAGAGATGCTCGGGCCATTGGTTCAAAATGGGTGTTCACAAAGAAGGAGGCACCTTCAGAGCAAGGTGGAGTCAGATACAAAGCAAGGCTTGTTGCTAAGGGGTTCTCACAGAGAGAGGGAGTGGACTACACAGAGGTATTCTCTCCAGTGGTACGTCATGCTTCAATTCGTGTGTTGTTATCTCTCGTAGCACAACATGGTATGGAGTTGCAGCAGATGGACGTGAAGACGGCTTTCTTACATGGGAGTCTAGAGGAGAGGATATACATGAAGCAACCAGAGGGTTTCAAGGAATCTGGATTGGAAGAAAAAGTGTGTCTACTAAAGAAATCGCTCTATGGTTTGAAGCAGTCACCCCGTCAGTGGTACAAAAGGTTTGACACTTTTATTTTGGGCCTTGGATTTTCTAGATGTGAACATGATACTTGTGTCTATGTGAAAGATGTGGATGAGGATGATGCACTGTATCTCCTTCTGTATGTGGATGATATGCTCATTGCCAGCAGGAGTGTTGAAGCAGTGAATGGACTGAAATATGCATTATCAACAGAATTTGAAATGAAGGATTTGGGGTCAGCTAGGAAGATACTTGGGATGGAAATTTACAGAGATAGGACCAAGGGAATTCTACACTTGTCATTGGGTGGATATATTCACAAGGTGTTGGAGAGGTTTGGGATGGATAAGGCCAAACCAGTTGGAACACCTTTGGCTAGTCACATGTCTCTTTCTAAGTTACAGAACCCCCAGACAGATGAAGAGAAAGAGTACATGGAGAGAGTTCCATATGCCAGTGCCGTGGGCAGCATTATGTATGCTATGGTGTGTTGCAGGCCTGACATAGCATATGCAGTGAGCCAGGTGAGCAGATTCATGGCGAACCCAGGGAAGGAGCACTGGAAGGCACTCAAGTGGATTTTGAGGTACCTTCAGGGAACTCGTGGACTTGGTCTAATTTTTGGGCAGCAAGATGGATCTAAGGAGAAATCTAATATCCCAAGTAAGTCATTAGGTCCATTGGAAGGATTTGTGGATGCAAATTTTGCAGGTGATCTGGATACAAGAAGGTCTACCACAGGGTATGTGTTCAGCATGTATGGTGGATTAATTTCTTGGAGATCAACCCTTCAACCTATTACAGCTTTGTCTACAACAGAAGCTGAGTATATAGGGATTACAGAGGCTGCCAAGGAGGCTCTTTGGTTGAAGAGACTCATCATGGAAATGGGGGTGAAGCAGGGTACAGTATTGTTACACAGTGATAGTCAGAGTGCCCTGCAGTTGGCTCAGAACCCAATCTATCATGCACGCACAAAGCATATAGATGTGAGGTATCACAGGATCAGAGAATTGGTGGAAGAAGGTGAAGTGGAGCTGGTAAAAGTTCATACAAAGAAGAACCAGGCAGATGCACTTACGAAGACTCTTCCACGGGATAGCTTTCTCTCATGTGTGACACTGATGGGTCTGAGGGAATGTGCAGATTTTTCAGCAGCTTTGAAGCACCAAGGTGGAGATTGTAGAGCCTGGTGTGGTACTCCAAAGCTTAAATCCTAGGGTGGAGGTTTGTAGGCTCCACAGGGTTAAGGCCCAGGTTGTTGGGTCTTGAGGGGGCTAGTCTATCATTGGGCCCAAGGGTGGGCCCAAGGTGTGGTTGGTCCAAGGGAGTTTTTTAGGGTTTATTATCCATATAATAAGGCACCGGTTCATGTGTGGTGCTGGTTTTATTTTGGTGGCCGTCATGGGGACGGGTTATATATAGTCATGTAACGATGATGATTATAGATGAATGAAAGAAACCCTTTTCTCCCTAGAATAAGCTATCCCTTCTCTTTCCTCCTCTCTTTCTCACATATAGATGCCCTAGGTTTCTAGGGTTTTATTGCTGCCATCTCTGCCTAGCCATCTTCTTGGAGCCGCCTCTCTCAAGAAGGAGAAGGAAGAAACCCTAGCAGTACCTTCTCTTGGGCAGCGTCTCTTGATTTCTGGATCAGATCTGAAGGTTCACGTGAGGAAGAAGAGAGGCCACGACCCTCTCTTACAATCTTGGGGCGCAAGAAACCAAGGAAAATCCTAGTTGCTAATCAATCTGGGAAGATTACCAAGATCAAGATCCAAAATTCTGCTGCAGAAATTTCAGCAGGGATATCATCTCGCTTCCGCATCTCCACACGACTTGGGGCTGGTCGAATGCGTGCTATGCTCCAAGGTTAGAAAGAGGACGATCCACTCTTCACTTGAGACATTTGAATTATTTAGATTTGAGCATGAACAATTTTGGTCTTGCCCCAATACCCCGCTTCATTGGATCTCTTGCCAAATTAGAGTATCTAAACCTCTCTTATGCTGAATTTGGTGGAACCATCCCTCACCACCTCGGAACCTCTCAAGCTTGGTCTACCTTGATATCTCTGGTTCTTCTTTGGATGTGGATGACCTTGGCTGGTTATCTCAGATCCATTTCTTGCAGCATCTTGAAATGAGTCAGGTCAACCTCTCAAAAGCATCCAATTGGTTTCATGTAATCAATATGCTCCCTTCTCTCTCTGTCCTGCGTCTGTCTGGGGCCTCTCTCTTTCGCCTTCCCTCTATACTATCCCATGTTAACTTCACTTCTCTTACTGCACTTGATCTTTCTGAGACTATCTTTGCAACAAGCATACCCGGTTGGCTCTTAACCTTAGCAGCCTTGAACATCTCGATCTTCGGGTCAACTTTTTCCAATATGGTAGTATACCGCTTGCGATTGGGAATCTCAAGAAGCTTCAAGTCTTAGATCTCTCACAGAATAGTTTCAATGGAGACATCCCAGAAATAGTGTATAGTCTCAAGCGCTTGCGGTCCATAGATATATCATTCAACAGCATCATTGGGAGTATATCGGAAGCTGTGGAAAATCTCAAAAGCTTGGAGTACTTAGATTTCAGCACAAACCGTATCAGTGGTGAAATACCAAAGACCATTTTTAGTCTTCCAAAGTTGCAGTTTTTATCCTTGGGATCCAACAATATTGGTGGAGTGCTGCCAAGAACCGTTGGGAACCTCACATGCTTGCAATACTTCTCTGTATCTTTCAACAAAATCAAAGGAACGATGCCGAAAAGCATTGGAAACTTGCACAATTTACAGGAATTAGATTTATCCTCCAATCAAATTAGTGGAGAGATACCGGAAAGCATTGGAAACTTGCACAATTTACATGTATTAGATCTATCCTCCAATCAAATTAGTGGAGAGATACCGGGAACCATAGGGAATCTCCACGAGTTGAATAAGTTATGTTTATCAAACAATGCTATCAGTGGGCAAATACCAGAGACAGTAGGAAATCTTCATAACTTGGAGGCATTACAATTGGATCACAACAGTCTTAGTGGTCCTTTGCCCAATCAGATAGGAGAGCTACAAATTTTGCAACAGATTGATGTTAGTGTTAATTCCTTAGCAGGTGTACTGACTGAAGCCCATTTTGCCAACCTCACATCCTTAGACTTTTTGGATCTGTCTCATAATTCCTTAACTGTTAATGTGAGTCAAGGTTGGCATCCTCTATTTTCAGCATATGCATCATAATGAGGTCATGTTTACTTGGGCCCAAATTCCCTCTATGGCTTCGGAACCAAGCTGATTTGTATATGTTGGACCTATCTAGTACAAAAATATCAGACAGTTTCCCTGATTGGCTTTGTGAGGCAAATTATCTGCAAATGCTCAACCTTGCTGACAATGATTTAACAGGAGTTCTCCCTGACTGTTGGGATTCATTTAATTTGATGGTCATTGATTTCTCATACAACAAATTATCAGGAGGCATTCCTAGCTCAATGGGATCTCTCAGTCAACTGGAATCATTGCATTTGGAAAACAACAGCCTCTCCGATGAGATTCCTTTGTCTTTAAAAAATTGCACACTATTGATTACCATAGACCTTGGCAATAATGAGCTATCTGGCAGTATACCTCAATGGATTGGAGAAAGCCTATCATCATTGAAAGTTCTCCGTCTCCGATCAAATATGTTCGATGGTGATATTCCTATGCAACTTTCACTTCTTGCTTCTCTTCAAGTGTTGGATCTTGCTAACAACAATCTTTCAGGAAGTTTGCCACCATCACTTGGCAATTTAAGCGCCATGACCGTGATACAAAATGGGAGCAAATCTTTCTTCCTCAAGTCCTCTATTACACCGAGAATCTCCTGATAAGCACGAAAGATTCGGAACTTACATTCACTAGTGTGCTCTCGCTTATGATAGGCATCGACCTTTCGGACAACAATATTTCTGAAGAGATCCCTAAAGAGTTTGCAAACCTTCATGGGCTTTGTTTCTTGAAACTTATCAGGAAATTATTTAACAGGAAGGATTCCAAATAATATTGGTGCTTTGGAGCAGTTGGAGTCACTAGATTTGTCGATGAACAACCTATCTGGCACAATTCCTACAAGTATCGCTGCCTTGGATTTTTTGAGCCACTTCAACTTGTCCCACAACAATCTATCAGGAAGGATTCCATTCGGCAACCAACTTCAAACCTTGACTGATCCATCCATCTACAGTGGCAATAAGTATCTTTGTGGACAGCCAATAGGAAAGTGTCCTAGTGATGAACCTACTGAAGGTCCAACAATTCATGAAGGAGAAGAATCAGAAGAAAATCCAAATGATTCAGAAATGATATGGGGTTATGTTAGCTTTGCTCCAGGATTGTTGGTCGGCTTTTGGGGTTTTCTTAGCGCGATGATGATCAAAAGGAGCACAAGATTTGCTTATATCCAATTCATTGATAAGATATGTGATTGGATTTACATGGCTGTGGCGTTAATTTTTGCTAGGCCAAAGTCCAAGGGAAACCAAAGACGCATGTAAGCACTTGCAAGGTTGTAATGCTCTCCCTTATCTATGGAATATTAGAATAAATAAAAATAACTAGAAACCACTTCCATGATTTAAGTATTAAGGACTTCAAAATATTGATCTACTTTAATTGACTGAATTATTTAAGCAAAGTTCTCATAGAATCCTGTCTCAAGTTATGTTTGCTATATGATGAAATTTTTCTTCAATGCCTTTACTAGTATATAAGTGGTGGGTGGAATGCTCACTGTTTTACTTTGGAAAAAAAAAAAACCTTTCTATGCTTTATTTTATCATTATTTTTAAATAATTTATGTACAGTTTCTTCATGCTATGGCTATCATGACATGCTAATTTAAAATATAACTGTAAATATTTTCGTAAACATAAGGAAAAAAAATGTTGCCTAAATAAATAAGCTAATATGCAATTTAGTGCATATCCTTCTTGTTTTTAAAAAATAATTCTTAGGCAAAGGAAGCCTAAATCTACGGTTACATTTTCCCAAACCTCACTCAACGGCATCAACCATCAGTCAAAAGTTGTTTATCACCTTGTACATTATCTTTGACGACAAACCATGATGCTGCTTTAACTAAACCGTTGAACTTTATTTTAATGATAACTTGTGGACTGGGGTAGGGGATGGAATTTAGCCTAAGTGTAGGGAAAGTCTTTATGCCTGACCCAAAGGGAACGGGAATCTTCTGTAGTAGATACAAGCTTCTGTCTAAATAGCCGGTATATATCCTATGCAAGATAGAAACAACTATTCATCATCCCCATTTCATCCTCTGTTATAGTATCTAATAAATTCTTCTCTATTTCTCAAATATATCACAACCATGGTGATGCCTAAAGTTTCCATCATATTTTATTGTACAAATCTTGTACGTCAGAGTATTTGTATTCAACTCAATCTTGTCCATTGGAGCATAGCTAGGTTGGAATTTAGGACTTATTTGATATAATTGTTCAGATGAGTTGAGAGTTGTTTGGCAACCTCTAAGGATGATAATGGGGATAGAGAATCTTGATGCCCATGCGGAATCATATTAACGGAAATGGATTTGGAGGAATTAAATGGGAATGGAGGTAGGAAATTTTTTTTAAAAGCTATCGGATTGGGTTTGGGTTTGAGTTTGGAAATGGGAGCTTTTAGAACAGACGTAGAATTTTTTTAGGCCAAGGAAATCCTACCCTCAACCCACGGCCAGAATGTAATTGTCAGCAGCTCAAACGACGACAGACAACCATCAGCATTGAGACGGAAGGGAGAATTTTAAAACTAAACAGAGGATTAGAGCCTCATTTGAAGATCACATAGGGCTCATTGTCGCTTCTATTTATTTTATTTATATCTTTTTGGTTTTCATATGATGTTAGGGGGTTTTCTTGAAGGAAATTCCGAGGTCTCAGATTACGTTAGGCTGAGGTTTTTATTAGAAATGATATCTTATGCTGAAACTATGATCTGTCAAATACTTTCCAACAAATTTCATCCGCTGGTACAAAAGGTGAAAGAGCATCAACCATTCCTTATATGCTTTTCTTCTTGCCCTGTTTGGAGTTCGTAGGGAGTCCAATTTAGCATTAACGGGCCCATGTTAGAAATTCTATTATCACCAAATTAGGCAGCATCTATTTTTGGAGCTTAAAATTACACATCTGTGACCTGAGGGAAACTGACATATTTTAATAATATTCATGGCAGCAAAGACGAGTTTGATCCCTGGTGCCAGGTCCATCTCATATGATGACTGAATTTGGCATTTCATCAAAATCCCTGGTGCCTGGTCCATCTAAATTTGGCTTAACATCAAAATCCTCGGTCTGTAAAAAATATATGATAAATTGTTACAAGCTAACAACTTAGTATGAATTCTTATATATATATATATATGTGTGTGTGTGTGTGTGTGTGTGTGGTGAAAATAAAATAATTATAGAATATAAAGATAATATAACTAACAAAATAATTAACTTAATCTGCAATTATCATGCCATAAAGCAATACATCAAATAAAAGAAAATATGTTATTGGTTTTTACCTTTACGTCATTGGACTACATCATCTCAATTATCAACCAATTTATGTCGATTGTTATAAACCAAGTCCAACCCCCATCCAAGCCGGTAGTGAACTGGTTAATTTGATCAAAGTAAGATTGGGTCATGGCTTAAGTTAATTTAATTAAGATCCACTTAGACTAATTTCACTCTAATTGAAACTTTAGATCCTCTAATTAAGGCTGTAATCCATACTTAAATTAGATCTGCAATAGCTTAATTAGGTCAATTAGGGCTTCATTAGATCACTAATCCTCTTAATTAGGGTTTAATTTGATTAATTACAGTTTAAATGGGCCACCTTAGGTGTAATTGGGCTTGAGCCCACATTAATTAGACACATTTTAGCATTCTGGTTCACTAATTTGAGTCTAATAATTCAAGTTATGGTTCACTAATTAGCCTTAATTTAGGTTCTGGTTCGGTGGAATTAATGGGTCCAGGCCTAATTCTAGTCCATCAAGTTAAGCCTCATTTAGGCTCTGGTTCAGGTTTTGGTTTGCTGAAGTCAAAATGGTTCATGCATAGTTTAGAAAGATCAGCTGCTACTTTCCTTCCCCGTCATCGGAGAGATTCCCAAGATGGCAGCATCATCCGAGTGATTCCCAAATTAAAACCCCCATTCCCCTTCCTTCGCTCTCGATCGTTCGACCAACAATATGGCCACCGCAAGCAGGCAGGGGGAGATGGGAGCCGGAGAGAAACGCGAGGCGGAGGAGGACAGCAGGCACCCGGCCGCTGTAGCGGCGGAGAGGAGGCGATGTCGATAGAGAGGGAGTTCGACGGGAAGCGGGTGCCGACGTGGGGCCGGGGAGCATCTAACGGTGCGGGCCTTCGTGGTGAGCGGACATCCAAACCTGCTTGTTGCCGGGGAGCATCTAACGATACGTTGGGTTCGGATGTTTAGGATGGCTCATTGAGCAATTGTTGAATGGCTGATTAATCTCCTGCTTTTTTTATTACAGGGAAAAGTAGCCATGATTGATGTACGATAGCTTGATAGAGATGCAAACATCTCATTACCTCGTGTGGTCCAATATCTAGGTTGGTGGCACCAGAAAGAAGGGAAGGGTTCCATAGGACCAGGGCAGGTGGTGTGTCCTGGGCTCAATGGTCAAGCAATTGTCACAGGATTATGTATTGGATCAGGTTGGGGACAAGCATGACTGAAACTTATTTACTGTAGTATCTTTTGATAAATATTGGATTGGGTAGCATGCTCTTTAAATCCATGTTCCAGAGTGCTCTGTTTAAACTTTTCTTTTTTTTTTTTGGCTGAAATCTAAATTTTTGGCTTGATCTGACACTGGTATTTAGGGGTCAGCTAGCCTCAATTCAATCCATTCAATTAAATTAATGATGAATATAATTATTTATAATTTGAATATCGATATAGTCTCGAATAAAGCAGAGTAGAAAAAATAGATTCATATAACCAACCTCATGTAGTTGGGAAAAGGCTTAGATGAGTTGAGTTGAGCTGAGATTGGATTTTCTTCTAAAAACTAATTTAATAGAAGACAAGTCAGCTGGCTTCATTGAAGTTTTTGATTCATTTTGGTTTAATCTACTCCATTAGCAGCATGATACGTACTGGTATTAGATAATGTTTTAGATAAGCTTGGCTTGATCCAGCCTATCATCTCCACTGGTAAAAAATAAGTCATTCAACTTCGTACAGTATCACGAAACTAGATCATTACAGTTGTCATGTTATTGCAGTGGTTTGATCCGGATCATTACTTTGGTAGCAAAAGTGAGGTAAGTCGTTCTCTTCTTGATTTATGTGTAGTTTTCTTCATGTTGTGTTTATCATGATCTGCTAATTTGAAAATATAAATGTAAATATTTTTGTAAACATAAGAAAAAGAAATGCTACCTAAATAAATAGGCTAATATGCAATTTAGTGCATATCCTTGTTGTTTTTAAAAAATAATTCTTAGGCATAAGAAGTCTTAACCCACAATTTAATTTTGTTCAAACCTCACTGTCACCGTATCAACCATCGGTCAAAGTTGTTTACCAGCTTGCAGTTTATTATGAACGACAAACCATGATGCTGTTTTAATTAACTAATTCCATCAAACTTTGTTTTAATGACTGCTTGTGGATTAAGATAGAGGATGGAATTTAGCCTAGGCATGGGGAAAGTATTTATGCATGACCCAAAGGGAACAAAAATCTTCTATAGTAGGTACAAAGCTTTGCATCGTAAAATATTATAAACGGCCACCATATATCCTATATAAGATAGAACAGCTATTCATTATCCCTATACCATCCTTTGTAATAACATCTAATAAATTCTTCACTATTTCTCAAATATATCACAATGATGACAATGCCTAAATTTTCATCGTATCTTCCTGGACAAATTTTGTACTACAGAGTATTTGTACTCAACTCAATCTTATGCATTGAAGCATGGGTTGAAATTTAGGACTTATTTATATAGCTCTTGAGGTGAGCTGATAGTTGTTTGGCAAACCTCTAAGGATGGCAATGAGGAACGGCAAGCTCGATCCCTATGAGGAACCGCATTGACGGAGATAGAATTGGAGGGATTAAATGGCAATGAGAATAAAAAAAAAAACAATTGAAAAAGCCATTTGGTTTTAGGTTCAGAGATAGGCAGGGATTGAGGTCTTTATTTCTAATCCCATTCTCGAACCCAAAATCTGATTATTTTTTTATAAAATAAAATTACTTGTATATTCATTGTTTTTTTTAAATATATCTCAAAACCTTCCTGCTTATATTTTAACTTTGTTTAGTTATAAATTTAAAATATTTACTATTCTAATACCATTGCTTTGTCCTAAATTTTTTTTAAGAAATGAGTTTTCTACTGTACCTAATTATCAAATAGTTTTAGTTTTAAAATATAAATAATTAAAAACTAAACTATTGGTTAGTCTTTCATATTTTGCTAAAATGGATAATTCTATTGTATACTTCATCAATATATCATATTAATAGATATAATTCATCAATTTATATTATTTTTTTAATTTGAAAAGTTTTTTAATAAAATAATTAGAGGGATTGAGAATTTTCTATAACGAGACGACTGGAAATAGGATGACGATGAGAAATATCGTTTGTGCTAAATCCATCCATTACCATCTCTAGTAACATCTTTGGAAATCGGTCACCCATACTCTTTATTATTATTATTATTATTATTATTATTATTATTATTATTATTATTATTATTATATTTGAAAACAGAGCCTCCAACGCCCTCTAAGCCTTTTAAGTTCTCAAACAATATATTTGGAGTTTGAATTATCCATGACACTATCAACAAGTGCGAAAAGCATTATAGCTAGGATTTGCTTCGAAAAAAAAATAAAAAATAAAAGCGTTAATGACGGAGCGGGATTCTCTCCCCCTTCGTATGGAACAATGCATATCAATCGCCGACCATGACCCAAGAAGAAGAATTTAAGGAAAAGTCTTTGCGCATCGCCTTTGATGTATCGTAGACGTATATCAGTTGCATTCATTGATCGTGCACCCGTGCGGATACGCATGCGAACCATTGGCTTATGATACGCATGCCCATACAAGCGCTTAGCTAATGACTACATTCGATGTATGCCTACATACATCGAAAGCAATGCACAAAAACGTTTCAGAGAATTTCTTTGGGTCAAGTAACCTTACTCGCAAGCCACAGCCAGAAAGTAATTGCCAGCAGCTCAAACAATAGCATTAGCTATGAGACGGAAGGAAGACATGCATTCTCAAATGACTTCAAAACAACACTCACCGGAAGAGAAAACTAAACCAGTAGTAGATTTTAAAACTAAACAAAAGTAAACTAGTGTAGAATTTTAACCCCACGATCCATTGTTCATCCTCCGAATGGTGTTAAATTGGAAAACGTACGGCCTATTTTTTTTTTATTTTCTATCTCGTTTTTACGGAGTTAGAAAAAATGGTGGAATTTCGTATTCAGTCATGAGACTTGGATGAAGGACTAGAATACTCCTCTAGATGATTATTAGAAAGATCTAATTTAGTCCAAATAATTTTCCCAAGTTAAAGGCATTCCAAAGGTGGGGAACAGAGAGACCGTAGTAAGCTTTAAAGTTCGTGCGCATATGTGCTCTGGAGCTGTTCTGGGTTGGTCTTTAAGATTCGTGTTCTCGGCAGTTGCCTACTTGATCTCCAGCGAAGGGGGCCATTCCCGGTGCTCTTTCCTGTCCATATGAGATCTGCGTCCGCTTCCCCTGCTTTGATGGAAGCGGATGGTGTTTCTACTGCTCGTACGGCGGGGAACAAGGGGACTGCGTCTGGGTTCGAATGGATTTCATCTTTTTCGTCTCCGGCGAAGGTGATTGAACTGGAGGCTCGGTTTCCCGATGTGGTCCAGATACCTTCTACGGTGCTGGAAGCTTCAAGTGCTTGCTGGAAGGACAAATCGTTGCTTGCTCGAACATTTAACCGATGGGTTCCTCCTAAGGCATTTATCTGGGAGTTCAGGCGTGTAGGCGTTGCCGGCGACATCCACACGGTTTGTCTCGCCCACCGCTGTTATATATTCCGTTTTGAGGAAGCTTGTGCCAAGGAGATGGTGGCGGGGCGACAGTGGGTTGTCAATGGCCAGACTGTGGCACCAGAGGATTGGCGTCCGGACTTTATTCTGGCCATGGACTCTATCTCGTCGGCCCTTCTCTGGATGCGATTGCCTTCCCTACCAATGGAATACTGGACTGATGCAATCCTAGCTGCTATCCTGGAGCCGGCGGGACAGTTCGTATGCTCCGATCCTGCTACATGGGCGCTGACGAGGGGGGCGTTTGCTCGTACGTGTGTACGAATTGATCTCCGGCGACCTCTCCGGCCTGGTGTCCGAATTCAGGGGGTGGCTTCTCCATTCTGGCATCAGTTTCAATTCAAGCATCTAGTCGGAATATGCCCCTGCTATGGATCGCTTCACCTCTCGGGCCAATGTTCCCTGTCGTCTCCGTCACCTGAGTCAGAGAACTCCTCCACTGGCCCGCTGTTTGGCCCTTGGATGTCAGTCACCCGCCAACGGAAGCCCCCTGCTTCGGTTCGACAGAAGCCTTCGAAAGAGCCCAAGACTCCCCCTGTTGCAACGGATCCTCCAGCGTCTGTTGTGCTGCAGACTGAATCTGTTGGGTGGCAAGCTCCGGCAAAGCTGGCACGGCGGCGATCTTCGAAGGCTGGCACATCTCGAGATGGAGCTGGGGTGGCTCAGGTTCATCTCTCTGTAGGCTCAGCACGGGGTATTGGCTCGTCTGGGGGACTCCTAAGCAATGGGGCCGTGCCGCTTGATTCTCAGCGTGCCGGTTCAAGTGATGCACTGAGGCCTGAAGTTCAGTCTGAAGCTACTGAAAATCAGAGTTCAGACATTCAGTTGTTGGAACTAAAGAAGCCATTTGCCATTCTTGGTGAGGATAATGGGGATTGTAGGCCTTCATCTCGTTCGGATGCTAACCCGGGTCCTTCTAAGCGTGCTAGGCCCAAGAAATCTCTATCCCAGCGAGCTCCATCCAAAGGCGGGAGACGGAAAGGTAAAGGCTTAATCTCTACTTCTAAGGAGCCAAAGGAAAAGGTTATCTTTACTGATTCTATGAATATTAGTAAGGATCCTGGCTTTGTGGTTAGTAGCTCTAACAAGGCATGTGGTACTAAGGTGATTGACTGTGGTGCGGATACGGGTAAGTCATCTATGGGAGAGAATCGAAGCCATGACTCGGTCCTATCTTGCCTTAAATTGGCAATTAAGGATCAATCTATGGATCCTTCTCTTCATATTGATGCTCTTCGGGCTACGGACACTGTATCGGAGGCCGGCTCTCCGAAAGCTGTTAGTAGGCTGATAGTCTGCACTGTTCAACGGAAGGGGGTAGTACCAGGTATGCTGGGTTTTCTTCTGTTTTGACCATGGTGGAAGATGAGGGTGGGCTCCACCCTTCCCTCAGTTGATATGAAAATTCTCATTTGGAATGTTAGGGGAGCTCGAAAGCCTTCTTTTCGATCCTCCTTTGGAAGACTAGTGCAGATCCATTATTTTGACATATATATTCTATTGGAAACCCGGTTATCGGGAGACAGTTTGGCCCATTTTCGGAGACAGGCTGCCAAAACTTGGTCTTCTTATGCTATTGAGTCTGAAGGCCTATCTGGTGGGATTGATGCTTTTTGGCGTCACTCTGCAGTTACGGTGAGTGCTTTTCATCAGTGTAACCAGCAGATTGCTCTTCTTGTTTCGGAAGAGTCTTGTGACCCCTGGATTCTATTTGGAGTTTATGCTAGTACTGATTTCAAGGAACGGCGGATTCTGTGGTCCGAGAGTCTCTCTCTCATTGCTCAGGGTATTCCTTCTATGTTGGCTAGTGACTACAATTGTATTGCTGCTGCTAATGAAAAGAAAGGTGGGAAGCGGGTTACTAATTCACCTGATATTTCTGAGTTTAGATCCTTCATCTCCTCAGCTGGTCTTTTGTATTTGGGATTCTCGGATCACAATATACCTGGTGTAATAATCGTCAGGGTTCGGCTCGTGTTTGGAGAGATTGGATAGAGCCTTGGCCACTACTCAGTGGACCCAGATGTTTCCCTCTGCCACTATCACTCATCTGCCTCGGATTGCCTTTGATCACTGTCCCATTATGATATCCACTAACACTGATTATATCTAGCGGCGTCAGTTTAGATTTGAGCGGTTTTGGACGTCCTATCCCTCGGCTCGTTCTATAATTGCCCAGGTCTGGCACTTACCGATGAGAGGTAATGCTACTTATCGTATCTCCAATGGTTGGAGCTGGTTAGACGTCGTCTCTCTAGATGGAACAGAACTGAGATTGGGAATCTAGAGAGGAATATTGAGCAGGTGGAGGCTGACATTGCTATCATTCATGAGAGGGAGGATCGGGACGGTTGTCTCCTTGATTCGGATCTTTTTTCTCTCCGTTCTAAGCTTTCTCTTCACCATTCCCTTCTATTGCAGCAGGAGTCCTACTGGAGGCTGTGGTCCAGGGCTCAGTGGTTTCAGGAGGGGGACCGCAATACAAGATTTTTTCATCAGACTACCCTGAAACGGAGAGCGGCTAATAGGATCCGGCGGCTTGTTGATGAAGACAGAAATGTTCAGGAGGATTCTGTTCTTATTAGGGATCAGTTGTTTCAGTTCTTCCAATCTAGATGGACTGAGTCTTCTAGTGTAGGGGCACCTGTCTCTAGGGTTCCCTTTGATAAAAAGGTCTCGGCTATTCAGAATAACCTTCTGATCAGAACCATTATTGCTGAGGAGATCCGCAGGGCCTTATGGGAACTTGGGCCTGATAAGGTGCCTGGCCCGGATGGTTTTCTGCCTTTATTTTTTTGCCATTACTGGGATATCGTTGGACTGGAGGTCACTCAGGCTATTCAGTTTGCTTTTCTGTCCAAATCCATTCCTACTGACTGGAATCGAACTCTGGTCACTCTTGTGCCGAAGCAATCGGTTGCCTCCTCCCCTCATCACTTTCGGTCGATTAGTCTTTGCACCACCTTGTATAAGGTTTGTGCGTGGCTTTTAGTATCCCGATTGAGGATGGTGATTCCTAAGCTCATCTCTGCTGAACAGGGGGCGTTCATTAGAGGTCGAAGTATATTTGATAATGTCCTCATTGCGCAGGAGTTTATGTATGATCTTCAGAAAGCCCCGGCTAGGCAGAGTTTTATGGCTGTTAAGCTTGATATGGAACGTGCATATGATAGGCTGAGCAGGGTCTTTCTGCACCGAACTCTGCATGAATTTGGATTTCATGATCTGTTCATTGATTGGATTATGGCATGTATCCAGGAGCCGTCTTTCTCTATTATTGTTAATGGTATGCAGACCGCTTATTTCCATTCATCGGTGGGTCTGAGACAGGGCTCCCTTATCCCCATTTCTGTTTGTTCTAGCTGTGGACGACCTGTCTCGTGCTCTTCATCAGGCCCAGCAGGACTGTAGTATCGCCCCCTTTATGGCTACTTCTTCGGGGCCTTCAGTTTCCCATCTTCTCTTTGCAGATGACTGTATTCTGCTGGAACATGCCTCTCTTCAAAATGTTGCTGCTTATGCTTCTATTATTCAGTGCTACTGTCGTGCGTCTGGCCAGAAGGTCAATTTAGATAAGTCCACGATTTGTTTCAGTCCCAAGACTTCCAAGGTTTCTAGGGAAGGTATTCATCAAGCTCTGGGCAATTTTAAGAAGGCTGATGGGCTATCTTACTTGGGGATCCCTCTTTTGGGGAGACGTCCTCGTATTAGTGATTACGCTAATCTCGAGCGACGTATTCGTGATCGGTTGGATGGATGGCAGGTGACCGGGTTATCCATGATGGCGAGGGTTACTTTTATTCGCTCGGTCCTCTCGTCCCTCCCTCTATACATTCTTTCTAATGTAGCGGTCCCTATTACTTGTCTTCGAAGGATTGAGCGTTATTTTAGGGACTTTCTGTGGGCTTCTATGCAGGACGGTCACGGTATGCATCTTCTGGCTTGGGACCTGATCTGTATGCCACTGCATGAAGGCAGCCTTGGTATTCAGTCTTTGCTAGTGAGAAGAGAGGCCTTGTTGGCAAGGCATGCTTCGAGATTTATTCTCGATCCTCACTGCCTTTGGACTTCATTCATGAGAGCTAGGTATGGTGCTTGGTCTCTTTCTATGTACCCTCTTCTTACTCGTGGATGTTCTTTCTTATGGAAGGAGGTCTGTTGTTATGCGCCGACTATCCTGAACAATGTTTCTTGGATGATCGGTGACGACTCTTTGGCTGATGCTGTTCAGGATACTTGAATTTCGGACCTCCCCCTCTCTCGGTGGCCGTCTTTTATTAGTATGGATGTCCCACCTAGTATGCAGGTTCGGGAACTCATTACTCAGGCTCTCTCCTCTTGGGATCTCTCGTCGGTGACCAGGTTATTTGGGGATGAGCTTTCTCGGCGGATTCTGTCTATTCCTCTTATCCCTAGCCACACTCCTGATACGATGTCATGGCGGCGATCTTGTCTATCTAAGGCTCCCATCAAGGACCTTATTATGGAGTATAGACCCTAGCCCAAACTATTGAGGGATGCTGCTTGGATATGGAAGCTACCTATTCATCCCAGGGTGAAGTTATTTATCTGAAAGATCTTGTGGAATTGCCTCCCTTCATGCTCATTGCTTTCAAGGAGGGGCCTTCCACTTGAGGAGATCTGTCTATTCTCTCCCCTTTCCCCTTCGTATGGAACCAAGCATATGAATCGTCGAGGTGGGAATGCCATGACCCAAGAAGGAGAATTCATAAGAAAGAAAAGTCTTCGTGCACCGCCTTTGGTGTACTGGAGGCGCGCATTAGTTGTGCCCATTGGCCGCGCGCCCATGCGGGCACGCGTGCGGAGCGTGCCACAGCTCATTGTGCTATGGCATGCATGCCTACACAAGCGCGTAGCTAATGGCCTCACTTAGTGCACGCCTTCGTGCACCGAAGGCGGTGCACAAAGATGTTTCTTTCATAAGAGATAGAGAATTTCTTTGGGTCAAGGAAACCTTACTCGCAAGCCACAGCCAGAAAGTAATTGCCAGCAGCTCAAACATAGCATTAGCTATGAGACGGAAGGAAGACATGCATTCTCAAATGACTTCAAAGCAACGCTCAACCGGAATGGAAAACTAAACCAGTAGTAGAATTTTAAAACTAAACAAATGTAAACTAGTGTAGAATTTAGCCCCACGATCCATTGTTCATCCTCCGAATGGTGTTAAAATTGGAAAACGTACGGCCCTTTTTTTTTTTCTTTTCTGTCTGTTTTTACGGAGTTGGAAAAAATGGTGGAATTTCGTATTCAGTCATGAGACTTGGATGAAGGACTAGAATACTCCTCTAGATGATTATTAGAAAGATCTAATTTAGTCCAAATAATTTTCCCAAGTTAAAGGCATTCCAAAGGTGGGGAACATCTGTTTGTGATGAGGATAGGTTTAATAATTAAGTAAATATGACGATGACATACATTAGAAACAATTAAATAAAAAAAATTAAAATTTATGAGTTAAATTCTGATTGATTGGTATTAAGTGGTTCGGATTACTTTAACTACTCCAAGAATTGATTTAACCTACCAAAATCAACAAGTATTTTGGGCCACTTGTTATCAAGAAGTCCGGCCCGTGTTTGACTCATGACCATAAATAGAACATTAAAGCCTCATTTAAAGATCACATAAAGCTCATTGTAGCTTCTATTATTTATTTTTTCATTTATATTTTTTTGGTTTTCATCTGATCGGCAGAGGGTGTTTTTAGAGGAAATTCTGAGGCCTCAAATTCTTTCTAACAAATCTTACCCGTTGGTGTATGCTTTTCTTAATTTGGAGTTCGTTGGGAGTCAATTTAGCATAAACGGGCCTTGTTAGAAATTCTAGTATCACCAAATTCGGCAGCATCTATTTTTGGAGCTTAAAATTACACATCTATAATCTGAGGGAATTGAAACTGACATCTTTAATAATATTCATGGCAACAACTAGAGGATTTCTAATGATAAAGTTTATGATGATAGAATTTTTGAAGCTTAAGCTTGTTGCCATCCTTCAGGGAAACAAGCATGCTTATGTAAAGCATGATGGATTAAAATAAATAAACTGATTGATATAACTCTTCTTTTTTTTTTTTTCTTCCTTAGGATATGGTTCCTTAGACCAATGAGAGCTGGCGATTGGTTATTATGTGTGTAAGCATAAAAAATTGTCCTTTCACCTGCAACTCCTAAAAATGGTTTATTATGTCTAGCCTGGGGAGATTCACGGCTGATCAGCTACATATCTTTAAAAGTGAAACCATAAAATCATGTAAAAGTGAAATTTGCATCCTTCCTTTTTTTTTTTTTTAAATAAAAAATAAAAAGATAAAATGGTAGTCAATCCACAAGCAGATCTCAATTGCCTCACCGACAAGGACTAAGGTGCAGCTCAGGATATGCTTTCTATAAGCTGAAATTTTGTTTCGATGATTTTATATAAGTGATGGGTGGCATCCTCACTCTTTTACTTTGGTAGAAAAAAATATTATTTCAATGCTTTATTCCATCATCATATTCAAATAATTTATACGAAATTTTCTTTGTATTATATGAATGCTAATATAAATATAAATATTTTGTTAAAATAACAGAAAAGAATGTTGCATGAATAAATAGGCTAATATGCATTTTAGTGCATATCTTCTTTTCTTTCTAAATAATTTTTATGTAAAAAGATTCTAAACTCTCAGCTAAATTTTTTCGAGCCCTACTACCACGACGTCTACCATCGGTATATGGTTGTTTACCGGCTAACACATTATCATGGATGACAAAGCTAGAGCCTAAGCATAGCGTTGCTTTACAAGTCTTAAGTCTAGGTATGGAAAAATATATTAGTGACCCAAAGATCACGGTGAGGTCACCATCACTGAAAGAACTTTAAAATAATAAAAAACACTAATAATCGAGTGGGGTTGAAAGAAACTTTGAAATGATAAAAAAAAGCATAAATATGAGTAGAGTTTTACTTCTTTCTCTGTTTGAAATGAGGTAAAGGAAGTATCGAGGAAGAAACACGCTAGCTCAAGAAGAATGATACAATACAGACATAGAATTTTGTACTTAGTTATGAGACTTAGACGAAGGACTCAAATCCTCCTTTGGATATTAGAAATATAGGTAACTTACTCTATTTTTATAGTTGTCGATGCTCTGTCTGAACAGCATACCAAATGTCTATATAATTTTTTTCCCTCTCCATTCTATGTGTTCATTCATACTAAATAAATCATAAAAATAGCAATGATGATTCTTGCTTGAATTGTAACTACCATTATATGAATGACTATTGTTGCATCTGAAATGTAGAGGCAATCCATGTAGAGATGTATTTATAGGCCCATTTAGTCCGCTGGAACTATCTTCTTGAAATTGGAATTTGAATTAAAAGTATTGATTTCAATTCTAAGCTTTATTTGAAACAATTAAAATTCAATTCCGATTTATCTGAAATTTAAATATTAAATCCTCTTGAATTGAAAATTTAATCAAGCCAACTATAATGCCACATATCTTACAAATTATAATATATATTTTATAATATTAATTGTATTATATATATTAATATTAACAATATATTATATATTATGATATATAATAATATCTTATATAACTTATATTCATGTTTTAAATATAAATTTATATATTATAAGATATTATTATATACTATAATAATAAAATTAAAAGTAAATTCTATAAAACCGCTATTAGACCAGCTATGCTATAGGAACAAAGTGTTGGGTAATATTGAAACAATATGTAAATAAATTAAGTATAAAAAAAATGCGTATGTTAGATGGATATGTGGTAAAACTTTAAAATATAGAATTAGAAATAACATATAAGAAAAATGATAGAAGGAGCCCCAATTGAAAATAAAATGAGAAAATCGATTACCATGGTTTGGATAAAAATAACGTAGATATTTAGATGCTCCAATTAAAAAGAATGATCTTTAACAATCCATAGCAAGGATAGAGGTAGAGGTAGACCTAAACTAACATGGACAAAAATAATTAAAAAAGATATAACTATTTGTAATTTGAATGTCGACTTAGATCCTGAATAGAATAGAGTAGAGGAAGCATATTCATGTAGCTAGCCCCATGTAGTTGGGAAAAAGGCTTAGATGAGATGAGATGAGATAAGAATATATAACTTTATATGTATTTGTTACCGCAGAAATCCATTCTCCGACTTGGGTGCGCCTCTGGCTCCTGATCCAAACGCCAATCTCGTCGTCTCGGGATGGAACCTGCAAGACAGTCGCGCGCAATGGGTGCTGCGGGGTTGCCCTCTGCGGACCCGTAGCTAGGTCCCATGCGACTCTATTCCCCGTCAAGAAATATTCCGTGCATGGTGCAAGATTGTGCAGCCGTTCCCCATCCGAAGGCAAGTTGGTCAACCTGACCGTACCCCCAGCAGTGAGAACAGAAAAATTAGACAGACCTTAGCCCCTCCAACACCAACGTTTCAAACCCCAAGGATTAACCTTGAAATTATTTGAATCAACATGATGCCTCATTCCTCGAACCCGCGATGCCTGGATGACAGTGATGTTAAATTATATCATTCTAAATTTTTTCAAACCTCATCCCCACAGCATCAACCATTGGTCCAATGTTGCTTACCAACTTGCATGATTACATGGATGATAGGCTGAAGCCAGTATCATGATGTCGCTTTAACTAAGCTATCGAAATTTATTATAATGACTCCTTGCGGATTGGGGCGGGGATTGAAAGTCTGAAGTTTACACCCGTAACCCAAATACCACGGTAACCCAAAGAACAAGGTGAGGTCCCCATCGTTTCATTGAAAGAAACTATGAATAATAATAATAAAAGGAGTTAATAATTGAGTGGAGTTCGCTTCTTTCTTCGCATGACCAGGGAAACGCGCTCGTGCCGTTTCGGACGGTGACGAGGTACACGGGGTTCTAGAAGTTTCGCCGTGCCGGCAGCGTTGCGGAAACTTCGTCTGCATCGCAGCCGTTCATCGTGTTGACGATGAACAGATGATGCGTTCGAATTTTCTGAAAGGTCTACTCATCAGAAGCTTGTCATGCGTCCAATTTCAAATAGGTTTGGTGGGTGTGTGTTTTCTTCATGCTTGAGATTGATGGGTTGAATTTAGAAGCCTTGGCAAAACAAACATATTCTATAGCTAACAACAAGTTAGAAAATAAAAATCAATATATTTTTAAAATAGAAATATGATGAACTTTTTGAATCAAGATGCTTATAGAATCTAGAATTATTCCTCTTGATACACGGCTAGGCTATCCTTGAAATTGTTTGGCATACTCCCCATCGGTCCACGTTAGTGTAAATTATTCCTTCGATTTGATGGTAGGCGAGCGCGATGCAGTCCAAGTTCATGGTTTGATATCTAATGCAATTGTAGGTGGCGTGATTTGTATGGCATGATTCATTGTAACGGACCTAATTTAAACAATAACTTAGGTAAGGTGATTCACCCTTGGTTCAAGACGTTAATGGTCAAGTTATAATAAGTTAAAGCAAGCGTGGTGCAGGTTATTAATTAACTTTTTTTCTTTTTTTTTCTTTATTAAAATTAAATAACAGGAGAAAGATGGTATTTGTGTTTTCTATCTTTTTTCCTTCCTCTCAAGTATTTTTTTTTTAAAAAAATATCAAACGAATATTAAAAAGAAAAAAATATTTCTTATTTAGTTGAAGATTTGCATATCAAAAAATATTTCTCATGAGAAGGATTCCTAAAAGAAATGGTCATTCATGTAACATGAAAAAAAAAACCACATTTCCTTCTTTTGCTTTGTTTTGTTTTGTTTTGTTTTGTTTTTTTTTTGTCTAAGTGCACATTAAGTATTTTTTGGAAAATTTTCTTCAAATCGATTTTTTAAAAAAAGTTTTATAGCAAAAAATAAATTTTATTATATTGGATTAATAGAAAATTTGAATGGGACAATAGCTTTAGAAATTTTTCTTGTATTTGGTTGGCAGTAATTTATATAAAAAATATTAATTGATTATGATACCCCTAGAATAAAGCTTATATAAGAATTAATATAATATTATTTTATTTTATTTTATAATGTAATATATTTTATTATATGATATTATAGTAATACATATAAATATATGAGGAAATAAAATAAACTTGGAAAGGTAATTTTAAACTTTTGATGCTAATAAGTTTTCTCATCAGACTAAAATTGTTAAATACTATCTCTCCATAAATAATAATAATAATAATAACATTAGAGAGAGAACAAGTATATATATATATATGGAGCTACCATTCACCTTCTCTTTACTTTTCAAACGTTGGGAAATAAGAAGAAAAAATTTTTCATTCTTATTTTCTTCCAAACCATATAAGCACTAAAAATGCTCATAAACACAAGCAAAAAAATGATTCAATAATTACAAAATATTATACTATAATAAATATAGTAATATTATAATATCATAAATTAAAATATTTTATTATAATGAAATAATATTGCGATTTTTTTGCAAGCCATTATAAAAAAATGATTACGTACAATTTTTTGTTTACGTAAGTCAATTAATCATGTAAGCCAATTATAAAAAAATAAAGTTTAGAAATAAATTTATAATTTTTTAAAATTTAAATATTAAATGACATATTTTGAGGGTCAAAAATGTAATTTAATTAAAATTGTTATTCATAGAGCAACGAAGAAACCAAACATTACTTAGATGGTTATCTTTTTTACGTTACACTAAGGTATTATGAAAGGGTTCCTTTCAATGCAATAAACTTTAGCATTATTCTCGAATCTTCAACCTTGTCTATATTGAAACTAATTTATTATAAAAAAGACTAGACGAAAAAAAATTAAGGTTTTAAAGATGCTTTTATGGGTGGAACGGATTGAAGACCTTTGACCTGAATGAAATTTTAAAAAACATTTATTTTATCACCTCCGGTTGACTGGTCCAAAGCGGTATTTGGTGATTGTTCATTTGTTTGACTTTGACGTTCTTCCAATCGCTGTATTTTAAAAACGCCTACCAGTCACTAGAGTGGAAAAGAAAAAAAGAAAAAGGCAAGAGCTCTAATATCAAATGTAAAGTGGACCTTATCCCTTCTTCACCTACTAAATCTGAGCCCTCCGGACGTCGGGCCGTTGCTCTGGGCAGTGAGGTCACCACTGTAGCTGTTATGGGGCAGGAATTAGATTCCTTATCAACTGTAGATTCCCACAGGTCTGTAGAAACTGTACCTAGCTCAGGTACTCTGCAGACTCATGGCTCACATTATTCTGAGGGAGGCACCCCGTCTGTAGGGCCTTTCAGATTATGTTATGGATGAGGACCAGGGGGGCCCCCTCTACCTCCAGTTAGTTTTATGAAGATCTTATTATGGAATGTTCGAGGTGCTAGTAAGCCCTCATTTCGGTCCTCCTTTGGTAGATTGCTTCAACTACATCATTTTGATATATGTGTTCTTCTTGAAACCAGGCTGTCGGGGGATACCTTGTTACGATTTCGGAGACAGATTGCCCGGTCTTGGTCCTCTTATGCAGTGGAGGCTGTGGGTATGTCTGGTGGTATTTTGGCCATTTGGCGTGATTCAGCTGTTACGATTGAAGCTTTTCATCATTGTAACCAGCAGATTGGCCTAGTTGTCAAGGAAGGGACCTCTAATCCCTGGCTCCTTTCGGCAGTCTATGCCAGTACGGACTACCGGGAGAGACGGGTCCTATGGTCCGAGCTGCTTTCCCTCCTTGATCGAGGTCTTCCTTCTATTATTGCTGGTGATTTTAACTGTATCACTGAGGCTAGTGAAAAGCGGGGAGGCAGAAGAGTTACTAGCTCAGCTGATATCAATGAATTTAGGTCCTTTATTGGTTCTTCTGGGCTGATGGATTTGGGGTACTCGGGGCCCCAATTTACTTGGTGTAATAATCGGCAGGGACTGCTCGTGTGTGGGAGAGATTGGACAGAGCTCTTGCCTCGGCTCTGTGGACTCAGATGTACCCGGCAGCTTCTGTTACTCATCTCCCTAGGATCGCCTCTGATCACTGCCCCATTTTGATATCTACTGAGGCTGAGCTCCATCAGAGAAAGCAATTCAAATTCGAGCGGTTTTGGACATTCCATTCGGCAGCTCGCACAATCATTTCTCAGATTTGGCACCTACCTGTGAGAGGTAATGCTGTTTATAGGCTATCTCGTCGTCTTTTGTTGACCAGTCGTAGATTGTCTAGATGGAATAAACAGGAGGTTGGGGATCTGGTTAGACAAGTGGAGCAGGTCGAAGCCACTATCAGTGCTCTTCAGGCTAAGGAGGACCATGACGGACTTCTTTTGGACTCTGATCTCTCCCTTCTGCGAGAGAATCTTGCTCATCACCATTCCCTTCTTCGGCAGCAGGAGGTGTTTGGAGGCAGAGATCCAGGATTCAGTGGATCTGTGAAGGGGACCGCAATACCAGATTTTTTCACCAGGTCACACTCCGTCGGAGGGCTGCTAACAAGATTCGGAGGTTGGTCGATGAAGAGGGACATTTCCTGGATGATATACAATCTATTCGGTCCCAGCTTCTCCATTTCTTCCGCACTAGGTGGACTGAGACCACTGCTGTGGGTGCTCCGGTTATTCAGGTTGATAATTCCAGGAAAGTTTCCTCTGAGGAGAATGCTATGCTGGTCAAGCCTATTCTGTGGAGGAGATTCGTCGAGCTCTCTGGGATCTTGGTCCGGATAAGGCTCCGGGGCCTGATGGTTTCCCTCCATTCTTTTTCCGTCACTATTGGGATATAGTGGGGCAGGAGGTTGTTATGGCGGTCCAGCTTGTTTTCCAATCTAAACTCATTCCTAAGGATTGGAACAGGACTCTTATCACTTTAGTGCCTAAGTGCACTAATGCTTCTATTCCTCAGCACTTCAGGCCAATCAGCTTATGCACTACTTTATATAAGGTCTGTGCCCGCCTTCTTGCTAGCCGTCTCTGCGAGGTGATCCCCGTATTATTTCTGCTGAACAGGGGGCTTTTATCAGAGGGCGTTCTATCTCGGATAATATCCTTATTACTCAGGAGTTTATGCATGATCTGCAGAGAGCCCCAGCTAGACGGTGTCTTATGGCTATCAAACTTGACATGGAGAGAGCTTACGATAGACTGAGTTGGGCTTTTCTTCAAAGCTCTCTTCAGGAGTTTGGTTTTGACAGGGTGTTTATTGAGTAGATTATGGCTTGTATTCAGAGGCCTTCCTTTGCTTTGGTTATTAACGGGGGTTTGACTGAGTTTTTCCAGTCTTCGGTAGGGTTACGTCAGGGCTGCCCTCTATCCCCCTTGTTGTTCATTTTGGCCGCGAACGATCTTTCCCGAGCTTTTTATCAGGCTCAATGTGATCGGGCGATTGTCCCTTTTATGGATGGGGTTGGCGGTCCTTCTGTCTCTCATCTCATGTTTGCTGATAACTGCATTATCCTGGGTCAGGCCTCTATTGAAAATGCGGTTTCTGTTGATTCTATTCTGCAGCGGTATTGTCAGGCCTCGGGTCAGAAGGTCAATTATCTTAAATCTTCCATCTGCTTTAGCCCGAAGACTTCCAGGTCTATTAAAGCAGCCATTATCACTTTGCTGGGTATCTCTACTCAGACTGACCGGTTTATGTATCTGGAGATTTCCATGACCGGTAGACGCCCTCGTTGCTCTGACTTTGCTGATTTGGAGAGGAGGGTTCGTCAGCGTAGTGAGGGATGACAGGTTACCGGCCTATCTATGATGGCCAGAGTCACCATTATTCGATCGGTTCTTTCCTCTCTGCCTCTCTATTTGCTTTCGAATGCGGCCATCCCTATTACTTTCCTACGGAGGATTGAGAGAATCTTCAGAGACTTCCTTTGGGCCTCCATGCAAGATGGGCACGACACTCATCTATTATCTTGGGATATGATATATATGCCTATTCAGGAAGGTGGTCTCGGGATCCAATCTCTGAGGATCAGACGGCAAGCCCTCCTGGCCAGACATGCTTCTCGATTCCTTCTGGAGCCGCAATGTCTGTGGAGTTCTCTTATGCGGGCGAGGTATGGTGAATGGAAAGCCTGGGGAGTGTATTGGGCCGCCCAGGGGGTGCTCCTTCTTTTGGAAGGAGGTATGTCATTATGGTGAGTCTATTCTTAAGAGAATTACATGGATGATTGGAGATGGTCATTCTGTTGATGTAATTCAGGACTCCTGGATATCTGAGCTCCCTCTTTCTCGGTGGCCTTCTTTTATCAACATTGATGTCCCCTCCAAGCTGAAGGTTAGGGATTTGATTTCTCTAGATCCCCCTTCTTGGGATACCGATAGAGTGATCAGGTTCTTTGGTGATGAGCTCTCTCGGTGGATTTTATCTATTCCTCTCACCTCTGGACCTTCGACGGATGCTAGAGTTTGGCAGAGATCTTGTCTTTCCAAAGCCCCTCTTAGGGATCTTATGAAGGTTTTCAGGCCCCAGCCCCTAGTCACGAAGGATGCTGCTTGGATCTGGTTGCTTCCTACTCTTCCCCGAGTCCAGGTATTCATCTGGAAGCTTCTTTGGGACTTTCTTCCGACGAGTGTCATGCTCTCCCGTAGGGGATTGCCTATCCAGCCGACTTGCTCTCTGTGTGGATTGGAGGATGAGACTACGGATCATGCGATCTTCATATGTCCACGAGCCAGGTTGATTTGGCAGATGATGGGTTACTCCTATAATATGGGTGGTTCGGGATCCCTATGTTCCCTCTTCTTTCTTGATCTCCGGAGGGCTTCCCAGCATAAACAAGGTCTCTGGGCGATCATGGCTTATCAGATTGGATATCGAGGAACCACCTCATCTTCTCCGATGATGTTACCTCTCCACATCGGCTTGTTAGTAGGATCAGATCTTTGTCTGCGGATTATGCCCAAGCTTTTCATGCTGTTGGTCTTGACTCCTCTGGCCTCTGGGGTTCCCCTGCTGCTTCGGCAGCGAACCGGCATACGGTTTTCATTTCCTGGGAGCCCCCCACTAGGGTTTATCAAAATCAACTTCGATGGGAGTGTCCGTGGTAGAGCTGCTGGGTCTGCGTTTATCATTCGTGGTCCTCAGAGTGATATGCTGGCTGCGGGTGGTTTTGGTACCCTTGATTTTTCTGTCCCTATGATTGAACTTTATGCAGCATGGGCAGGTATTTCTTATGCCTCTCAGCACTTCCATGCTCATCGTCTCGTTATCGAGGGTGATTCGATGACGGTTATCCGATGGCTGAGAAAGGAGAATATTTTCAACGGCCCTAGTATTCCTATTCTCAGGGACACATGGTCTATTTTACAGAGAGTTGGTTCTGTCCGGATTCGTCATATCTACCGTGAAGCCAACTCGGCGGCCGATTGGATAGCAGCATTTGTGGCTCAACATGCTGCTGGTTGGATTTGGTGGCTGGGTGATCCCTGCCCCTCTGTCTTACAGCAAATTTTGTATTCTGACCTATCTGGGATAATTCGTACTAGACTAGTATGATTATCCGCTTGTACAAAAAAAAAAAAAAATGCCTACCATCACCCACCTTTCTCTGCTGCCCAATCGCTGACCCTACTTCCAAAAAAAAAAAAAATTTAAAACAAGCTTAGGCTCTTTGAAATCCGGACCCATTCATGTACGAATCCGTTTCGTTAAAAAATAAAAAAATAAAAAAATAAAATGAACATAGCCTACACTAACTTATATAATTACGGTTCAAAAAAAATTTAATTGATATTTATTCATCTTTTATTGACTGAATATAAACCATACAACCAATTTCTAATTTTTTGATATGAACTAAATAGATGGCGTTCTCATCGTCAGAGGCAACCAAGGCGATGTCCTTATCACTAAAAGCAACCATGAGATAGTGTAGCACTTTATCCTATGGCTTCCATCTTTTGTGGCCTCCATAGATTCTAAAGATAGCTTCCATCAATATAGTACTTTGCTTGTGACACTTAGCTTCTGTAGTTTCGGCTGTTGTGTAGCTCTGATGTCATATTGTAACGATCCAAACTCGCTCATCCATGAATTTATTTCGTTACAAAAAAAACAAGATTGATAAGATTCAAACCAATTTAAATCATCATGGTCCTAAAAAAAAAAATTCAATCGATACTTATTCATCTTTATTAACTGATTATAAATTATATAATTAATTTTTAATTTTTTTATATAAAATTATTGGGAAGTACATCACGCTCTTTTAGTTTAAGTTCCAGCAAATGGCATGTAGTAGTGGCTTGCTCGCATTCGATTTCTTCACGGAACCCCCTCTCGATCTGTCCCACTCGAGAACAATATTCGCGTCAATTTCCACGTGAAGCCTTTTCAAGGGCAGACAGCGGCCGGGTGGGGGTCGTTCTCAGGGCCTTTTTTGACGCCGCCCATGCCGGAAATCCACACGGCCCGGAGATTCTTTCGACTTCAAATCAAGCCTGGTCCCCGGCCACCTGACGTGACAGTATCTATATGGACACGTGGTGTAAAAGCAGTGGCCAGCGTAGGAGCTTAACTAACGTCCGGAAGTTCCGAGCTTAATTAGCGTAGGAGCTTAACTAATGTCTGCAGACAAGCATGTAACAATGACTCACAACAGAGCATGCATCCATTGCAAGATAATTGCTTGGCCTATCTTCACATCAGAATTTCTTGAGCAAAAGTTTCAATAGGAGCAACAGCCTTATTTTACTTATTTCCTTCTCAAATTTGATTCATAGGTTCTTAACTGTTAAACATTAATGAAACTAAAAAATTGCAGGGAATGTGATTGATGATAAGTAGCGAAAGAATCACGAGTCACCATAGCTGCAATGGTGCAGAAAAAGGCTGCTTATACAAATTTGTAAGGTGAAAAGATCAAATCAATTGCAACTATTCGTGAGGTATTTTAGTAGGCCGATCATGCCCAAATAAACTTGTATTAACTTGATATTGATAAAAGAAGTAGCTGCATAGAATTCTCTATTTTATACCACATATAGTTACAAAAAATTGCTTATTGCTCAAATGGAAACTGTTAATAAAATTTTAAATCACTCATTGCTCAAAACGAACACGGCTTGCAGACAGGATCAGGTAAGCAGTGTACTACCTAAAGCTGATTCAAGATAAAATCATTGGCAATGGTCATAGACTTATGGCTATAAAATTGTCAAGCCATGACATGGCATCATTCTAGCATAACTCCTCTCTTTATCTCTCTCTCTCTCTTACACATACACTTCCTAAATGTTATTTCTATCTAATCCTAACTGAAATCTAGACAAGAATGAAACTTAATTATCACTTAATGTTGTGATAGCAGAAGCTTTGATATCACTTGGTATGAGAAAAGCATGCAAGGGACAACATTGTATTTTTGATAATAAAACAAAATGCCAAACAGGAGCCACAAATAATTCACAACAGAGACGCATTGCATGATTAGACTTGTCAAGGCCTTTGACAAGTCAAACAACAAACAACATCCAAAATGAAGATGAGATTCTTAACAGTAACAATGAATGCTAAATTTTTACCCGTACAACTCGTAGAATCTTAACTTTATAAGTTGAAAGCATATCATTCCATTTTGCATAACTCAGTGGACACTGATGCCTCCGTGCAACTGTCCCTAAAAAGAAACCGTTTGGAGAAGATTAAGGTTATACATTAAACTCTACATAAGAATTTAATCTCTCATGAGATGAGATTTTGGTTATCTCATCATGTGAGATCCTTATGCAAGAAAACTGTTTTCACACATGGGGTTTGGGTTTGGGTTTTGGTTTAAGCTGATTTGAATTTATTGGACTAAACCTACATAGATCATGGTCCTAGCCCAAATCAAATTTGGCTAGTCCTAAATCTATTTAAATCCAAATCAAGTCTAATTTCAAATCAATATTTAAAATTGATTAGTCCTTCTAATAGACTTAAACCTAATTGAATCTTATTCACTTGTACTTAACCCAATTGAGATAATTTAATCAATCAAATTGATTAATTAAATTATATACGATTCTCAATCGTTGATTAGCAAATAGATCATCCTAGGAAACTTCAATGCGTGTGACTCTCTAGGTTCAAACCTAAGCCGGTAGCATTGGAACAACTTTCTATACTAATCGATATGCCCATTTAGCAATGGAACCCAACGTCCGGATAGGTCAAATGAGCAATCTGAAATTTTTTTACCAAAGTTGTGACAAGTGAGAAGTTTGAAAAGTTTAAGAAGCAACTAAAGATTGCAAGTGAATTTGGTATGCTTACTTTGGAAGTTTGATTAATATGGCCATCGGGCTTTCTTTCAGATATTTTCTTGACTTGTGTATTATTTCTAGAATTACAAATTAAGAGAAGTTAAAGAATAATTTACACTTTTCAAGATATTTTTAGAGAAATGAAAGAATTGCTATTAATGATTTACTATTTGTTTAATATGACTTTTGCTATTTTCTAAATGAGTTAAATATTACTCTTGTTATTTTTTAAGAAGAATTAATATAGAATTTTTAGAGCTATGTATTGATTTTATAAAAAGCTATATAACCTAAAATTTTATGCAGCTTAAATAAGCTATATAAAAATTTTTTTTTTTTTTATTACCTAAATTATAATAATTTTTTATGTATGTTTTAACAATTAATGAGGATGGCGTTGGAACCCGGCACTTCCAGAAGAATACTCCCCTCCATATTTGGTCACAGCTGCCATGGACACCATGTTCCAGTTATAATGGATAGCTGGAAAAAAAAAGGGCAAGTTCGGACGCTACCAGTGTTCAACACGTTTAGTTTAGTCCATGAGGCCTGGGCTATGGCTAAATCTATAGGAAAGGAAGTCTTTGGTGCACCGCCTTCGATGCACAAAGAGCATATTGAATGTGTCCATTGACATCGCACTTGTGTGAATACATATACGGGATATGTTATAGCCTATTGAGTCGTAGCATGTGCACCATAGTCCATTGGGCCATGGCATGCGCACCCGCATGGGTGCACAGCCAATTACTATGCGTTTATGCACCGAAAATGATGCGTAAAGTCATTTTCTATAGAAAAAGATTTTATGCATAGCCTTCAGTTCACAAAGCCCGATGCATGAACGCAGTCATTAGATGCGCGCGTATCACAATTTATTGGGCTAAGTGCATTTTGCATGAACGTGCGGCCAATACGAATGCTCAATGCGCGACTTTGTACATCGAAAGCTCTGCACAAAGACTTTTCCAAATATATATCCAGTGACCCAGGAGAACGGCACGTACAGAAGGGTCACATTGCCTCCTCCCCTTCCCAATGCTATCAAATTTAATATTTATAGGACTCTCCTCTCCCTTGATAGGGTGCTTCTATTCGCACTGTTAAAAATACTCTACCCCTCAAACGTCTCAGTACACCCCCCTAAAAAAATGAAATCTCCTAAACTATCCCTTACCCCTTTCTTTTGCTTTGCATACCCCTCTCCCCCATTATGCCCGATCCCCTCCATTCCCTCTTCCTTTCTCTCCCTTCTCCTTTCTCAGCATCGGCAAGCAACGACGCGATGTATTACCAACGAGTCCTCCTTCCTTAGCGACTCCTCCTTTCCCAGGCATCAGCAGGCGGTAACCCTCCAAAGGTGAGTTGATCCTCCGCCTCCTTCCACTTCTCTTCGTCGGCCTCCGCCTCCCTCCCTCCCTCGTCGGAACATCCCTGGCAAGGGCACGACCACTGTCTCCCTGTTCAGTCCTGATGGGTCGAACAGATTTTTATATGTTCGGCCCTGTATGACCGAACAGGGGGAATTTTAATTTTTTAAATTTTTTTAAGTTGTTTTAACATAAAAAATTGAAATTTAGTTAAAATTTATATATTTAATAAATTTATTATTTAGTTTATAGTGTATAGTTTAATATTATAGTTTATAGTTTAATATAATAATTTAATATAATAGTTTAATATAATAGTTTATAGTTGTTTTAAAAATAATTTTTTTAGTAATATAATAGTCTAAAATTTAATATAATAGTTTATAGTTTAATATAATAGTGTATAGTTTAATATTATAGTTTCTAGTTTAATATAATAGTTTCTAGTTTAATATAATAATTTAATATAATAGTTTAATACAATAGTTTATATTTTTTAAAAAATAATTTTTTAGTAATATAAGAGTTTAAATTTTAATATAGTTTATAGTTTAATATAATAGTGTATAGTTTAATATTATAGTTTCTAGTTTAATATCATAGTTTAAAGTTTTTCTTTATAATTGATTTTAAAATTTTCTTTTAATATAATAGTTTCAGATATGGATGCTGGTCCATCACAAGTTAGATCCATGGCGTCCAGCCAGAAGACGTAGTGCCAGGCATGCTGAGCCAGAGGTTCCTGTTGCACCATCACCCTTAGCTGAGACAGTAGACGAGGACATACTAGCTATAGATATTGAAGATGAAGCGGATGGGCCATGTCCAAGCAGTCTAGAGGATGAGTCTGCCCTTAGTAGTTTTAGGACACATATAGCAGCATCCATCTGGAGGCAATAGGTATTGTTTGTTTGTTATTCTATTATATTTCATTTAATATTATTACGATGTTGTTATATAAATTATTAATGTTATCTATTTACGTTATAGGAATGGGCCCCACTGAAGTGCATGAACCATGCTGCCAAGGTAGGTGAATGGCAGTGGAGGGCTTCAGAGCAATCCAATAGGAGGTTCGGAGCAATAGTTCAACAGTCGGGCCTAGTTGAACTAGTGCACTGCTCTTATCGGTTCACGATAAGATTCTTATCTTGAGCTTCGTAGAGAGATGGCAGTCCGAGACGAACACCTTCCATCTTTCCTTTGGCAAGATGACAATCACGTTGGATGATGTAGCCGCCATATTAGGGATTAATGTCACAGGTGCCTTGGTGCAATTATCATGTGATAGGATGAGTGATCAGAATGCTGGCTACTAGTAGAGCTGTTAGGTGTGTCATAGATAAATGCACGTCAAGAGGTGCTATCAGTCAGTCTGTGAGGTTAGAGTGGCTGAAGAGTCATTTTCATATTGTATCTGATAGAGATAGCCACCATAGGATAGAGTGTGCAACATGAGGGTATTTGCTATTTTTGTTAGGGTGCACACTCTTTGTTGATAAGGAAAAGACTTTGTACACCACATCCGGTACAGTAAGTCCTACGTGGGCTGCATCGCCCTTTCTTATTGGTCCACATGCATACGACACCCATTAAAAATGTTAACACAGCTTTATGACATCCCGACAAAAAAATTACGATACCCCAATTTTAAAATTACGACACCCATTCACAAAGCCAAAAAAAATTATGATACCCCAGTTGTAAATTTATGACACCGTAGTTATAAAATTACGACACCCATTCAGAAAATATGTCTGTATACAAATTTTTTAAAAAAAGCTGAACGGGTATTAATGTACGTCATGTCAAAATTTAAGATAACACTCCAGTTGTAAACTTACGACACAGTAATTATAAAATTAAGACACCCCTTAGGAAAGTCAAAAAGAAAATTATGACATCCCAGTTGTAAATTTATAACACCGTAGTTATAAATTATGGCACCAACTCAGAAAACGTGTCTGTACCCAAATTTAAAAAAAAAGCTGAACATATATTAATGCACGTCACGTTAAAATTTAAGATGACACCCCAGTTGTAAACTTACAACACCATAGTTATAAAATTAAGACACCCATTAAGAAAGTCAAAAAGAAAAGTACAACATCCCAGTTGTAAATTTATGACACCGTAGTTATAAAATTACGACATCCACTCAGAAAATGTGTCTATACATAAATTCCAAAAAAAACTACACGTCAAAATTTAAGATGACACCTCAGTTATAAACTTACGACACTATAGTTATAAATTAAGACACCCATTAAGAAAGCCAAAAAATTACGATATCCTAGTTGTAAATTTATGACACCTTAGTTATAAAATTACGACACCCATTCAGAAAAGTGCATTGCAGCTTTTACACAAATTCTAGAAAAAAACTGAACAGAATTAATGCACATCACATCAAAATTTAAGATGGTATTCCTGCCCCATCGTATCAAGCCATGTAGGATTAATGTGGACCAATAAAGAGAGGCGGTGCAGTACACGTAGCACTTGCAGCACCGGAGGCGATGTACAAACACTTTTCCTGTTGATAAAAGTGGGATGAGGATGCCTATAGCTTATCTTTCTCTACTTCAGTATTTGGATACGGTGAGCACATATGCCTGGGGTACTGGTGCCTTGGCTCATTTATATCGGCAGTTGGGGATTATGTTTAGGGCATCCGTTTGATAGATTAGTGGATATATGATGCTGCTCTAGGCATAGATTTATGAGCATTTTTCATATCTCACTCCTCACCCATCCCTGGATTATACTGATACCAGGCCCTGCGTTTATCGATGGATTTCCGACAGTCCATCATGTACCATGATGGAACATTTAGTGGTTTTACACTAGTCGTTGGACGTTCTGAGAGCTGATGAGGTATGTACCATAGGACCATACACTTGTAAATTTCTATGATTTGTCATATATTACCAAACTGATTAAGATTTATCTGTTGCAGGTAGTTTAGGATCCCCATCGTCATATTCAGAAGGATCGTCCAGTCCTAGAGATTGCATTCTTTAGTGGATGCCTGAAGTGTCAGGATGTCGTAGAACCCTATCATCATGAAAGGGTTCTACGACAGTTCGGTAGGATACAGACGATCCTTCGCATGCCACTAGCCCCTGTGCGAACCAGCAGAGGATTGACATCAGCATTGTACTGCATCCTGTATATCTTTTATGATCAGTTATGGGAGAGGTGGGAGGATCACCTTTTGAGCTGAGCGAGCAAGAGCCATCCAATGACCTGACCATCAGATTGTGCACCAGGATATATGGATTGGTATTCTCGTATCACGCACTTGATAGTTCACCCCTCAGAGAGCCAATCTAGCATCTATTCCCGATCACGTCCCAATGATGTTGATGCTGATATGCAAGGGCGACATATTGCAGATGCCATTAACATTGGCACCAGCATTCTACATATGAGTCGGAAGGAGGTTGTGTCATAGGGACCGACCTGTATGACGTTATTTTTTAGATGACATAGGTGTTGCAGGGTCAGCATATCTTAACCGTTGAGCCTGATGTACCTGACCCTAGTCATGCATCACCTATAGGGAGAAATAACCTCCAAGGCATGCATATTTTAAAATTTGATAATAATTACCAATGCGGAAGCTTAAAGATTAAACATTAATCTTTCTAACATGCATCAAGATCATATCTTTGCCTTATACTATAGGATCATTTGATCTAAATTATGCATATAAATAAAATCATCAAGATCATATCTTGATCTTCAAGATAAGAAGTCATACTACTTGTCTTGAAGCCTGCCTTAAGATCTAGGGATCATATCACTTACCTTTAGAACAATTGGTAAATCCTTTGTGCTCTGCAACCGTTCAATCGTCCGGCCTCTAGTATCGTCCACGCGAAGTCCTCGAATGATCGGATTCCCGAGAGTGATAGCTCGCGAAAAAATAACTTTGCTGATCTTGAATCCTCCCACTTGAATCTTCCTCCAAGATCCACCAAACTTTTGCTAACACCAGAATCACACTAGGATTTTTGTTCTAACTTTTTAGAATTTCAATCCATAACATTTCATGTGTTTTACTAGTGAAGAATGTCCTCTAATTTATAGGCTCAATTCAGCCTTTAGCCCATTTAATTCTAACACTTAAATTCTGTCGTTTTGTGAAAACCAAAGAGACATGAATTCTAACACTTAGAATTCCAACGTTGAAGTTTGGTGAAAACCTATGAATTCTAACACTTAGAATTCCAACGTTTTTGTTAATTCTAGGTGAAAACCAAAGAGATGTGAATTCTAACACTTAGAATTCTATTGTTTGGTTAATTCAAAGAGGTACATTAATTCCACATGAATTCTAACACTTAGAATTCCAACGAAACCGTTTAGAGAAGATTAAGGTTATACATTAAATTCTACATGAGAATTTAATCTCTCATGAGATGAGATTTTGGTTATCTCATCATGTGAGATCCTTATGCGAGAAAACTATTTTCACACATGGGGTTTGGGTTTGGGTTTTGGTTTAAGCTGATTTGAATTTATTGGACTGAACCCACATAGATCATGGTCCTAGCCCAAATCAAATTTGGCTAGTCCTGAATCTATTTAAATCCAAATCAAGTCTAATTTTAAATCAATATTTGAAATTGATTAGTCCTTCTAATAAACTTAAACCTAATTGAATCTTATTCACTTGTACTTAACCCAATTGAGATAATTTAATCAATCAAATTGATTAATTAAATTATATAC